>CM077821.1:2892791-3492791 GCA_039720395.1 Liquidambar formosana
TGGGTCACAGTGCAGAAGGTATGTCTTTCACAATGAAGAAGGCTAGTGATTTTGAGGTGTTAAGACTGGAGAAATGCTTAAGAACAGAAGCAAAAAGCCCTCTCTCTTTGGAGATGCACTATAATTGCTACAGTTTGGTTCATTTAGGAAGAAATAATGAATTTCACTTTTCACATGCATGCACGCATGCACACACACACATATATGTGCAGACTGACAGACAGACAGATGTACATATATTTACATATAGGGTGGAAATATTTTCAGTATCAAAATATTAACAATTGTTTTGAGAAAAAGTACATCTGCGTCGAAATTAATTAAATCGAGCCCCTTTTTCTGAACTTTGAAAGACTAGAACATAAGCTGTGTTATTTAGTTATATTTTCTCCAAACCTTCCTAATGATAAAGCTCATATTAAACATCAGACGCCTTTTTCTTTTCCTAGATTTAAAATTTTTCCATCATGTTTTCATTCTCTCTCTTTATTTTTTTATTTTTTTATTTTTTTATTTTTAAGAGGGATATAAAAGAGAGGAAATGTCCAAAAAAGGGACAAGAATCAAGAGGTTAAATGAAAATAACCAGGGAGCTAGCTTGAGAGTCATGCACATGAATCCAAGGTGTTGCCCCCTCTATTTGACAAGAAATTTGATCCTACTTAGTTACGCTCAAGACCAATTTAAGTTTGTTTTTATACATTCAAAGTGATGCACTAAATGGATCTTGTAACTGTCATTATCATTAAAGCACTATTCCTAGTTTCCTATGCACCTTAATTGTTTAGAGATGTTACTAGTAATAGCTGTCATAAAACATTATGACAATCATAGTTTCTAGGGCTGATACATAGTCATAGTCCTTTGTCATGCGACTTACGTGTGTTGGCTTATCATGCAATCACTGGCAATAATTTTAAGACAAATATCATGTGTTTGTATGCAGGAAAGAGAACACGCATTGAGATCTTTTAAGAGCGGAAACACACCCATTTTAGTGGCAACAGATGTGGCAGCACGTGGTCTTGATATTCCCCATGTTGCTCATGTGGTGAACTTTGACCTCCCCAATGACATTGATGATTACGTTCACAGGATAGGACGGACAGGGCGAGCTGGCAAATCAGGATTGGCTACAGCCTTCTTCAATGAGAACAATTCCTCATTGGCAAGGCCACTCGCTGATTTGATGCAAGAAGCAAATCAGGAAGTACCTGCTTGGCTTACTCGTTTTGCGGCACGGCCTTCTTATGGTGGAGGGGGTAGAAATCGGCGGTCTGGTGGAGGCCGTTTTGGTGGCCGTGACTTTAGAAGGGATTCCTCTTTTAGTAGGGGTGGGGGTGGTACAGATTACTATGGTGGAGGGAACAGTAGCGGTGGATATGGGGTGCCTGGTGGTTATGGTGGGGGGTATGGTCCGGGTGTGACCAGCGCTTGGGATTAGTATCCCACTTTATACTGGATATGTTTTCTTTAAGTATATATATTTTTTCTTCTAAAATGAAGGATTATTATTTTTCCCTCTTTTTCTTTTTTACTGTCTTCTTTTCCTTTATTTTATTGACTTCCTCTGAGTTCTAATTTAGGACGTTATGGAGAGGGCTGTAGGTTTGAAAATCAGCGCTGCCTTTGGGTGATAATGGGACAGATAGGTGATGTTGGTGAATCACAGGTGGGTGGGTGTGCGCTTGGGCTTGTGATTACGATAGTGTTATGTTGTTGGTGAATTAGAAGGGGTTTGTTATTTCTGTTTTAGTTTCTATAATTTTGGGGTGGGTGAAGGTTTAGAAGTACGTAGTGGGTTGGGGTGAGTTGATGGCTTCTCTTTCCATTCCTGTGTCATACTCTTTTCAATCCATGTTCGTGCGCTTTTCGGTTCTTAGAGAAAGTACTTGCAATTGAAGATGAGGCTTTGAAGATGCCATCCAGGTTGGATTGTAGAGTGAGTTTGGACATGGTACCCCATGCTTAGGTTCAAATCTCTGTATGACCACCTGTCGTCATCATACTAACCTATTAACCTTGTTGTATGATTGCGTCTTGGGTTTCCAGCTTAAAAGAAAAAAGAAGGGGAAAACTGCAGCTGTTGGAACATTGTGTAGTAGAAATCTAATCCTGATGTAATAGTCTCTACGGGTTGGAATGACTAATGGATTACAGAATTTGACTCTGGGCGTGATGATAATGATGCTGGTTTTGAGCCCCTTTTTTAATTTTTATAAAGGTTTTTTTTAAGTTTTTTGCCAATGTATGTGGAACAGCAAATCCTAAAGTTGTAGGATAAACAAAGGTCTTGAAGGCTTTCCATACACCAAGAAGCATGAAGGAGCACATTTACATGAGCAAGATATTGGATCTTGCTGCACTGCTGAATATTCGAAAGTGCAACTTGGGAAGAAAAAAATTGCAGAAAATTGAAGCAGACTGGACATAAACTAATGTAATGCATTTCATGCGATCATTTGTTTTTGGAAATTAGCATTCAGGTGTCGAACGGTCACCTCTCCAAGAACAAGAAATGGGCAAAGCTGGATGGTGTATTCAGCAAGGGCTACAGCTCGTGGTGTAGCAGCTGCCCAGTCATGAGTACTGGCTCAAATTTGTATTTATAACAAAATTAGAATAGGCTGGGGAAGAAGTTAGCAGATTCAGTCATTTAAGTATTTTGGTACTCAAGAAACTTTTGAAAACTAAAATCATCTCAAACCCACAAAAATTGATCAAATTCAGAGCAAATAAAGACAATTAAAAGGCAATGTCCTTTTTCTTTTCTTTTTTTTAATATTCTTTGGTGCTGAAAAGCCAAGGCATATTTTGAGAAGGGAGACTCATTTGGACTCTATTCCTGTCAAAATTTGTGCGAACATTTATATTCCCACATACGTTGCGGGTTGATTAAGCACATCTGCAGTTGAGGAAGAAAGATATATACTACATAGTAAGCTTTGGAAAAGCAAATGCTGATTGCCAAAAACCGGTGCTTTTGAAAAGCGCAGCTTATGTCTTTGCTATCGCATCTATTCCTAACAATAGCCCTATTGAGGATTCCTGATAAATACCTTTACGACCTTGCAACTCAAAGGTTTAATCAGTTTGGTACTTTTGGTCATTGCATGCATTTCTTTTACCTTCCAAAAACCTTTTGGTCATTGCATTTCTTTTGAACAAGGGTCAGGCTATTGCTACCACATAAAATATTCTAAGCACCCCATTTAATTTACATTTTTAAGGTTTTATAAAAAATATAAAAAATTTTTTATGAAAACTCATCACATAGTCTACTAGAAAACATCATTCCGGACAACTTTGTAAAAAAAAGTTTTTCCAAAATTTGTCATTTAAGTAGACTTTTTAGCAATTTTTCATGGAAAATGAAATAAAGATGGTAAATGGCCAAAAAGTTTGCTTAAATGATAGGTTTTTGAAAAAATTTCTTTTACAAAGTTGTTCAAAATAATGTTTTCTAGTGAATAATGTGATTAATTTTCGTAAAAACCTTTTATATTTTTCATTACATCTCAGAAAATGTAAACTAATGGAGGGTTTTGAATACTTTATGTGGTGGCAATAGCCTCACTCTTTGAACAAACTCCTCACTATTTTATCTTGGTATGCTGGTTGGGCCTCCATGGGTTCAGCAGGAAATCTGAGAACAAACTAGCCAGCCACAAGGAAAGCCAAAAATGAAAAATTCTCATCCAACTTTAAGGGCATTCACAAGTCAAAGGTTTCATTTGGAAAGCTAGGAATTCTATGAAAGTAGACAAGCAAGCAAACCATGGGCATCAAAGTCCACTAGGGCAAATCTTTCATCAAAACTTGAAGGCTACTACTTACCTCTTGTGTGTGTAGATCTTAATGATCTAAAGATGCAGGCTATTTAGATTAGTAAAGAAAATAACATTTTTTTTTCATTAACAGAATGAATTACTTTTAAAAGAATGATAAACTCATCATATGCACTTGATTGAAGTTGAAATCAAGACTTCCATAAACCCATGCCTTTATTTAAGCTGAGACATGCGTAGGCCCGGAGGATCATTGGTATACAATGTGTTTGAAACATAAAGTGTTTCCACATTAACACGGGAAAAGTGGCCCCTACGGGGTTAGTCGAGTAGTCAAACTCTGGATGTGCTTTCTAGAGGTTATTATTTCGATTCTTTGCAAATCGTTGCCAGTGTGGATATAAGGCATCTCACATGGGTCGTTAGGAGAATAGTTTGAACTGAAATCTTAGCAGAACTAAGGCCTAAGGTACCCTTAGGCTATGTATGAATTGAGAGGACTTGAGAGAAATTGAGAGAAGAGAAGAGAGGAGAAAATGATTCTCTTAATTTCTCTCGTTTGGATTGTTAAGTTTGAAATGAAGAGAAAGGAAATGTGAAGAAATGGAGAGAAAATTGAGCCATTTACCTATCTCTCCAAATCTCTCTCAAATGATTTGGAGAGAAATGGAGAGAAAGAGAATAAATAAATGATGAAATGACAAATATATCTTTCTACTACTTTTGTTTAATATGTAAAAACTGGTAATAATGTAATTGTAACTACTTTCTCTTCTCTTCTCTTCTTTAATAAGGTTGTTTAAGAAGGTTTAACTAACCAAACAAAATGGAGAGAAAGTTACTTCTTCTTCTTCTTCTTCATTTTTATTTTATTTTATTTATTTTCGATTTCTCTCCGTCCATACATAACCTTAATAGTAATAAAGGAGGGAAAAAAATACAGGGGAAAGGTGTAACAAAAATAACAATAGCAAATTAGCAATAATAAGATAAAATAAAGAAAACGGTGGCGTTTGGTGGTGTAATCCATTTCTGGTTTCCTCCCCTCCCCTCACCTCCTATGCGAGGTTGTGACTCTCTCTGTCTCTGGGATTCAGAATGGGAGAAAGAGAAGCAGAGGAAGAGGTGGTATGGAGCAGAGAAACAGTGCCTAGGGTTTTGAAGATCGTGAGCACCAGACTTCCTCAGCGAGACCTCTTCTCTCTCTTACTCGTTAGCCCATGGCTTCACCGCACTCTCATCTCCTACTCCTCTCTCTGGCTGGTTCGTGCATATACACACACACATATGATATCTCTCTGAAATCATCATCATTTTTTTTCTCAATTAGGCATCGTGTGGTTGGCAATTTCAGAGTAATTTCTTGCTTTTCAAAAAAAAATTTTGTTTTTTTTTTTTGGTACTTCGAAAAGCAAGATAGTACATTGAAATTATTCAATTTTAGATCATTGTTTTAATTGTGAAGACATAGGATTCTTCAATATGATTTTGGGTTTGATTCTCAGGTTCTTGATTTGCGTGAAAAGAATAATGCTGGAGAACGACTTGTAGCTGCTCTGACACTGGTGAGTTTTAGTATATCGTTGATTGGAAAAATGTTTTTATTTATTTATTTTATAGAATGTTCTTTTTGGTTGATGATAGATCATGGGAAAACGAATGGAAATTTGTGGAATTCCGAAAGTTCAATTCTTTGTTTTTCTCCTTGCATTTTCTTAGCAACCAAACAGAGCTTTAGGGACATGAAAGAAATTTGGTATTGCATGAGAATAATGACATCAATGGCCTTATGGAATGATGTGGCAGTGAGACTTTTGAGATTAGTTGCGTAGTGATGGTCATTTTGTTTTGAGGCAGAGTGATTCAAGACTGTAATGACACTTTTGAAATTAATCACATAAGTGTCATTTTGTCTAACAAATTAAGTGAAAATTTTTGGATCCCATCAGTTCGAGTTGGGGAATTTGTTTATCATTACTTAGTTTAAAAATGTAAAATTTGATTGATGATTTTTTGATATGATGATTTAAAAAAAAAAAATTCATGGTGGTGATTTAATGGCAGTAATTTTTAATGTTTCGCAGTCCAGATATCGGCATGTCAAGCATATAAACCTTGAATTTGCACAAGATATTGAAGACAAACATCTCGAACTTATTAAAAGCAAGGTAACATTTCAAACTATTCAATGGAGATAGAATAATCTATTTTCCATTTCAGGGCTTGGAATTTCTTAACCTGTATTTGTGCATGCATGAGCATTCATAATTTTGAACAGCCTCAAGATTCCTGGTAAAATAAGAATTTAGTTGAATTATTTTTTATTATTGCTTTTACAAAAATCATGACAAAAGTAGCTTATGTAGTTTACAGTACATTTCTATATGGACACTTTTGTTGTTTATTAATATTTTTTTAATGAAATATATGTGTGATTTTGCAGTGTTTTGATTCACTTCAAAACCTAAAGATCTTAAATCTCAACGGCTGCCAAAAGATATCTGACAAGGGAATTGAAGCTATAACCAGTGCTTGTCCTAAACTGAAGGTGTTCTCCATCTATTGGAATGTGAGGTAACTGTAGGTCCACCTGATATGCATGTATACATTAGTAATTTTACTTTGATTTGTAGATTTTATTATCATTACTGATGAAAACTGGAATACGAATTGACCTTCAGGGTTACAGATACAGGTATAGAGCATTTGGTGAGGAACTGCAAACATATAGTTGATCTGAACTTAAGTGGCTGTAAGGTATATGAGTAATTGATCATTAATTGAACGCAGATTCTATCCATGTGTGCTAGTATCTGCACACAGGGATAGAAAATTTTACATTGGAAATTCTTGATTTCGTATGAGTGACCCTGAAACCTCAGGAAAATCTTCATGGCAGATAAAAATTTTACATTAGAAATTTTTACCAAATTTTGTCATAGTATATGTTAATCTAGAGGGAGAAGATGTGACCCTGAAACTCTAAGATAATGTCACCTCTTGTTCCTAGTGTGAAGAGAAGCACATTTATCAGCATAGTTGTTATATTTGGTTCAACGCTGTGAAAAAAGACTTTGTGGCCTTTGATTAAATAGATGCTATGGCCTTAAGAAGGGTAGAATAGGGAAAAAATGCACATAGTTATACCCGAATAGTAGGGATATATATATTTTGTTGAGTGGGGAATACTGTTGCCATGTGATCGCCTGTCTTTTGTACCGAGTGAGGTACTGTTGCTGTCGGTGTTGTCTTGTTGCTGATACTGTTTCCTTGTGAAAGGTATCCCACTATTTACTTTTGTTGCTGGAGTTTGAATTGAGTACACTGGGCTATTCCTGCCTGATGGATTGTACTAATCAAATCTCCATATGTAAGTTTTTCCCAAGGAATCATTCCATTATTTTGATCCTTGAGCTTTGTCCTAATTGTTTCTGCAAATAATGTTGGTAATCCAGATATAAACTTTTCTTTCCAGAAAGGTTGATTATTATCTGGTCTTAAAAATACTTTTGTTAAAAAAGCATCTTTATACCATTGTGGGATTCCTTTCACAAGGTAACAGTATCCGCAACAAGACAACACCGACAGTCAGGCTTCATCATTAGGCCTAGGCTCCCCTTCTCCCATATAAGGGAAGGCAATTCTATGTAAAGGGGGACGGAAATAGATTAACTTCTTTCCTCCTGGATAGGAATAGATTCACTTTCTTCCTCTCCATTCCCCTGCAAATTGTAACTCCGCAATCAATCCTTCTTTTAGACAATTGCAATTGTAACTCCGCAATATTATCTTGGCAATAAAGCAATATTTTTGTAAGTCTGCAATTTTAGTTATTTCTATTTGCAACTGTTTATTTATTATTTATAATATATTTTATTTTTGATTGCATATCTATAGTTTCATTCCTGGGTGTTGTTGGTATCAGAGCCATAGGAATAGAACATATAGTTATTTATCTATCTTTGCATGCATATTTCAGGTGGGCAGTAGGGCAGAGGTGAGTAAGTCTCGTAGTAAGACCTTTACCTAAGTGTATGGTGTAGAGAGACAATAGGTAGCTATGTTTTCTAGGATGATGTCAATGAAATCTACTGCATCCTCTAGTGAGGAGATAGATATTCCTGAGGAAAAGGAATATATTATAGACAATAAAAAACTTTGCAACTGGAAATTACCTAAAATACCTGCAACTGACATTTATGAAGGCAATAGGTTGTTCCCTGGATTTAAGGTTAGAACCAGTGAAGAAACGATTGTAATGGATGGAGAATACAAGACTGTATTACTCCTTAAAGAAGAAATTATTAAAAGACATTTAGAAGACAATTATCGATTCCTACATGTGGGATTAGTACAAATCTGTGCTAAACCATTAGGAAGAGATGGACTTAACATGTCTCTATTCATGGCACTTAGAGACTGTAGGTTCAACAATTTTGAGAAGACAATGTTAGGAGGAGTCCAATCGGGTCTCCATGCTGGACCAGTATATTTTAACTGTTATCCGGATTTTACCATAAGTTTAACAGATCAAAATATTCTGGATGCACTAACATTGAATGTCAAAATTCACAACTCTGAGATGAAGGCAGGATCTCAACCTCTTGCTATCATTTACAGGATACAATATAGGGTGTATTCTACTCTTGTTAATACTCCTGTTGTTAAAAGACAAAGTGAAAAAGGCAAAACTATATTACTGCAAAGTAATTTAAAAGACAAAGAAAATGCAATAATACCAAAAACTCTGTTATGGTCTGAGCTGAAGTTTCCAGAAGAATGGAAACTCCCAGATGCTATTAATATAGCAGACTCAGAATCATCTCAACAAACTAGACAAACCACAAAAATTAAGCAATTAGTAGAATATTCTGATGGCAGTGCAGGGATTAGATTTAATAATTTTTCTACTCAGTCCTTCAGACTACCCAACCCTAAGCCAATAATTACTGAAGTTCCAGATTCTTTTAGTTGTCCTGTAAAACCGGCAACTAAAGAATGAGCTATGGCGTGATCAGTTATTTCTGAATCTTTTGCCTGATATGCTGAACTTACCATCGTCATTTGATGTAATAAGTTCTGTATCTGGTATTGTGTTAATCCATCAATGTTCCATTCATAGATGGTTCCTCCATGATATGAAGCTTGATGGTAATTTCCTCTTTTCTCGATCTTCATATCAGGAAAAGAAGGGTATTGGTAAACATTTTTTATAGGCTGGGTATGCCTTATGGCATTAACAGCCACATCTTCTTGTTGCTTAAATTGTTGCATAATATCATCAGCTTCTGTTTCAGAATCTATGATATTATCATTCTGAGTTATTACAGTAATTGCCTTACTAGTACTGGCTTGGGGCTTCTGTGGTGTATCCTGTACCACAGATTTGCCAATTACATCATCAAGAAGTCTAATTCTGTCTTGAATTTCTGCATGTAATTGCCCCTTAGCTAGTTGCCTAGTATATTGCTTAGGTATAGTATGAGGAATGAAAAGGGTTTTTCATCCTGCTGTTTGGGTGAAATTGATTCATTTTGAACCAGATTTTCAACCCTGGTTAATTGTTCAGCAATTGTCTTAATATGTTGATTATTTTGTTCAAAGATATTTTTAATATCTTTTCCTGTTGGTTGTGTCTCTTCCTCAGTTTTGACCTTATAAGGTGCAGCTGTTATACTGACCTTATAATATGGTATTTTAATCTGTTCCAGAGGTGGATGAACAGATTCTACCAATTGATTACTTGGAGTTAATTGCCAAGTAGTCGTATTTCTACTTGTTACATTTAGTTGTCTTTCCATCTTATATACCTTTTCAAACTATTCAAAAAGTATATATGGAATTGATTTTTCTCCATATACTTATACCACTGTGTACGTATTTGGCTTTTTTGATTTTCGTCATGAGTTTAAAAAAATTGTCTTCTTTTTTCTTTATGTTTGTCAAGCATAAATTCTGTCCTTAGTAAATCTTTGTCTATGACAAAGGGTATACTAAGCATCATTATGCCTGGTGGTATTTCCATTTCTGTTTTAGTTGGTGACATATTCTGAGATTCTTCTTCAGAATTGTCCTCTTGTTGATTTGCTGCAGATTCATAATATGGATATGAAATATTGCTATTACGAACTCCTTGTAAATTTGGTTGAACTTGGGGGTTTGCCAAAGGAGTCAAAGGTTCAAGATCCCCACTCAACAAAAGCAAATATGGGATTCCTTTCACAAGGTAACAGTATCCGCAACAAGACAACACCGACAGTCAGGCTTCATCATTAGGCCTAGGCTCCCCTTCTCCCATATAAGGGAAGGCAATTCTATGTAAAGGGGGACGGAAATAGATTAACTTCTTTCCTCCTGGATAGGAATAGATTCACTTTCTTCCTCTCCATTCCCCTGCAAATTGTAACTCCGCAATCAATCCTTCTTTTAGACAACTGCAATTGTAACTCCGCAATATTATCTTGGCAACAAAGCAATATTTTTGTAAGTCTGCAATTATTTTAGTTATTTCTATTTGCAACTGTTTATTTATTATTTATAATAACTAAAATAATTGCAAACTTACAAAAATATTGCTTTATTGCCAAGATAATATTGCGGAGTTACAATTGCAGTTGTCTAAAAGAAGGATTGATTGCGGAGTTACAATTTGCAGGGGAATGGAGAGGAAGAAAGTGAATCTATTCCTATCCAGGAGGAAAGAAGTTAATCTATTTCCGTCCCCCTTTACATAGAATTGCCTTCCCTTATATGGGAGAAGGGGAGCCTAGGCCTAATGATGAAGCCTGACTGTCGGTGTTGTCTTGTTGCGGATACTGTTACCTTGTGAAAGGAATCCCATATTTGCTTTTGTTGAGTGGGGAATACTGTTGCCATGTGATCGCCTGTCTTTTGTACCGAGTGAAGTACTGTTGCTGTCGGTGTTGTCTTGTTGCTGATACTGTTTCCTTGTGAAAGGTATCCCACTATTTACTTTTGTTGAGTGGGGAATACTGTTGCCATGTGATTGTCTGTCTTTTGCACCTAAAGACCCAGAGTTGACTGCTTTTGCTAATCAAATTGCTGTGGATTTTTGACTTGTCTGTTGCCTGCATGATGAGGTATGGGAGGAAGAATCCCAAAACAGTCATCTTCGTTGTCATCTCCTAAATTGACTGAAGCACAGGATCCCTGTTCATCTTCTTCATTGAGGGATGAAAGAGCTTCTTGGAGATATGCCTTCAGCTCTTTGCTGTTGGGAGGAGCAGCTGCTAACTTTGTCATCAGCTGATTCTTTGACAGGAGAGCCTTAGATGAGTCTCCTACTGTTGATGATATTGCCGGATGCTTCTGGAACCATTTCTGAATTGCTTCGGGAGTGATATGGTCTGTCTTTGCATTATCCCACCATTTGACATGGAAGGATCTCCCTATGCAGGGCCATTGCTGGGTACCTGTAAACTCATAACGCCAAAACATTATCCATGCCAGACCAAATTGGGCATAGAACAGGAAAAGTTTTGGGAAAGCTTGCAGATGAATTTTTGGCTGGATCTGTTGCTCATAGTAAGTATATGACTTACTAATGTTGACTGGCTGCTCTGGAAGGATTTCCTGGATGGGGCCGAAGAATGACCACCATGAGAGAAACCATAAGGGTATTGACTCAATATTAAACTTCTGATCAAAATAGATCATCCATGAATGACGGTTGATCTTATTTTGAATAAAGAAATAATTTTGCCATGCCTTCTCATAATCAAAGTAATTATAGAGATTAGGCAGAATGTTGCCGGGGAGATGTCTGGGCTGGTAAAGAGGTTGACCTCAGTCAGAAGGACTAAGAACCCTCAAAATTTGACAGGTAGAATAAGAAACATCAGTTTTATCATTTTCAGGATGATTATGTTTGAAAATGGCTGATTTTGTTCCTTTTTCTAAAACATATTGGTACCATGCCTGATTTTTGCGAAAATCATTTGTCTTATAATGGAACCCAGGTGGAAAATAGGATTCCAGGATATCAGGGATATCCGATTGCGAAAATTCACTCTCCAAGACCATAATGTCTAAGGTAGAGGGTTTTTCAAAATATGGGCTATGGTTTTTGCGAAAATTGCCCTGTTTTTTGTCTTTTAAAAGAAATTGCGAAGTTGGAGCAAAAGCTCCTAATGGCTCCTCAGATTTAGAAGAAGTTGCAAGATTTTTGCCACTACTCCTAACGCTGGAAGCTGCCAATGAATAAGTCTGTGACTTATTCATTGGGGATACATGCTGAAAGCTGAGTTGTTGCTGTTGCTGTTTTGATAATTGCTGTTGCTTATATTGCTCAAGCATCTCCTCTTCTTCTTGGAGATCTTTAAACCATTTTTTCTTTACTATTGCCTTTTGCTGGGTAGGTGACCCTGTTGCTTGGCCTTTTTGTTGGGTAGATGACCCTGTTGCTTGACTTTTTGGCTGATTTTGCTGGGATGTTTGCCCTTGAGGGGCTTTTGCTCTGGCTTTGTTTTGTTTGGGCATTCTGAAGAGTTGCCCTGGTCTTTGGGTAGGTGACCCTGTAAGAACTCACGAGAGAGAAAATCAGGGACACAATTGTTTTCTCCTTTAATATATTCTATATCAAAGTCAAAAACTGAAAGTATTGCCTGCCATCTAGCAAAAATATGTTTTGATGCAATGTTTTTAACATCTTTTTTCAAAACTGGTTTTGCAGCTTGGCAATCTACTCTTAGTAGAAATTTTTGGTTTAAAATATCATCTTGAAATTTTGATATACTCAAAACTATAGATAATATTTCTTTTTTGATTGTCGAATACTTTGCCTGTGCCGTGTTCCATGTACCAGATGTGAACCTGACTATTTTGTCTATATTGTCGACCCTCTGCATAAGAATGCCACCATACCCTATGTCTGATGCATCAGTTTGGACTATCTTAAATGCTAATGGGTCAGCTAGGCTAAGACAGGGAAGGGTCCTAACCTTCTGTTTTAACCTTTTGACTGTGTCTGTATATTCTTGTGACCATGCAGGAGGATTTTTCCTAAGTCTTCTCCTAAGAAGGGCACACTCTTGGCTAAGGTTTGGGTAAAAATCTACAATATAATTGAGACACCCTAAAAACCTCTGTAATTGCTTTTTGTCTTTAATTTTATCAGGAAATTTGTCGGCAAATTGGATTGACCTTTCTATAGGGACGATGGTTCCCTGATAGATATGATGCCCTAAAAATCTAATCTTTGTTTGGAAAAGATTAATCTTTGTAGGACTTAAGGCTAACCCGTTTTGCTTGATTAAATGGAAGAACGTGTTAAGGTGTTTCCAATGTTGTTCAATAGACTTTGAAAATACCAACACATCATCAATGTATACAATGGTAAATTCAGTATATTGTGTAAATATTGCATTCATAATATTTTGAAATTCTGAAGGGGCATTTTTTAGGCCAAATGGCATTACATTCCATTCGTAATGACCAAAAGGGACTGTAAATGCAGTCTTATACCTATCCTCTTCAGCAATTTGGATTTGCCAGAAACCCGATTTCATATCGAATTTCGAAAATATTGTTGCTTTGCTAAGCCTTCCTAATAAATCTTTCTTATTAGGTAAAGGATACCTTATCCATTGTAAGGCATCATTTAAAGGCTTATAATTAATTACTAATCGTGGAACACCCCGTTTAATTTCTGCTGCTTTGAAAACATAAAAGGCTGCACAACTCCATGGCGAGCGGCTTTTTCTTATTAAGTTTTTAGAGAGTAGATCTTGAATTTCTTTTTTGCAAATTTCAAGCAACTCCTGATTCATTTGAATCGGTCTAGCTTTTGTTGGGATTTGACTTTCCTGAAAATCTTTCTCATATGGCAAATGAACAATATACTTATTCCTATGCCAAAAAGTATGAGGATTACCAGAACAAACTGTCTTTTTTAATTTTTCTTCAAATTGTTTTATTACAGATTGCAGTTTCCCGTCTTTTAATTGTTGCTCAATCTGCTTATATTGAATTTCTTGTTTAAGGAAATTCAAATGTTTTGTCTTTTTTGTAATTAGATTAATTTGTTCCTCTTGGTAAACAAATTGATCTTTTAATATGTTGACATCCCTAACCGATGGTGGATTAAGGAATTCAAACTTGGTTTCTTTGCCTTTAATGTAAGAGGTTATTCCTGTTGTATCAACGCTAAAAGGCTGAATACAAGTAATAAAAGGAGTACCCAATATTACTTCTCTACTCAGATTTTTAACAAGGATAAATGTTGATTCAACACAAGTTCCCTCATTACATATATGAACGTTGTCTAATTTATATTTGATATTAAGTTTAGCTCCACTGGCCGAACTTAATTCTTCCTTTGTCTTTTTGTAGTATTTTGAAGGAATGATTCCTTCCTGTATACAATTCATATCTGCACCTGTATCAATTAATGCAGTTATGAAAAAGATACATTTGTCATTTTTGTCTTGTGGATTTTGTACCATAATTTTTATAGTAGTATTCCACTTTTGATATGTTATTTGCTTAAGAAGTTGAACAAAATTTTCTTCTCCCAGGTTATCCCTTTCCTTGGTGATTTTGTCATCTTCTTCTCCAGCTTCATGAATGACAATTTGCTTGCCATTACTTGTAGAAGCCTGTTGCTGTTCTAACTGACAAATCTGTTGTCTTAGAACTTCAATGCTTAAATTTTGCAGGTTGGAGTGTTGTCTTAATTCTTTTATGTCATTTTTCATTTGCTTAATTTCTTGTTTCAAATCTTGCACAGAAACTTCTTCTGTTTGTTGCTGCTTATATTTTTCATTAAGGATTTCTTGTAGGTTATAAATCCTTTTGGGTTTTTGTTGCACTTTACTCATTGTTTGTTGCAGTTTTTGCAAATATTCTCTTTTTAAGATTGGATCAGTCATTTTGTCAATGATATCCAATAAAAGAGTTTGTTGTTCATGATTAATATTACTCTTAATCATGTTACAACACTTTTGATTACAATTTTGTTGGCATTGCTGCTCAGATTCAGAAGATGAATCTGATGTTGTTTCAGACTGATGATTTATTTCATCAATTTGTCTTTCTTCTTCTGTTGCTGAATAAGATTCATATTCAGAGTCAGAATTATAAATTGCATTTATGATCAGGGTTTTTATCTCCTCTGGGGATATTCCAGAATCAAATTGCAATTCATTAATTGTCTGTTTTACCCTACATTGGGCTTTATAATGGCCAGGTTTACCACATCGGTGACAAACGACTGCCTGTTGCTTATTAGATTTCTTCCTATATTGCTTTTTAGGATTTGGTCTGTAATGATCTTTTTGTTGTTTTGAATTTGACTTCTGATAGTATTGATTATCAGACGGTTTACTTTGAGTTCTCCTTCTATGGTATCTCTTATGATATTTAGAAGAAGATTTGCGATATTTCTTTGGATTTGCCTTTATTGAAGTAAACCCGAATTGTTCACAGAATGAACCAAATTCTTGTTTATTTCTAATTTTCTCTTTTTTCATTTGTTGCTGGAGTTTGAATTGAGTACACTGGGCTATTCCTGCCTGATGGATTGTACTAATCAAATCTCCATATGTAAGTTTTTCCCAAGGAATCATTCCATTATTTTGATCCTTGAGCTTTGTCCTAATTGTTTCTGCAAATAATGTTGGTAATCCAGATATAAACTTTTCTTTCCAGAAAGGTTGATTATTATCTGGTCTTAAAAATACTTTTGTTAAAAAAGCATCTTTATACCATTTAAAATCACCTAACCTTTTACATCTGAGATTTGCCAATATTTCTGCAGTTGTATCTTTTAACTTGGAAGGATCTCCAACAAAATGTTTGGAGATTGTGAAGAGTAAAGTTGACACTGCATATTCAATCTCTTCTCCTTCTTCTGTTTTAATTATATTGCCTTGTTGGTCAGTTTTTATTGCATATAATATTGCCTGTTTTTCTTGATGGGTTAAGGTATGATCCCACCATCCTTTTAGTTGTCCTGTAAAACCGGCAACTAAAGAATGAGCTATGGCGTGATCAGTTATTTACAAAAATAGCAGATAAGTCTGCAATACCAGATACAGAACTTATTACATCAAATGACGATGGTAAGTTCAGCATATCAGGCAAAAGATTCAATATATATATATATATATATATATATATATATATATTATATTCTCCGCATGTGTTGAATTTATCAAAGAATACTACCGCTTTGTTATATTTTTCCTTCTATGCTTTAGGGATCAATTCGTAAAAGGTACGAAAATATGTAACAGTTATTGAAAACCATATGACTAACCATATGATTCATGATTTTCATGGTTCACAAGAAATGACCTTAGAGTTTGAAATTAGGAACATGTTTTAACATAGCATTGATATGCCTCCCACAACTATATCTTGACTACAGGATTGGGGTTAAGGTTAAGAAACTCTATTCTTTCCAAGCAAGTGTGCAATATGTGAAACTGCTATCAACTTATCTTCATCCTTTTTCATAGTTTTATGATTTTATGTTGTATCAAAACTCAACTGTTGGATATTCATATTCATTATCTTAAGGGATTGTCTTTGAATGGGGTATCTTGATGTGGTGATCACAGAGTATTACAGACAAAAGTTTACGATTAGTTGCTGAAAATTATCGAGATTTGGAGTCGTTGAACCTGACTAGGTATGTAAATCTGGTTCATGTTAGATTATCCAGGAGCTCATTTCAGATGTGGAAAAAAAAAAAAAAATTTCTCAATGATGTCTGCTTTTGTCTTTTGATGTAAAATACATAGAGTTGATACCATCATTTTTCAATGGTTTTCCATTGTGTGCTATGAATCTACGACCACCCCCCCCCCCCCCCCCGGCAGGTCTTCAAACAGCTTAACTTATGTCTAACACAAAAGTCGGTAAAAGAAGGGGATTAACCATTCACTAAAACGCACCCAATTCTTCCTCTTAAATCATTTGCCATTCTAAACATGCCAATGTGAGATGGTGAAGTTAATTTTTACAGTAAAGAACTGTACTTACCTGCCAGTGCTTATATTTTGTAATCTTTTGTTTTTTCTAGGTGCGTCAAGCTAACTGACGGTGGCTTGCAACAGATCTTGCTCAAGTGCTCTTCTCTCCAGAGTCTGAATCTCTATGCCCTTTCGAGGTATGAGAATGAAATTTTTATTTATCTAAATTGGTGCCGAGTTCTTGCTGGGATTTCTAATTTATTGGATCTGCTGCATTGTTTTCATTCAGCTTCACAGATGAAGCTTACAAGAAGATATCACTCCTTGCTCATCTTAGATTCTTAGATCTATGTGGTGCCCAGGTAATAATAATTAATTAAATAAAAATTGAGGTTTGCTGACTGAACATATTATGCACAATTTCCCTGGTTAAAATTGGTGCTAATTTCAAATTTGATTATCAGAATTTTTCAGATCAAGGACTTTTCTGTATAGCTAAATGCAAGAATTTGGTGTCTCTTAATTTGACGTGGTAAGTAAAGCTCCCAACCTTCTTTAAAAGTCTTTTCAGAAAAATCATATTGGTTGATTATTAATTTATTATTATTATTTTTTCTTTTGGGTACAAAATTTGATTGAAATTCATAGACCAATGGAATCTTGATAGGTGTGTACGTCTAACTGATGCGGGGGTTATAGCTATTGCACAAGGTTGCAACTCTCTTGAATTTCTGAGGTAAATCCAATATGAGAAATATTATTGAATTGAAAGTAGTTGCATACTTAATTTACGAAGTCCATTTTGATAGGTCTATAGACCATACTTTATTCATGCTATGGAATCTGAATCTTTAATATCTAAATGAATTAGCATACTTTACTCATGCTATGGAATCTGAATCTCTAATATTTAAATAAATTAGTCTTTTCTCATCGTTGATATAGTCCAAAACAAAGCAATTATATATATGTTTGGTTCAATTCGGTAGCTTACCATTGAGGCCATGGATTCATGTGAATGTAACATGGGTTTTGGGAACTATTCGTCACTAATAATTATTTGGAAATTGGTAGATAATCAATAAATTATTGCAAAAAAATTGGGAGTGTAGTGCTGGTGATAAAAATTCGCAAGAATTTTGGCAGCAACTAGTGATTATGAGTTACAGGAAGCAGTACAGCTTAACAAAGTTTCATCATGGCTGTCTGGGTTTAATATCAGAAATGCTTTTTGGCCATGGCGTTTTGTTTAGGGCAATATTATCAGTTAAATGTTATGCCATCTTGTCTTCTCACTATTTTGGTTCATGCTTCATACTGTCTTCCTCTTGTCCTTGAAGCAACTTCAACTTGTATCATATTGCTCATTATTGGTGCAGTCATTGTTTTTGTCTCATTACCATCTCAGCCCAGTCTTTCATTGTATCCCATATTGGTGATTTGTTGCTACCACTAACTTCTTTCAGATTCATTCATTTCTAGTATTATCCTTTCTTTCATTTCCATTTAGCTCAATTAATTCATCACTAAAGTGTAGAGCACTATACATATTGTTGAGCATGTGGGCCATCCCATGCTGTTGTAGTGATACTACGGAGGTGTGCAGTGACCTTGTGGTTATTAAGTTGTTTCTCTTGATATAGTTTCCATTGTTCATGTCATGGATGAAATTAATGCAGCTTATTTGGAATTGTTGGGGTTACTGATAAGTGCTTGGAGGTCCTCTCGAAGTCCTGCTCAAACACGATTACAACCCTCGATGTGAATGGATGTATTGGCATAAAGGTATATGACACTTATTTATTAGAAAAATATGTTTTGACTCTGAGATTTTTGTTCTTCAACAATCTATAGTTATTAAACCTGGTCTGACATGGCTTTTTGTGTCAGACTTTTTGAATACAAAATTGGGAACTGCCTATCTGATCCCCAACTGGGTTGGTTTGTATTTTGTACCAACCCAGCAATCATCCAATAAGAAGGATAACTATGATAGTTAAACCATTGATTTGGCGAGTTCATCAATGTTTTTCAAATTTGCCAGTTCATGTATTGTTGCAGGAGGTAAAAAAGGTGAAGGGAGGAAGGGAGGAGGATAATAATACTGTTTATAGCTGGGAATTGGGATCGAAGTCGTTTTTTTGTTCTTTGATTTTAAAAAACAACCCTGGCTCATTTGGGGTGCCCTTTTCTGGCCTCTGGAGAGACCACTTTTTGGATCAATTTCCATAACTATTGCCCAGGCATTCACATGCAAATGTTGGTTGTCCCTGATATTGTCACTGAATGTCTAAATGTATATTTATTTCCCTTGTAGAGACGAAGTCGTGACGAACTTCTTCAATTGTTCCCATATCTAAGGTGCTTCAAAGTGCACAGCTAATGCTATGGTTTATAAACCTCTAAAAATGATGATTTGCTCGCATCAAGGTGAGTATTCCATCTCCTAACCTCTCTTAGCAAACCATCACTGTAGTACAATTAGAATGAAAAGTAACCCATCTATGATTGTAACAGTACTTTTACAGAGCGATTCCTGGTTCACTAATAGCAAGGTCATTCTTACATATCATTCCAAGATTTCTAATTACTGGATGTGATTATTTCGAGATTGTTAGATTGCCATGTCATTAGTGTTTTTGCCTTTACTGGACACTCTTTTTCCCAATGTAGAATATGCTTTCTAATAAACCCATTTCCAAATGTTGAAGGAAACTTATACAGAGAATTTCCAGGGAAACCTGGTCCAGTTAGCATTTCTTTCCATCATCTGGAACACTCAGGACGGGTAAAGAATTTCCCATGGGGAAACTTTCCCAAACATTCAGGATCAGGTTTCTTAGTACTTTAATTGACATTTCACAATTAGGTTTCTGTATGTTTTCCTTTTGACACTGTTTCTCTGACATCATATGATTGTACCACGGTTCAATGTGGAACTTTTCGAGTCTGTTTGGGATGTCAAAACAATTCAGGTTGTCTTAGGACAAGCCAACATAAACCTGTCTAGATTTCAATTAAATGATCCTTGGCCAGAAAAGTTGCCCCTCCTTCAACCCAAAATTGATTGAAAGATGAGGCTGCATGCGTACCAAACATCTAGTTGCGACATCAATTGTTGAGCCATGTTGTCTTTAAATTCCCCAAGCAGCTCCTCAAATGTTAATCATTAAATCCTGTTGTAATATGTATTTATCTATGTGTTGTTTGTTCCTGATATTATTAGGACTCTCCCAATTTTGTCATTCAATTTTTGGGCCATCAGCTGATGTAACTCATAGGTAGGATAATCAGTTTGATATTGTTTAATTAAGTCGATCTTGGGCTGATGTTAATGACTTCTGTATTTTCCAGGCCAGGATACAGTATTGAATCAGGGGTTGCTTGACCATATATTGACGGTTAATGCAAAAATGGGCAGACGATTTTGGATACAGATTGGATTCAAAGTATGTCACCTGGATACAGCATACGACAAAAGCTTCTTACATCCAAGTAAAATTACAGTAAACATCCAGTATTGTATGAAACTCTGAATCCCACCCTAGAGGGTTTAGGTTGTGTTTTTGAAATCACTTGTCAGCTACAGCTTAAAAAGGCATCGGATGGTTGTTATTGGGATGGTTGTTATTGGATTACTATGCTTAAAGGAGTATTTGGATTTGTGTCTTTTATCACTCATTATATAACAATAAAATAAATCATGTTATCTTCTTTATTGTTGTCTTGATGACACAAACCCAACATTTGTTTAGAAAGATTTCTATTGTCTCACCGCTTGGCTTTATATGAGAGATGTGATCTTAGAAGGAAATTTGCTTAAGATGATTAGAGAGATTCAGTTCCCCGGAACAACTCTTTCTCGGCTAGCTTCATTATGGAGAATGCAGGTTTATTTATTGTCCTCGGTTTTCATCAGATTCAACTTCTCGCGTGTAAAGACGTTGGGTAATGCAATGGCTCATTGTTAGCTAGACATGCCCTCCAGCAGCTACAGCTTCTTGTCTAGATGGACAACACACACACATATATTATATAAATATATATATATAGAGAGAGAGAGAGAAGGGGGGGGGGGGGGGGGGGGGGGGGGCAGAACCATCATTATGGGCAACATTATTATAAGTTATTGCTAACACCACAAGATACGTAGAACAATGCACAATTGAATGGCGTGAGGTTCTTAGTAAACACCAGTGATAAAGACTGATGACAAACACCAAAGTGAAATCCCACCAACCATTCCTCCCCCAAGCCATCTCCTTCCTCTCACTGTGATACTTGAACTAGTGGCTATGCCTGTAATTACAAATATATAACACATGTATCAATATTCTTAGCAAAAAAAATAAAAAAAACACTTGTATCAATATTACCCCAATTATTTTTCAAAAACGAAAAAAAAAAAAAAAAATCTGAAACACTGCCACACAGGCTTAAGAAGCCATACCATCATTAAAACATTACACATAGCACCCAAAAATGCAATAATTTTGGCTTATTTATCCAAAATAAGTTTGCTTCCACTGCCCTTAATTAGAAGAAAGATAGGACATTGGCCTTGTGGTAACTTGCCACTACGGAATGAGCATCATGGTTTTAGTTCTACTTCATGTCTTAAATGAAAAAAAAGGAAAAAAAAAAATGAAGTAAAGGTACATTACCACTAACAATTGCGCTACTGCTGTTCCCTTCATGGGTGCTGGCAAATTGCTCAAAAACCTGAGCATCTGTTGAGTTATGATCCAAGTGTAGAAGAGCTGTGTCCAAAGAAAATGATAGGAATCAATGATAATTGTAAGATAAAATTTGGCTTATGATTGTTTTCTCCAAATGCAAAAATCATTGTAGCAGTAGATAATTATTGTAATCAAACTTACTATTTTTCGTGCATAGAAAAACCTAAATATTAATTTAATGCATCTCTCCCCTACTGTAGGGGACAGGGCCTAGGTTCGAGCCCAGTGCACCATATATTGTGGTTTTTTTTTTTTTTTTTTTAGTACCCTATGACATTATTAACTTGTGCGGTTGTCCTCCCCACCCCCCCCCCCCCCCCCCCCCCCCCCCCCCCAAAAAAGTACGGAGTAAATAAAAATTCATATGAAAATTTGCTTTTTTATTTCTTTTTAAAAATTGAAAACTTAAACACACACTTTAGAAATAAAAAATAAAAAATAAAAAATAAATCCTAATGAGAAAAACTTAGTAGGTTAGTGGGAAAATGGGTGCCATTATGAGAATTTACACCCAGATCTAGTGTAGCTACATATTTTATCATCCGACTTAGATGGCATCTTCATCTAAACATGCTCTTTGCGCTAAGAAACTTGCACATTTAAAAGAGGAAAAAACTTGCACTTTGTGGCCAAAGTCGTCCACTTGTTCATGTAAATTTTCTCATTTCTTGTTGATCATTTTGGTCTTCATAACAAAATGCAAGATATAGTCAATAGAAAACATGCAGTTAAAACAAGCATCATATATAGTAGAAAATTTGCAAGTTGTAAAGCTACCAAGGCAATTAGAAGCATTAGCCGAAGCATGGCAGATGGAAGGGAGGCTGAGTGCAAGAGTAGCATTGATCTTGAAACCGAGATTGGGATCGTTTCGATCTTTAACAAGGAGGCACAGGCACTTTTGGGCCTTCTCGTCCAGTTCTTTTTTCAAATCAGTGCAACATGTTGAAGTAGGAGCTTTTGCATTGCCACCCACAAAAGGGAGACATGTTGAGAGACTAGCCAATTGGTCTGCACATTCTTTCTTGTCTTCAGCTATGTCTGAACTTACACCACCAAACATCATCAGGAATAAAATCATGCATGGGACTCTTCCACTAAGATTTGCCATATGAGAGAGAGAGAGAGAGAGAGAGAGCGAGTTGGCTGTTTGATTGTTATAAGTTGTATGTATATAGGTGAGGTGTGTTGGGTGTCGTGAAGAAGTCTTACCTCAAAAGCTTTTTACTTGCAGGATGTTGAAAGATTAATTATTATCTATAATTAAGTAGAGGCAGGTTTGGTGCCACCAAATTAAATAAAAAATAGAAAAAAAACAATGGATCTGGTTTGAGGGATGGCTCCATGATGTACAAATATATGGAAATATCCATGATAGGCCAATTTTTTTTCCCTTTTCCAAATTGGACAAAAACTTAGTTTTCTTGCTCTCATAGAAGCCAATCTCTCATGTATTAATGTTGTACACGAAATGCTTAAAATTCCAGGCTTCCAGACCATACCAATGACCTGCTAGTCTCCTAATTGGGGTAGGTATTGAGAAACATTTTTCTTTAAGCAAATTGAGGAAATTGATTGGAATAGCGTCCACTCCATCCACGGATTGAGATAGAATTTGGATACCACCACAATCTGTAAATGCTCACATGGGCCAGAGTGACAAAATTCTTGAGTGGAAAAAAAAATTACTAAAATGGGCCAAAAAAATGTAACCCAAAAGGATGATTCAAACATTAATAAAGTGTGGGTCTCAAAATGTGGCTCTAATTATTTTTCGACTAGTTTAGTCGAGTCAAGTAATTGGTTATTCAAGTTTCACTTAATAAATTATCATGTTCAAAAATAAAGTTTGAGAGTTTATTTGGGAACTTCAAAAATTATATCAGATTGAGTCTGCTCCATAACTGTTATCTAGTTTTTAAATAAATCAAGTCACAACTGGTTTGAAAAAACCTGTGTTCATGCCTTGTTTTTAGAACAAAGCTGAAAAAGAGATTTACCAAATAATGTGAAATCAAAACTGACCAGACTTATTCTTACCTAACCAGGTTTTCAGATTTGCCAAACAACCCTAAGTTTGAATCAATTATATTACAAGCAACTCAAATGAATTTTTTATCAAATAGGATTGGTGAAAAGTTCAAAATATCAATCACAACACCTATAGGTGCTCAACAAAATACCCCTTCTTTCACCTTTTTTTTTTAAAAAAAAATTTTTATATTTAAATTCTGCTTTTCCTATAATGGATTTCAACCATATTTTTTGTTAAATCGGATTTTTAAGGTCTGAACTAAATAAATTATTAACATGGATGGCATTATTTATTTATTTATTTATTATTATTTTTTTAAGAGGCAGTGGAAGGTTGTCCATGGAGAGAGAGAGAGAGAGAGAGAGAGGATTCATGTTTTAGAATCTCCTAAAGACGTATAAAAATAAAATTTTAAAAAAATTATATGGAAAGCGTGGTCTTTCTTTCCATAAAAAAAACATCGTTTTAAATATAACAGAAAGCGTATTTTATACTACCGCTTTTAATATAATGGAAAGTGTGTTCGATAATATTTCTTTTAAAAGCGCTGTAGGAAAAATCGCTTTTACTACAATTAAAAGCGTGTTCTATAATAGAGTTGTTAATTAACAGCGGTTTTAGTATCAGAGGCGTGTTTTTTAACAGTGTTTTTACTAAAGAGGTGCCTGGTTACTATGATTTGAAGAGAATAACATTCACGCCACCAGCCCCATCTCTCCCGCGATAAAGGATCGTGCACAGCTACCTCCGACCCCGCCGTTGCCATCCTCCACTTCCGCTGTCAAGAGGTAACTCTCTCTCTCTTTTTCTCTCTGGATGATCGATTCTCATCTGGAGAGTTGATAAAATTTGAGCATGCTCGAAATTGACCCCAAAAGAGAGAAGAAAGAAAGAAATAAATAAATAAAAACTGAGTTGCGGTTCACTGTGCTACTCCTATATATTCTGTTGAGTTAGGGTAAGACCTGAGAAGGGCTTTGGAGGTGGCTTAGACGGTATGGGCTAAGAATTGAGTCTAGGTTGGGATTAGACAACAGGAGAGCATAGTATGCCTATCTGGTTAACAGGGCCTGACATCTGGTTTTTGAGCAATCTGATGAAGCTTTGGGCAATAACCTAACGCATCTTCTTTCTGAGAATTTGTTCTATTAGACAAACGAGATCTAACACCATCATTGCATAGCTGAACTCCGGTGAAATGGGATCTAAAACCGATGGTGATCAGAATCCTCCTTTCTTCTTCCTCCCCCCCATTTTTTTTTTTTAGTTATTTGTTTTGTTTACACGGAAACACAAGAAACAATGAGATACAAATGCAGGTACTAATCACCTGCTTTGCAGGGAATATAATCCTCAAAAGTACAAGATAATGACTAAATTATATTGAGCTGGCGGGCATTTCTAAATAATTTCTATTGGGAAAGAAAAATGGAAAAAGGAAATTGAATAAGACATAATCATAATTTTTCTATGAGACAAAGGTAACATAATACAAAGTAGATCATGGCAAAGATCCCAACTCAGGGATACCTATAAGAGAACACAGTGAGCCTGATCTACCATTCTTACAATAACTTATCTTTACCCATTGGCTTCTCTCAGTTTTTCTCTCAGTAGAACTCCTCTTCGCAACTGACCTACAGGCAATTGACATTGTTAGTTGTTAAAACTTGGAACAAATTCATTGAACAGAAAACCAAATGATGAATATATATTATAGAGAGAGAGAGAGAGAGAGAGAGAGGCAAAACTTATTGTCAATTAAATTTTCATTGAACCACCAGCCCCTTTTGTGGAGATCTAGTGTCTCCATCTGAAAGGATGGGGGCTTCAACCACAGAATTAAACCATGTGGTGTTGGTAATGTTTACCACATACGCAGAATCTACAAGGTAGATAATACATAGACCAGTCTTGAAGGACATATTTTTTCAAATTGAGTGATCTAACAACTTCAAAATCCCAACTTTCAGTATCAAACACTACTGGAATTTCAATTTCTAACAAAGCTTTCTTCTTACAGGGGAGATGGAACTACACTAAACCCAGATGGATATGTTTTACTTATTTAATAAAACATGTGAGTTCCAATAAACTTGTCTCAAATTTGACAAAGAAATTCCAGATGAAACTACACCAAACCCAAATGGATATGTTTACTCATTTAATAAAACATGTGAGTTCCAATAAATTTGTTTACTCTTAATCAAATCCAGCAATCACATGTGCATAACTGCATATAACCAGCAGAGAGGAAAATAGAGGTACTCCATCTTAAAGAGAGTTATAACACAATTTCACCTTTTAAACTACCCTTCTTATGAAATGATTGCTTAACAGGAAAAATTCACTTGCAAGATTGCATTGCTCATGTCTTCTCTTTACACTCTACATTCCAACATGAGCACCACTACAACATATAGGTAGCCCAGTTTTGCTTAAATTATCCAGTGGTGCAACATCGTCAACTTGTTGAAAATAGGACAACATCCCAAGCAATAAGCCAAACAATAACAATCCTGGAGAAAAAGATTTAGACCCAACAGACTAACCACCCCAACAATTGGAAGATTATCCAAAATGTTAGATTAGCACTATATAGTACACTTGGTTTCGCGTTTCTGTTCATTTTGGCCAGTTTTGGCAATATGCTTATGATCGCTAGCAGCAAAAAGAACTACAGAATAAACAAGATCTATATGATCAGATAAAAGCAAAGTTAGCAGTTGCATACCTCAGAGTGTCAGCGTCTAACTCTAGGCTTGCAGCGAAATTCGGCTAAAAGAGCTATATGATCAGAGGACCACTCTGGGGAAGGAAGTGCTGTGTCTTTCCTCAGACTATCCTCATCCAGAAGCTCCAATAAGGATTCCACTGATAATGAGTCCGCTGAAACCACCAGTGGAATAACTTTACACATTAGAAAGCCCTATGATTTAGATATACCTACTAGAATTTGCCACAAGCTTCTTCTGCTTGAGTAGAAAACTCAACAGAAAAGACCAAGAATGAAAGAAGTATAAGAAACGAAGGGGAAAATAATTATAATATAAACAGGAATATTGCAAGTCACCTGTGTAAAATATGTAATCAAGGGTGCCGATAAAGTCTCTAGTGCAATTTGTAAACAAGGGTTCATTTGTTGTGGGGTCCAATCTCCTCCTCTGTTGCTCTAAACCAAGACCAACCCCCATCCTTGCAAACGATGAGTAAGCACTGACCTGCAGCAATTATAGTGTCACGATTCACAAACCAGCAAAAGCCATGATTACCCAAAACATGTATTTACCCCCAATCCCCACACCTAAAAAATTAAAAATAAAAATAGATAAAAAAAAAATAAAACCTAACAAATAGCAAGCACCCCAGGCAATGCATTATCAAAACCTATATTTACCAGTGGCAGCTGATGGATTAGCTTGCTGGGGGGCCGCAAGATTCCAAGAGGGTCTACCAGTAAATCTGGATGCATTGCATCAACTTTTCCCATTGCAAGAAGAGCATGAGGAGCACTGCAATAAAGTTCAACAGCAACTCAAATAAGCAATACGCCACTACTTGTTAAAGAAAACTTGCATATCGATATTAGAAACCAAATCCTATCACAACAGGAGACAAGACCTTCCAGGAACTGCATTAAAATCCCCACACACCAACATTGGAATGTCTGCGCTGGCAGCAATTTTCTCCAATCCTTTCATAAGAGTATGAACCTGATAAACAAGAAGGAAAAAAAGAAAAAGAAAAAAAAACACAATGAAATATTTTGAATATATTGATAGAAACAGGCAAAAATAAAAATACAGAAAAATGAGAACCTGCCAGAGCTTGACATCTTTGAGATCTTGCTGGACATTTACATGTGTATTCGCCTGTACACCAAAACAACCAGAGGAGAAAAAACAAAAAAATAATGGTTAGTAACTGCTTTGAATAATCTCCATGAAGGGGCAAGGGAGAGATTAGAAAAAAAAAATACATGCCTCACATGTAGGTTAAGCCAGTGTAACTTGTACAAATTCTTACACTACTATTAATATAAAACAAGACCCATAATAATTTTCTCACCACACAAAGCAGCTGCCGTTTCCCAGGATTTTCAACCCCCTGATTAGTAAATTTTGCTTCAAGGACTGCTATTAGTGCAACATTATCCTATGAACAAATCAAACATTTATAAGCACTAATAGGCCAACATAAAATCCCAAAGATCTGGGAAAAGAAGAGCTATAGGCTCAAAAGAATATTATAAACTTAAGTCCAACCAAGCCACCTTAACCAATCGATTTAAAGCAGTTTTTTTCTGAGTACTTGGAACCACAGCATCAGTCAAAGACTGAGCAGCCTTATTAAATTCAACCTGCATGCAAGCACGAATCTCTTTAACGTTTTACAGAATTATAGAAAACCCTACTCTACACAATAATAAAATTAGAAAATAGAAAATAAAAAATTCCAAACCTCATATTTTTTGACATGAGAAAATCTGTCTCTGCGAAAAAATGTTGCACATCCATCAATTGTATGGAGATTTCCCATATAAACCTGCAAAAAACAACAAAAGCATGGATCAATAACACACAAAATTTGAAAGGTTACAACCATAAAGCATAAGAAGTTTGCAACCTACCTCATTTGTTTTCCTCTTATATAGAGCTTGATAACCATGTTTATCGAGTTCAGGAGCGAAATATTCCTCAAAGTGATCACTCTGAACCTGAAAAGAAGACGCTATAACCTCCATTAGTTAGTGTTAAAAGGCATAAGCTGACCCCCACATAACAATGACCCGTTGGCCCATTGGTATGGGCTAAGAACTGGGAAACTTTGTTTTAGAGAGGTGATCCTGGGTGTTAAAGGACACCAGTCAAGCAGGCAATGAACCAGCACGAGAATGGAACTTGGGTTTAGATTAGATCATTAGAATTCCTTTATCCTTCAGCCAGAGCAAGAGAGAGAGAGAGAGAGAGAGAGAGAGAGAGAGAGATTTGACCCCCACATGCTAAAAAAATTGATCTCTCAAGTCTCGACTAATGATAAAGTGAAACCATTAAAAAGAAAAACTTAAAATGTGCTCATGTACCTCCTGAAGACAAACAATGTCCGCACGATAGCCAACTATTTCCCGTAACAAATTCTGTCTACGATAAGGCCATGAAAGAGCCCATGAAGGGCAATAGCTGTATAACTCACTTGTGGCATAAACGTCAGCCAATATGTTGTATGAGAGCACAGTAAAAGTTCCAGAGGACGAAATACGGCCATCTGAATCCAAATGCCCCATCATATCAACTCCATTGACTGAGATCAAGCGACGTGGACTGGGGGAGGGAGCTGGAATGACACGGGAAGTTAATATAGTGTTGACATGTCCCACCGGTAGTTTTGTTTCTGCATCCACTACAACACACTCAAACTTCAGAACATGGCCAATATCATCAGCTGTTGGTGTATATGTTTTAGAACGTCCAACTTCAAACCAAGTTTCACCACCACTCCTTTGTGTAATTGCTGCAGGATATAAAGGCGCCGAACCATTTGTCAAGCTAGTGCTTGATGCAGAACCAGATAAGCTTGTATTAATAACTCCAGATCCTGAGCTATTGAAGCGCCCAAATAACTCTTCCTCCTCATTTCCATTTTCATTAACAGCACTGGCGGCACGGTCATGTAGAACACGATGATGCTGCCATGCATCCGAGAAGCACTTTGGCGAGCAATGGTAACTTTTGGCAACAGGTATTTTGGCCTTAACACACCCAAGGCACTGCAGTGTGGCTTGCTCAGATGGATGTATACTGCAGACAGCAACTTTTCTATCACTTTGTATCCGATACCTAGAAAAAGAACAAAGAACAGGGAGATATGTATCTGTTAAGTATAACAGGATAAACCCCATTATCTAAAGAATTCAAAAACAGAGATACAGATGCCACATAATCATAAAACAGACAACATGATAGATTAGGCACCAAACTAAAGAAATTTTTTATCAACAATATCTTCTAATGCCAATGCAACCAGGTTATACAGCACGATTTGCACGATTTCCACTGGAAGGCTAAATCTATCTCTCTAAAATTAAGTCGTGGAAGGCCAGCACATAGCCATTAACCTTTGTGTTAAAACAAAGCTCCTTCAAATCTTGATTCTATATCTGCAAGTGCCAGAATATGTTTTCTAACATGGTCAGACTCGAATAATGCTTAAACAGTGTTTAATTATCTTCCAAAAAATTGACTACGCTCACAATGCCCACTTTTGCATCAAATTATTATACAGCTTTCTAAGAATGCCAAGATCCATCAATAACAAATTCTTCTAGATGAAATCCTTTTCCTGCATTGCATGCTACCTGGAAAATGGCCCAATAATTTACAGTAATAGAAAATTTCCACGCCATGAGGGTTACCCTTCCGAATGATTTGAGTCTCCAAGCTATTTCTCTTTTCTCACTTTTTTAGGAAATTTATGGCCCAAGAACGGCAGCTACATTCTAAATTCTAATTCCCCCCCCCCCCAATATATAAACCTCCATGATGTGGTACTTCAAGGGAAAAATCAAAGGCTGGGGGTTGTAGTGTTGGAGTTATCTAGGGGATTAAAAATTAATGACATTTACAGATGAAATATAATCCGGACATTGTTGAGCAATGGCAGAGTTTCCAGCCCTGTTTCACCTTTGTAAGGTGTTATTAGCAGGGTTCAAAGTCTCGACAATCTCGGACGAGATCTTGCCGAGACAACACGATCTCGCCCTCAACCGATCCAAGATTTCCCTCCAGTACAAGAATTTAAAGGGGATTACCATTCTCGGCTGAGAATACTGTGATCTCGTACGAGACGAAACGATATCGACAAGAAATCGACATCTTGGTGCGAATCAAACGAGATATCATCCGAAACAATCGAGACATGCTTGGTTCTCCTTTCTCAACTGAGTGTCGTCATCTCAGTTCGAGGAATCCAGATCTGATGGTGTTGCCGGCATCGTCTTCTCTATCGTCTCAGGTGGGCTATAGCAGTGGCGGCGGCAGCAGCAGCTAACGTGGACGTTTCCGGCAATGGCAACTAAGGTCAACGGTGGGAGTTGAGGTTGACTGTGCCGGCAGTTGAGGCTCTCGAACAGGGAACTCCCTCCCTCGATCGCACTCTCCCTCTCTGCCTCGCACTCTCCCTCTCTTATCTTTTCTCTCGCGGGTGGGTCGAGGATAAGTCGGTCAAGATGCACCGACTTTTAAAAGGTAAGAAATATATAATTTTTTTTTTTATTTGTTTTTGTTTTTGGTTTTAGGCTTTTTTTTATTTCTTTTTTTAACTGATCTTTCTTTCTTTCTTTCTTTTTTTCCCTTAAGACTTGAGACTATTGGTTGTTTTTTTTTTTTTTTTTCATTTTTCTAAATGTTATTGATAATTTGATATGGACAATGGAGTATAGACCTATAATCTTTTCTTTTTCCTTTTTTATTATCATAAATTTATAAATTTGAATTTTTTTTATAAATGCTAAACGTTTTATATAAGGGAAATGATTCTCGGACCGAGAGTCATTAACCGACTCTTGAGCCGAAATTATTTTTTGACGAGTTTACCCCAATCAGTAATTCCCTCCATTCTCTCTCTTTCTTACCTTATCTACACAATACAAAGTACAAACCATTAAATTCTCTCTCCACCTTTACGTTTCTCCCACTCTTTCACCTGAACTTGTGGTCCCCATTTCTGGCAAAATAGCTTTCAAGTTTCAACCACTTTATTCTCTCTCTTCTGTTTTCCACAAATTTATTTCCCTTTCTCTTTTTATTTTCTCCTCTTTCTCCTGTATATCTCCATATGCCACAGAAAATCCTCTCTCTCTCCCCCCTTTAATATTCCTATTTCCCCCCTCTCTCTTTATTTCCTCTTAAGCTCAGTTTGTGAAGTAGTTCTCTTTTGTCAACGGTGTGAAGTAGTTGTCTTTCTTTTTCTTCACTTTTCTCTCTCTCTCTCTCTCTCTCCTCTACAAGGAATCACAACGACTGTCTTCTTTCCACAAAGTCTCGATCAACAACACACCAATCCACGGTCATCAATGGGTGCTCCCTCTCTCTCTAGCTCCTCCACAGATTTGCACAAACGGCACTAAAGCATAATCAATGGGTTGCACAAAAGTCACAAATCTATGCATCTACCAACACTGCTGTAGATCTAAAGGTTTTTGTAAGTTAACTAGGTCTTTTTTTGTAAAGTTAGCTAAGTTTGTTTGTAAACTTAGCTAGATTTTTGCAAACTTAGCTAGATTTTTTGTAAACTTAGCTAGATTTTTGCAAACTTAGCTAGGTTTTTTTTGTAAACTTAGCTAGATTTTTTGTAAACTTGTCTTAGATTGAAAACTAGATTTTTCTAGTTAAAATCCCAAAAAGTAAGTTTCTTTGTTGTCTTCTTCTTATTCTTCATACTCCTCTTCTTTTCCTTTTTTTTTTCTTTTTTTTGTGTACCTTATTGTTGGTTGGATCGAACTAGTTTTTCTCACAAAAATATGTGGCTGTATTTCCTACTTTGTAGAAGATGCGGAGGGAGAGGGACTGTGAGTTTGTTTAGGATTGGGTATAGAAAGAGAAAGGGTGAAGTTACAGAAAAATGAGAAAAAAGAGTTGATGCTTTGGAGGTAGAAGACGAAAGGGTAATTTCGTCAATCATTGTTTTGAATTCCGTTAGTTTTGACGGAAAGTGTTTAAAAAAATAATCCACATCAGTCGCCTAATGGTTTCGTTGGAAGGATTAGTCTTGTGTAGCAGCACTCTTTATATAAATGATAAAAAAATTATGAAAAATCCTTTTTTTTTTTTTAAATTTAGAAAATTGTTACACATTTTTTCACTCATCATCAACTTATAAATATGCTTAAATAATTTGGACCTTATAGATTTGATTTTTTTTTTTTTAATAAATGTTAAATCTTTTTGATAAAATACTGATTTTTAAAAAAAAAATCTACAAAAAATCCATATTTTTAAATTTGAAAAATTGTTACACACTTTTTTAATTATCATGAACTTATAAATATAGTGTTCTTTCATGATATATGATATTTATTCTACTTCTTTGGATGTATATTAGATATCTACAACATAAATATAGTGTTCTTTCATGATATATTAATGCGCTATCGCCTATTTTTATGTTTTTCACCATATTATGTACATTGAATTCATTATTTTGCTTATTTGATGGTTCCAATGTAATCATCATATTTTTTTCAAATTTTCTATGATTTTTTTGAATTTTTTCAAACTTTTTTTCACGCATAAAGTTGCATCTCGCCCAAAGCGCAATGGGTTGGGCGAGACCGGGATGAACGAGACGAAACGAGACAGGGACCAAGACCGAGACTTTGAACCATGGTTATTAGGGAGAAAAAAGGTTAACTGTCAATCAGATGCTTGGACCTCGCTTCTGAACCTTGAATTATATACTTCCTCCCACACAACTACCCAATTCATACATATGGAGCAGAATATAAATCAGAACACGTCATAGTAAAAATGTAAAATACATATTGTAATCATTATAATTACAAAATAACGGCAAGAAAAAAAAAAGAAAAAATAACTACTGGTGTCACCCTAAAAGGCTTGTATGAATCACTCCTATAGAGAAGTAGGCATAACACCTTACACTGTTCCATAAAGAAAAAAAAAGCTCTGTGCTATTTCTCAATAGAAAGACATTACAAGGTAAATAAAAAATCCACACAACCTAAGCAAATTAACAATCACTCTCGTTAAAAAAAAAAAAAAAAAAAAAAAAAAAAAAAAAAAAAAAGGGGGCATAGAGGGAGAATCAAACAATCAGTTCAACTATATAAGACAACCAAGACTAAAGATAATAGATACAGACACATGCTTATGCATATCAAATGTGAGGGTGATTACTACTTACCAGTACAAGATGACAACAGTCTATTGACTAGATATGTAATCTAGTACTTCATCAAAAAATATGTATTCTAGTACAAACCAGGCTTGAATTTCACACACACAAACACAAGAGAGAGAGAGAGAGAGAGAGAGAGAGAGAGAGTGGAAATACTAACCTCATACAAAAACCATCACAAAGGGGAACGGCAGAAAACAAACACAAATGCTAAAAAGTTTTTAAATATATATATATAAATCTTACTAAAATTGCTAGGCAAAATATATCTTACAACCAAAAAACCCTTAAGGCCTCAACATAAATTAAAATGGGAAACGGAACTGATGTAATCAATGAAGCCAGCATTCCAAGCTCCAGTTTAATGCATCAGTAATATTGCTGACAAAGAATTGGAACCCAAATTAGGTCTCAAGAAGTTGCTTCACATCACAATCATGGGTTTAAACTATCATAAATTGATTCCCCATGAATTTGGTCATAATCTTTGTTGTAAGAAGAAAAAAGTGACAATTTTGCACCTACAATTCGCTGACTAAGAGAAAATCCGGAATCTCCAAAGGATCCTCCTATAGGTTCTAATCTGTTTTCCTGAGCATTAAAAATTATAATACTAAGATCCAACTATGAGTCTGATCTCAAAGAATAAAACTTGGAATTTATGTAAAATTTTCAAACATGCCAAGCATGTTGGAAGAAAGACAACATCTATCCAAGGGAAAGAAAAAGTCTCATCAAATCAACCTTGGGCCAACATCTCAAAAACTTCAAGGAAACTTTCTTTTGTCCAAGAGTAAGAATATAAAACAGATCCTATTATAAAAAATGTTTAAAGATGTCACCCCATATTCATCAAAAGTTGATATCTCCGATGGAGATCGATCACATGTAGTCTGTTTCAAAAAAAATTAATAAAAGCATCCACACAAACCAGAAAGAGAGAGAGAGAGAGAGAGAGATTGGGGAGTGGGGGGATTGAGGGGCTCCAACTTAAAATCAAGGATAAACTACCAATGCCCTTAAACACTCTACAAATTAATAGTCCTTTTCCTATCACACTTTACATCTCCAAGATGAAAGCAATTTTAGGAAAAATGTGTGGTTAAAAAAGAGGGAATACCCCATTAGATATCACTTCTCTTCGTATCTATCGCTTTTCCTAGTCCATCTGTATCCAACCCATTTAATGACTTCAAATTCATCGTCTTGTTGAACTCACTAGAGCCCTATAGTTTATCAATGCTGCTTATTGTTCCTTAGAACCTAGCGGTTTCTTCTTCATCAAATTCTCTTTCCCTAGTGCAGATACCAAGGGAAGAATCCTTACTGAAAACAATCATTTGGGCATCCAGCATACCTCGTGGTATCAAAGCTCCATCTTAAATTGCGCTTAAAGAAGAAAATAAGCGCTCTGTTTTAGGCTAGGGATGAGCAACACGTGCCCTAATACCGGTGGAGCCAATATGGGTAAACCCATTTGGTGTGACCCAATTTGGAGGCCCATTAATAGTTTCTACAGGACAGTTTAAACAAGTTTTCAGTGAATACCAGTCGGGTAATTAGCCAATCAAAAATATAAAATTGGCAGTCAACTACTTGCCTCACCTTTAGGTATGTTTGAGAGAGAAGAATTTCAATTTCTAGCAAATGTTCTCTTTCTTCATATTTCATTCTCCCATAAACAATATGCCATGTCAATTTTATTTAATTTTATGGGATTTATTGGACTCTTCAAGACAGCATATTCTTAAGTAAGTTTCCTAAATTCTTGCTCAAGTTCAAAATTTTAATTCCATCTTCTGTCCAACAAATCATACCAATTGACTATTGAGATACATTTATTACAATTGATAAATCAATAAATGCTAGCCATTTGGGAAATTGTATTCAGGTAAATGATTTTCTATAAAAACTGCAGCTTCGATATTGAGTCTTACTTTTCGACAGCAACGAATGTTAACCACTCACATTGCCACCATAATGCCTGCTTTTAAATAGACTAATATCCTTTATCAGCTAGGCAGGAGGTGGACAATCATCAACGTGCGCACTAGCAAGTGCTAGCTAAGTGCCGGACGGACAATACCATCCTTTTTCATGACAGTGTCTAGCCTGATTCATTGCATCTACATAACCAAACTCAAATTCTCATCCCCTATCCTGTCCAACATATCATACCACTTGACTTCTAGATATGTTTCTATATTTTCCATATAATATACATTAGTAAATTAAAGAATGCTAAATACTAACAAAAACTTAATTTAGGTATATAATTTTCTACACTTGCAGTTTCCATACTGAGCCTCAACCTTTGGATAGCAAACATCATTCATTCTACTATCCCAACTGTTTGTGTAAGGATTTATATCCATTATTGACAATGTGAGGTTGACAACCATCCATTTGTGCACTAATGGGTGCTAGTCAAGTACCCAATAAATACTATCATTTTCTCACAAAGGATCTAGCTCCATTGATTGCAAAACCGAAATAAAACTGAATATACATTGACCACATTACTTCAAATGGATTCAAATCTGCATATGCACCCATCGGTTGACATCTTAAACTTATGAATACTTCCAAAGACAAACAATTCCACAATGTAGACACCAAATTTGATACAAAATCAAAGTTAAATATCATGATCAATATAAATTCAGATGAAGTATAAGTGTTTACTGGAAATAAGCAATGGAAAGAATGGGAAAAGCGGGAATACAAATAATGAGACATGCCCTAAGCCCTCTATCATCCCAATCTATGGCTCTCCCTTCCCATACTAGATTTACTAATAACCCAGTACGATACTCCATCCCCAAAAAGTGAAGAGACGTAATTTAGACACGTGAGATAGTATACATCCTAAGGAGTACCCTTGGTTTCACCCCAAATCTCACTCTAAAACTACCAACATAAAAAGAATAAATAAACAAATAAAAGCAAAAAATATGTTGTGTCACACCCCACCCTTTCACCGGAAACATTATGTTTGCTTTGGTTTACCCCTTAAAAACCTCATTGGAAGTTAAGGATGTGATTCTCATATAACTTATCGATCCTCCCTAACCGGGCAATGTGGGACAAGGTACATAGACTTCGTAGTTCACCTTACCTCACCCCACTTAAGAGGTCTTTTGGACTATAGGTTATCACAATTCACCACCACAAAGGGCCACATGTCCCCATAGTCCCGTACAGGACCAACTCCACCATTCAGTCCCACCCCACCCTTTCACTGGCAACGATATTGTCCAATTTGGGTTATCTCTCATAGCTTTAAAATGTGTCATTGTAAGTTAAGGATGAAAGTCTACATATATAGCCCAATGACCCTCTCTAACTATGTGATGTGGAACTAAGTAAATGGACTTTGTATCTCACCCCACCCTACCCCTAAGGTCTATTGGATTGTTGGTAACCACAACCCACCCCTCCAAACCAACCCCACCACCGCGAGCTAGGTCCAACTCTGATACCATTATGTCACAACCCACCCTTCAACAAACAACAAAACTGTCTGCTATGGTTACTCCTCATGGATTTAAAAAGCACCATTGCAAGTTAACGATGTGAGTCTACATATATAGCCAATAACCCTCTATTACCAGGTAATGTGGGACTAAGTACATGAACTTGGTACCTCACCACAACTTTACCTAGTTAAGATTTATATTAGAATATTGGTCACCACATGTTCAATCATCCAACACATAAAGGTATCAAAAGTAATGACACTTGAAAAGTGGGCTTGCTGGTAGAGTAGTATATTTGGACATAAACATATGAAATTCATTATAGCAAACATTGATGGGGAAGATTTTATTTCTCTTCAATACTAACCATCTGCGGGCAAACACTATGACATTGCACATATAAGCTACCAGCCTTTTAACAAAACGACAATTATGAAATGTAACTATGTAAGATTTCATTTCTTTCCATAGTTGAACCTATATAATCATTTGATGTGTATCAGAGTTCCGGTTGGCACAACAAGTGCAGTACGCCCAATGATTCTCTAATGTAAGAGAACAGATGAGGCTCACTGTGTAACTTTCGTTTACTGCCAACTTTCCATCAAATCTGAGCACTCTTGACAAATCCTCCGCCCTTCCTTTTGAAGCAATCTATATTCTATAGTATAAATATATGCAATCTGGCCTCCAAAATTTTAAAAAATTACCCTAACACAGCATCATCAGCAAAAGTTACTTTTTAGGAACTGAACTTGGTAAAACCACCACATTTCTTTCTTTCTTTCTTTCTTTCTTCAGTTAGGAGCAAATTCCATACTAGTAAATTGTACATCCTAGTTAAAACAGAAGTTCAACGAGTTGTAGCTTTCCCATTCAATTTGGCAACGAATTCCACATGCCTAGGCCCTAGCGTGTCATGCCCTAACTTTAACAAAAGGCCACATGGATTCACAGCACGAGTTAATTAAATTGGCAACACATTTTAAAATTCCAAATGGCATAAAATCAACAAACGAAAGCAAAAGATGGATAAAACCAAACTATGCATTCGGATTTTAGGCATGCAGTAAACGGTCAACCATATCACCCAATGTCTTGGCTATAACTATAAGAACTTCAATGACCACAGCAGTTTCAATGTCCCAAAAACTTTAATCAGACATACTTTTCAGTTGCTACAAGTGGCAACATTAAATAAATAAAAACCAAAAAAGAGGTCGCGAACAGAAAGAGAATAACAAAAAACATGCAGATGTAATCAAATCCCCATAGCTACGTTCTCGTTCTCGGGGGGAACTTAAAATCCACTTCGTAAATGAACAATTTAACCATAAACAACATAGTTGCCAGAAACTCTTCTAACAATCTTCTTGCTTCTGTTGTGTCCAGCTTCCAAGACTTACAGAAACCTTTACGAAAATTTTAGGAAAGCCCACTTCGGGGATGATGTATATATTGAAACCTTATAATCATTGTGCATAAATTTTCATGGATGTTCTCACAGAGGCGGATTGAAATCATGAGATTGGTTAAGTCATTCTTCACAATTCAATGTGTTCTGGCATAATTATTAATTATAATTCTAAGTCATCTCCAAACTTAATTATAATTCTAAGTCATCTCCAAACTTAATTAGAATTCTAAGTCATCTCCAAACCAATTCTAAGGTCACACTTCCCGCTTTTTTTTGTTAAACTGTGTCTCCCGCACTTCTGTTTCCCATGCTGTCTCCGGCATCCATTTCCAACTGCTAACTATGGTCACAAGCATTACATTTACACTAGGTGAAAAAAGTTCAAATCTTTACCAAAACCCACATATCTAAACACCCCAAATCGGCTAAATCAAAAGAAACCCCCATGCATAAACATGCCTTTACATACCCACAAGCATCACATAGCCAATACATGTAAAAATGACCAAATGTTCCCTAAAACCCATATGTTTAAACAATTTCGAGAAAAAAACCCTAACCATAACTAGAGTTCATATATACCCAAAATTAGCCACAGAAAAAGAAACCCAAAAAACCTAGAACAAGTTCAAAGATGAATGCTACCACTAGAACTAGAATTACTTACCATTTGTATCTCAAGAAGTGACCATCAAGCGGGGCGGTTTCAGGAACATCATCGGTAGCAACAGACTTGTCGGGTCGCCGCAAAAGCACATACGGCGTGAGCTCGCAGCCTACGATGGGAATGTCGGACGGAAGGTGCACTCGCAGCACACTCAGCATGCTTTCCACTCTGAACAAGACTCCAACAACAACGACGACGACAACGAGAATAACCCTCTCTTCAACACCTCCTCCTCTTCTTCTTCGCAGCGATTTATATAACAATCCTCAAAGCCCTGAGAACCTAGCAATCGAACAACTCTAACGCTCAGACCAACTCGTCGTCTTCTTATAGCTTCGGAACGACACGCGTGAAGGCGGACACCTGGCGAATCCGCCATTTACTTGACCCGATAGCCCGCCAGCCTTGACGGTTCGAACCAAACCCTAGAAAATTCAAAAATCTCGATATAAACCCACACCTGTAGATCTTGAAAGATTGACACGAACTCCTCAGAGAGATGAATTGGAATTTTTTTAGAGATAGGTTAAAAAAAAAGGTGCGATTTTTAGAGAGAGAAAGTTGTGGGAATTTTGGGGGAGAGAAAGAGAGATCGATCGGTGGAGAGGATCGGAATCTAGAGGAAGAAAGTTCGATTTTTTAGAGAGAGAGATAGATGAGAGAGAGGGGGGAAGAGGGGGATTGGATTGTTAGGGTTTTACAGAGGAAGTGAGAGAGTATATGTAGAAACGATGTATCGTCGTGGTGGTGATGGTCTTTCCATTCTACTCGGACGCACAATATAGAGAGAGAGAATAGAGCGATGTGCATATACATCATACATACATACATATACTATATTTCTATTACTATGGTTGATTTTTTTTTTTGGCTAGAATATGAATATGCTGTTTATTATTATTATAATTATTATTTGTTTTTATTATCTCCTATTTTGTTTGTGTTTTGTGTTAAAAGGAGGTTTTGGGTCTTTCAACACTCATTCTCTCCTTTTGTTTTCGTTTCCACTTATGAAGGATTTTAACTTGTTTTATTGACCAATTATTAGAAATTTTGAACACCAATTAGTAAAAATGCTATAAGAAGGGGAGAAATGATTAATATCAAGTAGTCTTATCTTGAATTTAATGCCAAAACGTGAATTCAGCTTCTACCATTCAATCATATGTTTTTAAATGTTAATATCAAGAGTTTTCTTTTTTGGGATTTAATGTCGATATATGGCTTTAGTTTGTGCTATTCAATTTTGTTTCTGTGCATTTTACATTAATCATTTGCATTCTTTAGTACCTTTTGGTTGCACTTATTTTAAAATTTTTTTTACTTTTAAAACCAAAAAGTTATAAAAGCAAAAAGTATTGTTTGGTTAGAGAAAATAAAAAGGACTTTTAGAAAGCAAAAGGCAAAATATTTGATTTTAAGCAAAAGCAATGAAGATTTGCTTTTAAAAGTCATTTTTATTTTTTGGACGAATTTGACCTTTACTCGAAAAATTTACGATCAAGAAAGGTTTTGCCTGTCTTAGGCTTCCGTTTAGACGTTCCCATTACATCTAAAAGATTACCGGCGAAATTAATTTTACCAAACACACTTTTTGCTTTTGTTGCTTCTATTTAAAAGCAAAAAGTAAGAAAATAAAAAATGACTTTTATTACTTAAAAAAAGATCTTTTAAAAAATACAACCAAACGGTGCCTTTGTTCATTGGTATTGAACGAGCCACCCCTTCATTCCCTTTTTCGTTCTATCCGTTTATTTTTAGGATAATAATTTTTTACAGTTAACAAAAAGGGAAAAAATACCATTGTTTGAAATTTAACATATCATAACTACAAAATATTTTCTTATCAAAAGAACGGCAAAATATTTAACCCAAAAAAAAAAAAAAAAAAAAGAACTACAAAATACTTAACGCCAAAACATGTATTTGTCATGTGACATTCAATCATTATCTAATTAATGTCATCTTATGCATATTATATAATATAATATTATTTTTTATTTATTAAAATGTAGCATATACTATGCATGTGAAAGCAGTTTCCAAAAGTACATTATTTTTATTTTATTATTTTTTTGTGGCAAAATAGGGCTCCAATGTGTGCCATTCAACACATAATCAATGATTCTTGTCGGGAGAGAAGAAAAAAAACAAAGGTGATTAGCTTTGTTTTCTTATCATAGAATAGGAATTACTTAAATTTCATATATAATGTAAACTTATAATTCAAGACTAGTATAATTCTTCCAAAAATTAATGTCTACCATGTCTAATTGCAGAGAAAGCTATAGGTGATTAGCTTTTCAAATTTATGAAATAAAGCGTAGAGTGAATGCACTCCTTCCTATCAAGGAAGATCCTTCTCCAACTTTGTAATTAGATCCTAGTAATAAGATAAACCAATCCTTTGTGAATTGTTGTGATGCATTTCAAGAACACATCCAAGTAGGCCTAAAATTAGGATTGTGAAATGAGTCGAGCTACTCGTGCTCGACTCAATTATAATTCGTTCAAGCTCATTCGTTGAAAAAATGAGTTGAGCTCAAACAAAATATGAAGCTCGTTTACAAGTGAGCTGAGCTTATGCGGGGCCTATTTCGCTTCGTAGGCTCACGATACATTTACTAAGAGATTGTTTATATACATTTATATGCAGTTGTGGTAGCTCTTTATTGTTTTTAGTTGAATTTAATTTTCATTGATTCTTTTAGATTCAAAATGTATAGTTGAGTTGAACTTTTTTATATGCAGCTTAGGTCCTCTATTTTGTGTACACCGCACGTCAAACTTTTACAAAATTAACAAAAGATCGAAACACCGACTAAAGTACAGTCAAAATACTAACCGGAATTTCAAAGGGTTACTTACAAAATTAAAAACAACCCAAGATTGAAACTCCGGCTTAGGCACAGTCAAAGACAAATTGGAATTTCATAAGACAAGAAGCTACCTATGCTCGTGAATGTCTAGCTCTTACAACCTAGGCTCGAAGGTAGCTTTTAAGTTTTTGCCATGCTTGATTTCAGTTTCAATTTCCTCTAAGGGTCGATCGGTTCGTTTCGTGAGCATTAAAACTCTTTGAGAATTGCAAATTTCTAAGAGTTTCAACTCCCAGGACTTACAATTTTGAGAATTACAATTTATGTTGTTCCGTTTGGATAAAGAGTTTCCAAAGGAAATATTGGTTTTTTTGTTTTTTTTTTTTTTGTAAAAACATTCTTTCTTTTTCTTATTATTATTATTATTTAAAGAAAGTGAATCAAATCTGATGGCTATATTAGTAAAATTATGTAACACCGAAGTTAACAAATGCTCAGGATATTTTCTGATAAGAAGAAAAATGGACAAGGCAATCATCGATGACAGAACATTATTTGGGATAAAAAAATTTGACACACTCATATATAATAATTTAAGATCATGAGCTAGATCTGAGTTTAAGCCACTAGTGACGACCCAAATGCAAAAAGAGGAAAAAAAAAAGAAAAAAAGAGAGAGATTGAAGAATGGCCAATACCACCAAACTGGTATCACCAAAAGCTCCACAACTATAACCCATCAGATCTGACCCTTTTCTTTTTTGTTTTGTTTTGTATTTTTACCCCCCTCAAATGTAGAATAGCATGCCATAATATATATATATATATATATATATATATACAGAGGTGATCCCATCAGCACGTGCTGATATAAGTTACATCAGCACTATGCATTGGGGGTTGTATCCCCTGCATTGATTCAATGCACCTCACATCTTACTAATGCACAAGGTACAACTCCCAATTGCAAAAAGAGGAAAAAAAAAAGAAAAAAAGAGAGAGATTGAAGAATGGCCAATACCACCAAATTGGTATCACCAAAAGCTCCACAACTATAACCCATCAGATCTGACCCTTTTCTTTTTTGTTTTGTTTTGTATTTTTCCCCCCCTCAAATGTAGAATAGCATGCCATAATATATATATATATATATATACAGAGGTGATCCCATCAGCACGTGCTGATATAAGTTACATCAGCACTATGCATTGGGGGTTGTATCCCCTGCATTGATTCAATGCACCTCACATCTTACTAATGCACAAGGTACAACTCCCAATGCAGGTTTTGATATAAGATATATCAGCACGTGCTTACCTGATCATCATCCTATATATATATATATATATATATAGAGAGAGAGAGAGAGAGAGAGATAAATATGTCATGTGTGGGTATGTTGATAGATATAGGAGGTAGAAAGGAAGAAGATTTATGGGATGATGGATTGCTACTACTCTATGAGCAACTCCAACTGGACCGTGCAACTGCCAGAAAGTTGATCATCACCGACGTGGCTCCATGGGAATCCACTAACACAGGCACTATGTCTTGAAATCGGAACAAGATGAAGTGGTTGTGTGTGGAGTGGCATTACAGAGAACAAAGATGGGCCATGCGGAAATTGCCAATTCCTTTGTGTTTAGATGGGATTTTTATTTCCCATGAATGGTGAGATTTGTGAACTTCCAAGGAATTAAAATCCCACGATTTATGCAAAATGAACAACTAGATTTTGATAGACTCCCGGGAATTATCCCAGGAATCTATAATTCCCACTCTCAATTGCCAAATAAGATTGAGGGTTGCAAGAAATTGTTCTCTCCCCAAACTTCCTAATAAAGCCCCCTGTAAGAAACTGTTACCTTTGCCCTAAAAATACCAAACTGATATATAGGATAGGCTAATTTTTTAGGGATTGTATATTTCTCTGCTGGGCACCTCAGTAAATAGGCTAAAAGGTAATTTTGCAGCTTCACGTGTTGTACCTATATGTAACCCATGGCAATTCAACTCCATAGCAGCTTTTAACCACTTTTCAACAATTAAGCTTTTGTTTTATTGTTTTCATATAATTATATCCTTATACCTCACCTATATATGATACATCTACACGTCTTTTCACACATAATTAAATATTAGAGAAGAGTGTACAAGTTTGTTGCTTATAATGTTCTGTATTTTGGTACTCCACATAAGGTATTGTACATATCATTTCCTTTTATTTTAATTTTTGTAATGTACATGCGAACCTAAGAAAATCATAAGATATGATTCGATCATTTTATAGAAATATGACACTCAACACTGCATGGAAAATTTTTGCTTTCCAAATTAACCCAAATGTAATAATATAGGACTTACCATTTTGGTTGCCATTCCAAAATTGCCTACTGCCAAAATTTTCACATTAAGGGAACAATACTGGCATTATGCATATATATTTGCATTCATAATTGTAGAAAAATGCTAAAGTATAGGATGCTTTTACCAAATTTATCAAGGAGGAATTTTAGATTGGTCAGGCAACAGGAAAATAATTACAGTTGGTAGTCGTTCACTCATTCTTATTTGAGTTAGTAGTTATTTAGTAGGAAGTTAGTAGTAATTTGTATTGAATTGTAATTATTTTCCGTAGTCTGACAAATTGAAAATCCCCCCACTTATGAATCCGCTGAAAAAGTATTAGTAAAAAATAGAAAAATTGATACTCTTTTGAAAATAAACTTGAAGAGTAGAGGGATGAAAACAGTTGCATCATCTTTATCATCTCTCCACTCTATAAATACTGCCCAACTAGAGTTTGTGTACCACTCCATTCGGTCTTGCTGGAGATCATGGCTAAGCTTTCTTACACCCATTTCTTTCTTCTTGTCCTTGTTTTCTCAGGTTTGTTAATTCATTCTACACAGCTTTGATGCGATGGACTTGAGATTCATATTACAATTTTTTTTTTTTTTTTTTTTGGCTAATCAGATTCATATTACATAATATAGGCACCACTTTTTGTGTTTACCCTTTGCATTTTTTTGTTGTCTTATATATATATATATATATATATATGATTTTGATCACGTCTATAGTGAATGATCCAAATCATTTGTGACAATTAGAGATGGGCATGTGATAGAAATGCACTCATAGACGCTCAAATGGATGAACTGTTTCCTATATATATTTATTACATATCGTTGTTCGCATTAGCTATTTACCCCTTGGAATCCAATATCAGTTGATTGCCAGTCATTTTTACGGGATTAGTTTGGGTTTAAACTTTAGCGGAAGGATGCCTAAGATACCCATGTTTTGGTCCAAAAAAAGAAACAAAAAAAAAAAAAAAAAAAAAAAAGAAGTTTATAAACTTACGGTGGTATTTTGAACATCTATATCAAAATTATTAGTGGTCTTTTAAAAATTTTCAAAACATAATTTTCATTATGTTATTTATTTGTTTACCAATAACATATTTTGGAGATAAATATTGACATTTTATGTGCTTAATTTTGATAATTTTTCAGTGGCATTGAGGGTGCCTCAAGTGGAAGCTGCTCATAGATGTAGAGCTGTTGTGGATAGCTGTGATCCTGGGACTTGTCGTCTGCAGTGCACCGATAATTTCAAAGGCAATGGAGAATGCAATGACGCTGGAATTTGTGTTTGTAATTATGATTGCAATTGATCTTTAAGCTCGTCTTTCTCGACTTACTTCTTCCCTAGGTTTTTATTTTGTACCCAATCCACACTAGTAAAGAAGAGCAAATAAATGGATTCATATTGATCGAGCTGAATTGTTGATTTTATCATTTTCTATCTTCTTTTTGATATTTTACAGAGCAAAAAAAAAAAAAAAAAAAAAAAAAAAGCCTTTTTCTAAACAGCAAATGGTTAACTCGTTTGGGAGGTATGATGTGTTTGGACTAGAATTGTATTAATAAAAAATATTGATATCATTGATTAATTATGTACCAGTACCCAAAAATGCGCAAATTTTTGTACAAGGAAAATATGAAATAGCCCAATTGCAGATTTGTACCACCATTTATGTATTTTGGAGACTGATCATTAATCACACCATTAGAGGGAAACTTAAACTGTGCCATAATTGGTGGCCAAAAAGAGTTGGGGTTGGTGGGGGAGAGAAAAGGAAAAAAATAAAATAAAATGAAAGAGAGAGTATATTTGTAAATAGCTAAGATTTTTTTTTTTTTTTTTTGGTTTCCCAAAGTGTTCCTAGGGCTTCGCCTATGAGACTATGACTAATTCTCTAAGATACTGTCGGATGCCGAAACAGAGACCTTTCCTTAAAAATAACTGGGTTGATTCATTCACTAATCATCATTTGAAAAATAAAACAATTTAAAACTATAAATTAGAGCTCTACATTGGACATTCGGGAAGTAGTTAAATCTAACCCTTTCACTGTATCATTTCCTCTTGATTTGGTAAAATATATGCATTTTCCAGCCAATTCATTATCCTCGTCAAAGGAGTCACCAAGGGAGTCAATCAAAAGCCTTTAATAAATAATTAAATTTGAATCAAAGATTGTGTACAATCAAATTCCTGTAATCAATCCAAGAATCCCTCACATACAGCTATCACCACCTAATTTAATCCCATTATGGCCAACCCATTTGAGTATACAAGATCTTTTACAGATTTGATTCACGAGATCCTCCCTATGAACGTATGAATGAAATATAACATTTCTTCAATCTTTACACCCGAACCTCCATCCTTTGGTTTTTTTTTTTTGGGGTGAGGAACATCCTCCAACTAAGGTAAATTTATAAATGAAGAAATATCCAAAACCTCCTTCAAATATAAAATCATATTTAAAAATCTAGAGGGCAGATCCAGAAAATTTTCTCAGTGGTTGCACTTTTAAATTTATATTTATATATATATATATATATATATATATATATATATATAGTTGCTTCTAAGAGTTAGAAAATAGAGAAAGGTAGGACCACATATTGACATGATTGATTAAAAGTGATGAAATGATATAAAACAATAGACAAATCATACTTTAAAATGAGTAGGCGACTTTAAAAAATGGGAGCCTTATATACTACTCCTAACACTCTCATCCCCGTCTCCCTTATGTGGGATAAAGTCTCAACAAGATGGAATAGGACCACACATTGACATGACTCAATAGAAGTAATAAAATAGTACATAGGACTAACAAGCACGCTATAAAAACCAATTTACAAATTAAACGCAACTTTATATAATCTACAAAAGTGGTGTACACTAGTAAATTTAACCAAAATTTAACGAAATTTAATAAAATTTAATCAAAATTAACTATTTTTTCTCAATGGGGCTAAAGCACTTAAGTAAATTCAAATAAGATTACTTTTTTTTTTTTTTTTGGTTGAAATTTTGAGTGGTTGCACGTGTGGGCAGATGCAACTTAGTGCATTCGCCCCTTTAAAAATCCCATTAAGTATTTTTCCTATCCATCTAATCCAAATAAAAAAGAATTATATCTATTAATTCCAATTAGTTAAATTTTTGTTTATTGTTGTTAAAAGAAAAAAGTGATCCGACTAAAATGCCTTTCTTCCACAAAAATATGTTTAATAACAAAAATGCATATTCAAGTGAATTTTCCCTTTTGCTCCTTTTTTTCCCAAACTTGCATACCTACTCTCCCACTCCCTCTTTTTCTTCTCCCTTCCCTCCATGTGTACATTAGAGAAGAATTAATTAATGATAGTTAATTTTTTTTCTAATTATGCAAAAAAGGATAAATGTAGAAATTCAGTTAAATATGTAATTTTTTTATTAAACATATATTAATATCAAATAAGGGTATTTTAGTTGGATCACCTTTTTTTTTTTTTTTTTATAGCTTTAACAACAATATTAACCAATTAGAGTTAATAGGATTCTTTTTTTTATTTGGATTAGGATATTTCCCCTTTATAAATTTCAAAAATTTTAAAGTTGTGGGAAAAGTGAGGTGGTGCTTTAAAGTTGGACATATGTCCGTGACATGCTAACGTGTTGCACTCTCGGTGGAGCTAATTTTCACCGATTTACGTGTTATGCCGTGATTGGAGTTTTCCCAAGATAAATTTTCCATCTGTTACTATGTGCATTTTGAATTGTTGCCAAATTAGGCTCTATGCTTGCTTCGTCCCCTTCAAACTTTATACCAAATCCGTTTCGTTGACTTGTATGGGAAAAAATATCTCAATTCAATTATGGAGTATTTGGTAATAATGTCATATACCATATTTGAATATATATATATATATATATACACACACACTATCCCGTCTTAAAGACTATTATTGCTTGGCTGGCTGTCATTGATTGGGCTGTCAACTTTGCTAACATGACTAACAGCTCACACGGTCGCACCCAATTTGGATTTCATTGAATTTCCTTGAATCACTGGCACCTAGGAAAATATATGGGATTGATTGGACCATTCAATAAAAACAATGCCTTAAAAATATATGTTTTTTCATATTAACTATTTGGGGTATCATAAATTTTACTTCAGCTGAGATTTCGACCTAAATTATTCTCTTGACAATCATTTGAAATGCCTTATAAGCAATTAACCGATTGTAATAATGCCTACCAATTTAGGGTGCCCCTTCCAAAATTGCCTATGACCAAAATCTTTGCCAATAAGGTGCCATATTGCCATTATCTAGATTTGCATTGATAATTACACACATCCTTATGAGCACTCCACTCTATAAATACCACCTATCAAGGGTTATGGTCTACACCATTCCATAGAGCAAAGGCTTGGGGACATTTGTTATTAGGCCTTGCTAGAGATGGCTAAGCTTTCTTACACTCATTTCTTCCTTCTTGTCCTTATTTTGTCAGGTTTGTTAATTATTTGTCTTACACAATTTTGATATGTATAGATTGGAGATTCAAATTACTTGATAGTCACTATTTTCTTTGTTTTCCTATATAATGCGTCAGAATATCTCTTTTGGCATTTTTGACTGTCCAACATAATATGTTTTTATCTTAAGAGGTGGATCAGTAGTTTTTGAAACTTAAGCATCAAGAGGTAGAAGGTTTTTTATTCGACTTCTCACTCCTCCTTAGGATCAGCCACTAATTGCATATCTTGGGTGGTAATTGATATATAGTAGATAGTGATTCTAACCTAGTTCAAGATTAGTCAGGCATAAAGTTGGAATGCCCTTGCTAGGAAAAAAAGAAGGTGGAGGGGGATGGGAACATAGTTTATATCATACCTATATCAATTATCTCCCCTCACCCCTCAATTCTCATATGTTAGTACCTGACTTTGTCAACACACGGTTGTATTCTAAACAAGCTTTGTACTATCATATCACTTGTTTACAATTTTCCAATACGTGATTTTCTATCTACCAATAACGTATTATGGATATGAATAATTGACATTTTATGTGCTTAATTTTGATAATTTTGCAGTGACATTGATGGTGCCTGAAGCAGATGCTGCCCATAGATGTCAACATTTGTTCAAGCACTGTGAACTTGCGGCTTGTAGTCAAAAGTGCTATCAGAAATACAAAGGCAATGGACAATGTATTACCAATGGCCAACCTGACTCATGGCAATGTGAATGTATTTATGATTGCGAGTAATTGAAACAGATCTCTTTTTTTTTTTTTTTTTCCTTTTCTTCAGTTACTTCTTTCCTAGTACCCAATCCACATGAGCTGAGAAAGCTAATAATTCGATTAATATTGAGTTGAAATTTTTTATGTATTTGCAATTGCAAGTAATTATTTTATTTCTTTCTTTTTTTTTTCCTGCTTTTGGTATCATGAGACTTGACTTTGGAAATTAGTCACAGATGGTGATGTGTGAGTAATTTATTTGTCACTCTTCGACATTCTAACAAAATTTAAATTAGGGTAAATTGTAAAAAATTACCCTATATTTGGGATGCGTTTCACTTTGGTATCTTCAAGTTTAAAAAGCATCAATTTAGTACCCAAGATTTTTGTTAACTCAAAATAGTCACGGCGTTAACTGTGGTGAGAAAATAACGTTTTTACCCTTCATACAAATGACATTGTTTTACTTACCCAAAAAAAAAAAAAAAAAAAAATGACATTGTTTTGAAACACAACCTAACCCACACAATCTTGCCGGTGAGAATGACCGCGATGGATCCAATGCCGGGGAAACCATCCCAACACATCACAGGAAAAATGATTCCAAAAAAAAAAAAAAAATTCCACCCAACCCAACCCATGGCGCCGCCTTCACCGCCACAGACAACATCGTCGCCAAAAAAATAAAAATAAAAAATCTATCGCTGGTGAATGGGAAGGCCGGTGAACTCCATTTTTTCCAGCGAAGACCCGCCCCGCTCCCACAATCTCTCTCCATTACCGGCGGCAGCACAATGGAGGACTGTTATCCCATCTACGCCACAAGCCCTGTTCAAATCAACCTTGCCACTGTCCATCGCAAGCGGCGACCTTTCTTCGAAACCCATCTTCTTCGACCCAATTCCCCTGCTGCACCAAAAGCTCGCCTCGTCTACATCGAAATTCTTATCTTCTACTTCACATCTGAAGCCGTCGAGATCATCCGAGGCGGATAATTCGAGCAAAATTGAGCAATTGTGGAAAAACCCATTATTCTGCTTTTGAGCCTCGCCCTCCATAGCAAAATTGGAAGGGGAAATTTCTCTCTGAGACAATGCACATGTGGGATTTTCTTGTTTCTCACAGCCTCACCCTCCACTGATTGTGGATTGACTGAAGGGGAAAATCGAGCAACTGTAGACCACCAACGTCGACCACCTTCAAGCCATAGCCGAACCCATAAAACCCAACAGCCGCCATGACCACCACATCGTCCACAGCTAAGACCATTAAAAGCCCTCTCTCTTTACCCAACCACTTTCACTATTTACACCGTCGTCACTATTCATAACGTTGACCACCTTCACTTGAGTTCTTTTAGAAAAACAGAGACCTAAAGAAGGAGGAGAAAAAGAGAAGAGGAGAGCTTTGACGCTCGTCACCTAAACAAGCCATGGCACTGTCGGCGAGCTAGCGTGTCACAGCCATGGAATCGGAAAAAAAAAAGAAGCAACAGCAGCACATCCTCTTCAAGCTCGCCGAGAAATTGTTAGCCTCGCCGTTGATTGTGGCGGTCCGTGCTTCACTGTTCACGGCCATAGATCTGCAAAGGCTACTCCTTGGGTTTGTCCACCACATATGACAGCGTTGTCTCACCGCCATAGTCACTGGCCAACTTCATTTTTTTTCCGACCAATCTTTTTTTTTCATGGGAAGGAAGTAGAGAGTGAGATGAGATGGGATGGGATGGAGTCGGCCGGAGGGGTTGAGGTAGAGATGAGGCGTTCCAAACATAAAAGGGCAAAATGGGTATAAAATAGCCAAATAAGGTTACGTGGATATCATGCGACTAATTATCCGTTTTGTCAACAGACGATTTATCACGGTGGGATCTCAATTGAAACATAACTAAAATCTTGAGTACTAAATTGATGCCTTCTAAATTTGAAGGTATCAAAATAAAACGCACCCTAAATATGAGATAGTTTTCTGCCATTTATCCTTTAAATTACTACAAATTTTCTACAGTATCTTCAAATATAGGAAAAAGATATTTGCAATTCAAGTCAGATCATAAGAAGATTTGAAACTACTATTTGGCAATACCTAACAATTATATTTTATTACTAAAAGTAATGATTTTTTTTTTTTTTTTTAATTTGATAGAATCTACCCTATTGCATTTGTAGAATGGACTTACAAGCCTTTGGTTTGCTCAATTGTCCAAAGAAACAAACCAGGGTTAGATATATGCATATGGATGTGAATATCATGGCATTGGTTTGAGCCATCCCTATATTAGTCATCAGAAAAAAAAAAAAAAAAAAAAAAAAAAAAAAATGATACATTCCATTAGGGTCACAAAAATGGGCAACCATACCCTGAAGTCGCCTTCCAAACAGTCCTGATCATGCATTTTTGCATATTTTGTGGGCTTAGTGGCTGAACTTTGGGCCATCATGCATTATTGGGTCAAAACTTGCTTGAGACTGAATCTGTGATGATGGACGGTTCGTTGAAAAGAGTCCAAGGCTGCAACCGATCTTACCGAAGGAGGTAAATGCTTGTGCGGAGCCCAAGTAACCCATTTGGGTCTTTGGTCATTGCTGATACTCCCACGGTCTTGAGCAACACCACTAAAAGTCTGAAACATTGAATTTGGGATTGTAGCTCCGCTGGGTAGTAAGATCGATTGCTCAAGTGCTTGGGATTGTAGCTCTGCTGGGTAGTCCCTGACACACCCAATACGCGGCCCAACTCCACTTGTCCATTTGCAAGACAAAACGCTTAGCCAAATCGAACACTGGTGCTTCTATGTTGGCTGCAATGGTGCTCATGCTGTCTTCTTGATGAGCCAGCTGTATTGGGTATTGCATCATTGATGGACTCATTGGCATCAGTGGCCTCTGCGTCTGTTGATATTGCAGTTGTGGAGATACCATCCACCATCTCTGGCTGAGGCTCCTCACGTCGTACTATAGATGAAGCGCTGTCATCATCTGTTGCATACCTCTGCATAGAAATTGATATCATCAGCTATTCTTGTCCAAATTACTAATTTTGGAGGATGGCCATGTGTGTGGTTAGTAGTCACGAAGCATCGACTAAAACTCTGGTTTTAACATTTAGGCATCAAAATGTACAAACATGGTGCATACTTTCTGACCCAGAAAAGAGTTCGATGTGGGCAATAAGATTTTTGAACAAAAAGATGCCTTAACATTGGTTAAGTTAACATGGAGCTCCTCAAGAAAACAAAAGAACTCTTTGAAATTATCTTTGGTGGAAGATAATGACCACTGTATGGCCAAATTGTCTGAAGAATCAGAGAAATAAATGAGTATAAAAGAAATAACATATATGTTTGCATATCGATTATTCTTCTGGGCTTGCTGAGGCAGCCATCCTCTGCCCCCATTCAAAGTTTCAAACCTAACAAAATTAAGTAATTAAAAAAACCAAAAAACCAGAAGATCCATTAAGTAATTTTAGTACAGGCTGACCCAATAGAGGACAGTATCAGATCCACGCCCAAAAAAAAAAAAAAAAAAAAAAAAAAAAAAAACCACCCATTCACGCCACTTCTGAAGTTCTAACTTTCGTGAACTTCTCTTTAGTATGGAAATTTTTGGATAAGGAGGAAAACTGGAAATTTTTCCAAAATGTTGGTTGTGAAGAAAGCGCCATACATAGAGTTCCAAAAGACAAGTAACAGTCAATAACTAATTTAGTAACTGTTAATTCTTAAGTTAGTCCCAACAGACATATATCCTTGTGCAACCCAATCTGAAACAATTCAAATTTGAACAAAGAAAAATCTGGAGAACCAAATTGAAAAACCCACTATATAAAAGAAATAACATTATTTTATTCTCTTGAAACCAACAACATAAACTTTTGGCCTATGCATGGTCGTATGACCAGCCAAAGTATTTTGCATAAGAGAGAAAAAAAAAAAAAAACAGGGCATTAACGCGGTTAGACCCGCGTTCTTAAATCCCCTGTAAATTGCACTGGAAACCACAAAGCCGGACTTGGCTTCTCAGTTCGATTTGGTCTTCTTGTGCCATGTCACCACCTATTAAAATCCTCATAGATTGCGTGAGCCTCTGCAATCCCGCTCTCCACTCAAACAAACTCAATCTATATATAGTGGAGGTGCGGGGAGTTGGCTCTAAAAGAAGTTGCAAAGCCGAAAAAAACAATATATTGTCAATAGGCTATGTGACTATTGCAAAACCCACTGTATAAAAGAAATAACATTATTTTATTCTCTTAAAACCAACACCACAAATTTTTTAGAGTCAACTCCCCCCAACCCAATATACATAGATGAGCTTGTTATTTTTTTTTGTAGTTGGGCCATTTAAGCCAAAGCACGTGAAGGACACGCTAATACAGTGGCGTGAAAATTAAAGAATGAAGGCAAGGACCATTATATTAGAGGCAACACCATTAACACACGGAATTTGAGATAAAATGCTTGAAAATTAATGGCAGGGCACAACGAACTCAATTAAATGTGATATGCCAAAGGTTTTTTATTTTATTTTATTTTATTAAAAATGCATCCCAGAAGGTGATTGTGGAATTTGGTTATGTACAGACAGTAGCTAGAGGCCCCCTAAAATGTAGAATTGCAAAGCAACTGGCACATGAACTTGCTTTTTCAAGGGACCTTATTCAAAAACCAGTGACCCAACTCAAATCCCATTTCTAACGTTAGAAAAAAAAAAAAAAAATAATAATAATAATAAATCTAAATGCCCCGCAATCGACTTAAAAGATAAAAGTTTAGCAAGGTAAAGTTTTTCTAGGCAGCCATGGACTACACACCTTTATATGCTATGAACTTGCGGCTTTGGCGGGCTAAATTTTGTGTAAATTAAGAAAAACAATGAATTTGCAAGTATTTCGAAAAAAATTAAACCTATTACGAAAGTTAGTCTCAAATTGGGACCCTCATCTTTGAACCAAAATGTGAGACCCTAGGTAGTTGCCTTCCTTGCCTACCCCAAAACCGGCCCTAGAGACTCAAATCGTGACCTTTGATCATGTGTGCATGACAATCACTATTATGTGATCAGCCTATCACAAATTCATAATACCACAAATTCATAATACGTCGCGCACAAAATCACCTGTACGACATACCTATTCTGGGTGGAAGGGTAGACCGTAGATCTGAGACATGGATTTGAAGCGTTGATTTGTTGGCGGCACAACCAGCAGAGAAGACACAGAGAGTGTAGAGATAAGAGTAGAGATCGATATTTGGTCGGCGGTGAAGACAGAGAACTCAGAGAGAAAGAAGTGCTAGAGGGATCATTCTGTTTGGGTTGAAGACAAAAGTCAACTTATATATGGTCTAATGGTCTCATGTTTTCCTCTCTCTTGATGACGCCGTTAACGGCTCATCAACAAGTAAGTGACTACCGCCGTTAAACGCAGTCTGCCTTCCGTAACATATTGTATCGATCTTGCTGCTGACGCATATCCATGTTTTCATTCGCTAGTTGGATCACGTCAGCTCGTTGACGTGGACATTGGTGCCCCTTTTCGTCTCAACAAGAGGAGAGAAATTGAGAGTACCGTCATAAATTCTACTCCTATTTATGAACTGTAACAAATTATTACATGGCATCTGATACAAATACTACAAATAGAGAAATATTTCATATTATTTTTATGATTGCATGCATGTGCTCATTATATAATTGTTGCATGAAAGTCATCCTTGGAAGAACATTTGAAGAATATCTTGGATACCTTTCGTCCATTCGATCAACACCTTTATCACGGCCAGCACGAGCAAAGATGACCACCCTCGAAGGCAGGCCATTCCTGGAGAGACCCACGACTCCTTGTATATGCCGGTGAAGGACACGTATGAAAACAGCAAGACAAAGAGATTGACATCAGTCCAGACGATAGCTATGGCCACTCCTTCAATACCCAGCTTGAAATGGGCTACCAGGAGATAATATAGCGGGACATGGAGGATAACAGAGATGGCTGAAGATAAAGTTAATGGTAATGTAAGGTTTTGAGCCCTCAGATAAATTCGAAGTGGGTGAAGGAGTGAAAGAACGAAGAGGTCTGGAATGGAGAAAACATGCAATGAATGTATGTGCCATCGATGAGACTGCTTCATCTTGGCCACACCACAGGAGGATACCCTTCATGTTTAGCCACATGAGAGATATGGGGATGGAGGTGAACAGGAGGGAAAGAGCTGTCCTTTGTAAAGTTAAGCTGAGAAGCCTCCATTGTTTTGCCCGTAAGCTTGTCCGCAGATGGTTTCCTTTTCCATGGCCAATATGGAGATTACAGAATAGCCAGTGATGTCTGCAAAGCTGATCGCAAGAGAGCCATCGGCAACCTCCTGCTCACCGAGATATCCAAGGAAAATCATGGAAATAATAGCTGTTAAAAATAAGGGTAGACCTGTGAGGGCTGTTAGGCTTCAGATATTCCCTATTATGGCTTTGATTTCTTCCAGGGCCTAATAAAGCAAGAACATGCAAGAAATGAGCGTGTTAATACATAATATTACTGTTCTCAATTGACTGCATATATTGACGTACACACACACTTATGTTAGCGATTGAGTGGTTTTTACCTGAGAGAGGGTTGGCCATGTGTGTAGTTCTTCTTGATCAACAGTACGAAGATCCATAGCTATTGTGGGATTAATTTATGAAATGGGTTTTTGAAGGAGAGAGATCGAAAAAGGCCGAAGGGAGAAGTTGGCTTTGAGTTACACAGCAATCTTCTGGGTGGAGTAGTAAAACCCAGTATGTGACTGCTTCCGGGCTTTCAATTGAGGGAGAGGGACGAGAAATGTAGTTTAATTTATACACGGAAGGATTGGGTCCTGCCGCGGGTTCCAGGAATGGGGCATTTCTCCCACACAACTACCCAATTCATACATACGTGTTCGTATTATTATATTTCCATTACCCATCTTATTTTTCAAACACCAACAGTGGATGGGAATTGGTTTCGAGGATGGGAATTTGGCTATTCAACAATGGGGACCAAGATGTGACATGGATGGGAATTAGCAAATTCGCTTCAAGTTTGGCCTTGGTTTTGAGGATGGGAATTTGGCAATTCAACAATGGGGAGCAAGATGTAACATGGATGTGAATTAGCAAATTCGTTTCGAGTTTGGCTAATTCCCATCCATGGAAATCTGGCTATTCAACAATGGGGACCAAGATGTGAGTCCCTTCCTTGATTAAGGAAGTACATGCACAGGCACACGGCTCTTGCGACGAGGGCTAAATCTCTAGATGTAACTACTTTCTTTTTTGGATACTACTTGCCTCCATCTCAGGGTGGAGGAGTTCCTCCCCACCTCAATTTATTTTCTGCCATGTGTCATAAATTTTTTACAAAAATATGAATTTAAAAATACTAACAAACAAATAAGCTAATATGGCTACATGAATACACATTCATGTTAATATAAACATATGACACTCAAATATGAATTTATGAAGAAGTGTTACCAATTATGTAAACATAGGAATGCAGGCAGACAATCAATTCCCCTTCTTTATTTGGACAAGTGGTGAAATATGAGTCGACGAAGGAAAGGTACGGAAAATACTTGCCTCTACCCTTAGGTGGAGGAGCTCATTCCCTCCTCCCACTTATATTTCACTACTTCTCTAAATGAAAAAGGAGAATTGATTGTATGTATGTATTTCCATGTTTATATAATTGTGAACATATTTTTATAAATTCATATTTAAGTGTTACATTTTTATGTTAACATGAATATGTGTCAACGAATTCATATTAGCTGATTTATTTGTTTGTGATTTTGAATTCATATTTTTTAAAAATATTTATGACATGTGCTAGAAATTCAAAACATAATTTTCATTATGTTATTTATTTATTTACCAATAACATATTTTAGAGATATATATTTACATTTTATGTGCTTAATTTTTATAATTTTTCAGTGGCATTGAGGGTGCCTCAAGTGGATGCTGCTTATAGATGTAAAGTTGTTATGGATAGCTGTGATCCTGAGACTTGTCGTCTGCAGTGCACCGATAATTTCAAAGGCAATGGAGAATGCAATGACGATGGAATTTGTGTTTGTTATTACGATTGCAATTGATCATTAAGCTCGTCTTTCTCGACTTACTTCTTTCCTAGGTTTTTATTTTGTACCCAATCCACACTAGTAAAGAAGAGAAAATAAATGGATTAATATTGATTGAACTGAATTGTTGGTTTTATCATTTTCTGTCTCCTTTCTGATATTTTACAAAGAAGAAGAAAAAAAAAAAAAAATTGAAAGAAGAAGAAGAAGAAGAAAGAAAGAAAAAAAGAAGGGAAGAAAGCCTTTTCTAAATAGCAAATGGTTAACTCGTTTTGGAGGTATGATGTGTTTGGACTAGAATTGTATTAATAAACAATATAGGCACCGTTTGGTTGCACTTATTTTAAGATCTTTTTTGCTTTTGAAAGCAAAATGTTGTAAAAGTAAAAAGCAATGTTTGGTTAGAGGAAATAAAAAGGACTTCTAAAAAGTAAAAAACAAAATATTTGATTTTAAGCAAAAGTAATGAAGATTTGCTTATAAAAGTCATTTTTATCTTTTGGATGAGCTTGACCTTAGCTCAAAAAAGTTGTGATCGAAAAAGGTTGTGCCTGTCTTAGGCTTCCATTTGGGTAACGATAATTCGGTAAAGTTTTCTATTGCATCCAAAAGATTACCAACGAAATCAATTTTACCCAACACGTTTTTGCTTTTATTGCTTTTACTTAAAAGCAAAAGGCAAGAAAGTAAAAAATGACTTTTACTACTTAAAAAAAAGATCTTTTAAAAAGTGCAATCAAACGGTGCCATAGATGGCATGGATTAATTATATACGAGTACCCAAAAATGTGCAAATTTTTGTACAAGGAAAATATGAAATAGCCCAATTGCAGATTTGTACCACCATTTATATATTTTGGAGACCGATCATTAATCACACCATTAGAGGGAAAACTTAAACTGTGCCATAATTGGTGGCCAAAAAGAAAAGGAGGGGGGGGGGGGGGGGGGGGGAATGCGTCAGAATATCTGATGTGGCATTTTTAACTGTCTAACATAGTGTGTTTTTATCTTAAGAGGTGGATCAGTAGTTGTTGGAACTTAAGCCTCAAGAGGTAGGAGATTTTTTATTTGACTTCTCACTCCTGCTTAGGATCAACCACTAATTGCATATCTTTGGTGGTAATTGATATATAGTAGACAGTGATTTTAACCTAATTTGAAATATTAGTCAGGCATAAAGTTGGAATGCCCTTGCTAGGAAAAAAAGGTGGGGGTGGGGGTTGGGAACATAGTCTATATCATGCCTATAACAATTATCTCCCCTCATCCCTCAATTCTCATATGTTAGTACCTGGACTTGTCAACACATAGTTGTATTCTAAACAAGTTTTGTACTATCATATCACTTGTTTACAATTTTCCTACACGTGATTTTCTATTTACCAATAACATATTATGGGTATGAATAATTAACATTTTATGTGCCTAATTTTTGATAACTTTGCAGTGGCATTGATGGTGCCTCAAGCAGATGCTGCCCATAGATGTCAACATTTGTTCAAGCACTGTGAACTCGCGGCTTGTAGTCAAAAGTGCTATCAGAAATACATAGGCAATGGACAATGTATTAACAATGCCCACCCTGACTTATGGCAGTGTGAATGTATTTATGATTGCGTGTAATTAAACCAAATCTCTCTTTTGTTTTTTTTTTCTTCTTCCTAGTACCCAATCCAAATAAGCCAAGAAAGCAAATAATTCGATTAATATTGAGTTGAAATTTTGAATGTATTTGCAATTGCAAATAATTATTTTCCTTTTAATTTTAATTTTAATTTTTCTTGCTTTTGGTATTATAAGACTTAACTTTGGAAATTAGTCTAAGATGATGATCCGTGAGTAATTTACTTGTCACTTTTCAACATTCTAAAAAAAATTTAAATTACTACAAATTTTCTACAATATCTTCAAATATAGGAAAAAGATATTTGCAATTCAAGTCCGCTAATAAGTAGATTTGAAACTATTATTTGGGAATACCTAACAATTATATTTTATTACTAAAAGTAATGATCTTTTTTTTTTTTTTTTTTTTTGAAATTTGATAGAATCTACCCTATTGCATTTGTAGAATGGACTGCCAAGCCTGTGGTTTGCTCAACTGTCCAAAGAAACAAATCAGGGTTAGATATATGCATATGGATGTGAATATCATGGCATCAGTTTGAGCCATCCCTATATTAGTCAAAAGAAGAAAAAAATGAAAAAAACAAAAAAAACAATGATACATTCCATTAGGGTCACAAAAATGGGCAACCATCCCGGAAGTCGCCTTCCAAACAGTACTGATCATGCATTTTTGCAGATATTGTGGGCCTACTAGCTGAACTTTGGGCCATCATGCATTATTGGGTCAAAACTTGCTTGAGACTGAATCTGTGATCATGGAAGGTTCGTTGAAAAGAGTCCAAGGCTGCAATCGATCTTACAGGAGGAGGTAAATGCTCGTGCGGAAGCCCAAGTAACCCATTTGGGTCTTTGGTCATTGCTGATACTCCCTGTGTCTTAAGCAACACCACTAAAAGTATAAAACATTGAATTTGGGATTGTAGCTCTCCTGGGTAGTAAGATCGATTGGAACACATCTTCCTGTGGGGCTTGGAGTAAACCCTAGGCGATAAATTGACTTGCTCAAGTGCTTGGGATTGTAGCTCTGCTGGGTAGTCCCTGACACACCCAATACGCGGCCCAACTCCAATTGTCCATTTGCAAGACAAAACGCTTAGCTGAATCGAACACTGGTGCTTCTATGTTGGCTGCAATGGAGCTCATGCTGTCTTCTTGATGAGCCAGCTGTATTGGGTATTGCATCATTGATGGACTCATTGGCATCAGTGGCCTCTGCGTCTATTGATATTTGCAGTTGTGGAGAGACGTCCATCCACTATCTCTGGCTGAGGCTCCTCACGTTGTACTATAGATGAAGCGCTGTCATCACCTGTTGCATACCTCTGCATTGAAATGGATATCGATCATCAGCTATTTTTGTCCAAATTACTAATTTTGGAGGACGGCCATGTGGGTGGTTAGTAGTCAAGACGCATCGACTAAAACTCTCGTTTTAACATTTAGGCATCAAAATGTACAAACACGGTGCATACTTTCTGACCCAGAAAAGAGTTCAATGTGGGCAATAAGATTTTTGAACAAAAAGATACCTTAACATTGGTTAAGTCAACATGGTGCTCCTCAAGAAAACAAAAGAACTCTTTGAAATTATCTTTGGTTGGAAGATAATAACCACTATATGGCCAAATTGTCTGAAGAATCAGACAAATAAATGAGTATAAAAGAAATAAAATATATGTTTGCATATCGATTATTCTTCTCGGCTTGCTGAGGCAATTAAAAAGACCAAAAAACCAGAAGATCCATTAAGTAATTTTAGTACAGGTTGACCCAATAGAGGACAGGATCAGATCCACACACCCAAAAAAAACACCCATTCACACCACTTCTGAAGTTCTAACTTTCGTGAACTTCTCTTTAGTCTGGAAATTTTTGAATAAGGAGGAAAACTGGAAATTTTTCCTATATGCTGGTTGTGAAGAAAGCTCTATACATAGAGTTATAAAAGACAAGTAACAGTCAATAAGTAATTTAGTAACTGTTAATTCTTAAGTTAGTCCCAAAAGACATACCCATACTTGTGCAACCCAATCTGAAACAATTCAAATTTGAACAAAGAAAAATCTGGAGAACCAAATTGAAAAACCCACTGCATAAAAGAAATAACATTATTTTATTCTCTTAAAACCAACAACATAAACTTTGGCCTATGCATGGTCATATGACCAGCCAAACTATTTTGCATAAGAGAAGAAAAAAAAAAAAAGGGCATAAACACGGTTAGACCCGCCGGCGTTCTTAAATCCCCTGTAAATTGCACTGGAAACCACAAAGCCATACTTGGTTTCTCAGTTCGATTTGGTCTTCTTGTGCCATGTCACCACCTATTAAAATCCTCATAGATTGCGCGAGCCTCTGCAATTCCGCTCTCCCCTCAAACAAGCTCATCTATATATATTGGGGTGGGGGAGTTGGCTCTAAAAAATTGAACGTTTTTATTTTCTCTCTTTTTTATAGTATTCTGTGTGTCTCTATCTGTTTATTGTGTTCTCCACAATTGACGAGCAGGCAGAAGAGTTAGGAGACTTAAGTCGCGAGGATTTTCTTGAAATTGAAAGACTGAAAACAGTTCGTCGCGACTCCCAACAATCGCCTTCACCAAGAAATTAAGCGTGGCCATTTTGGAATAACAGTTGCAAAGCCGAAAAAACAACATATTGTCAACAGGATATGTGACTATTGAAAGTATGCAAGAACTTAACATGAACTTGTAGTTCTTGCATACTTTCAATAGTCACATTGACAATATATTGTTTTTTCGGCTTTACAACTTTTCTTCCAAAATGGCCACTTCAGACTTAATTTCTTAGTGAAAGCGATTGTTGAAGTCGTGACGAACTGATTTGAGTCTTTCGACTTCAAGGAAATCCTCACGACTTAAGTCTCCTAACTCTTCCCCTGTTGGCCATTTGGAGAACACAATAAACAAAGAGTGACACAGAATACTATCAAAAAAAGAGAAAGTAAAAACATACAATTTTTTAGAGCCAACTCCCCCCACCCCCAACCCCAATCCCAATATACATAGATTATAGATTATAGACAGGAGAAAAACAGGTTGTTTTTTTTTTCTTGGTCCCTCTTTTTCTCTTTGTGGTTAATTCCAACATTTAGACTCTGTTTCTCTTATTTTCTTTAAACAGAGGTTGCTATTTTTCTCTCTCAAATCTCTATCAACCTTAATTCATCCAACCTTAATTCATCCAAGAGATTGAGGTGGTCCCTAAGCATCCCCTTGATATAAGAGAATCATTAGCTTAAAAAAAAATTCTCATTAGCACTGTGTTACCTCGATCTTCTTTTTTCAAATTATTGATAGTTATCATCAGCAGATCCAAATAGAGGAATATCGTCCCCATCATCTTCTGCTTCCCTCAACTTGACTTCCTCTACACAATCTTGACCGAAGAATTCATACTGTGATGCATCAAAAAGCGCATTTTCTGCAAAACAATTGAAATATTTGCCGTCAGATCTCTCCATATGTAAGTTAAAAACTTTAAATCAGCAAAACCCAAAACTCAAAACCTTACAAGCTGAAAGACATGAGAGAGAGAGAGAGAGAGAGAGAGAGAGAGAGAGAGAGAAGAGGGTACTACAAACCTTAAAACAGCAGAATCCAAACCAAGAATCCTATGAAAATAGGAATTGAAAGATACGAGAGAAAAGAATGGTTGAAGCTTCCAAGAGAAGCTTGTCCTGCTGCCCAAGTCATGGCCCAATGCAAACATATGAGAGTGAGAGGGCTGACAGCCACAGGCTCCGCATGGAGTGGGTATGCAGCAGTGGGTAGGGAGTGGGTAAATGCATCAGCAGGGAATGGGGTACGCACAGGAGGAGAGCGACATACCAAGGAAAAAATGCAAAATAAGAAAAGTGGGGGAGAGAGAGAGAGCAGGGCGACGTGGCTGAGCCCAAGCCACACAGGGGCGAGAAATATCATGTCATGAGCAGGGGGCGTGTCAAGAAGGGTAAATATGGAAATTCACTGTTGAATCATCAGTTGCAGGAGACTTACTCCAGATATCACTTGTTTACAATTTTCCCCTACCAATAACATATTATGGAGATGAATGATTGACATTTTATGTGATTAATTTTGATAATTTTGCAGTGGCATTGATGGTGTCTCAAACAGATGCTGCCCATAGATGTCAACATTTCTTCAAGCACTGCGAACTTACAGCTTGTAATCAAAAGTGCTATAAAAAAATACAAAGGCAATGGACAATGTATTAACAATGGCCACCCTGACTTATGGCAATGTGAATGTACTTATGATTTGAGTAATTAAACTCCTTTTTTTTTCCAGTTACTTCTTTCCTAGTACCCAATCCACGTGAGCTAAGAAAGCAAATAATTCGATTAATATTGAGTTGAAATTTTAAATGTATTTACAAGTCGCATGACAAGAAGATTTGAAACCACAATTTGAGAATACCTAACAATTTTATTTTATCAATAACCAAAGAATTTTTTTTTTGTTTTTTTTGGATAATTGATAGAATCTACTCTATTGTATTTATAGAATGGACTGCCAAGTCTGTGGTACACTCAACCGTCCAAAGAAAAAAACCAGGGTTAGATATATGTACATGCATATGAATATCATGGAATGGGTTTGAGCCATCCCATAAAAATTGATACATTTCATTAGGCCAGAAAAATGGGCAACCATACCCCGGAGTAGGCTTCAAACCTCGTAATTATGGGGAATTTATTGGGTGTGAAGTTAAAATTCCGGAAAATTAATGTGTTAATGTTTGGGTTGGTTAGAATAATATGTGCAGAAACAAACCACGTCCGCCGCCATATGGTTGTTTTTGGAACAGTGTGCAGGAGGGGGTTTGCTCTTGTAATGAGCATGGGAGGTAGCTATACAATCAACACTGGCCGAATTTTGGGCCAACATATATAGTGGACCTAGTGGCCGAATTTTGGGCCATCATTCTTGGGCTGAACTTGCTTAGGACTGTGATCATCGAAGATTCGTTGAAGAGTCAAGAGTCCAAGACTGCAATCAATCTTACTTACAGGGGAGACATCGAGTCCCATCTGGCCATCTCCATGGCCATAGCCCATAGGGCTCTACTGTGCAGGGAGTGGCAACGTAGGTGTAAGCATATTCTCCAAGGAGGTGAATGCTTGTGTTCACTAGCCAGTTACTAGAAGCCTAAGGAGCCCATTGGGCCTCTTGCTCATTGCTGATGAATCCGGATATTGCAACCCCGTGTTGTGTAGTTGGGCCATTGGCACCATTTAAGCCACAACACGTGAAGGACACGCCGATATGGTGGCGTGAAAATTAAAGGTTGACGGCAAGGACCATTATATTAAATGGCAGGACACAACTCAATTAAATGTGATCGGCAAGGCTTCTTCTTCTTCTTCTTCTTCTTCTTCCTTTTATTTTTATTATTATTTTAATTTTTTTTAAGCAGCGTCTGCTATGTATTTATGAGTGGGTCCAAAATGCTCCCCAGAAGGTGATTGTGGAATTTGGTTACGTACAGACAGTAGCTAGAGGCCCCTAAAATGTAGAATTGCAAAGCAACTGGCACATGAACTTGCTTTTTCAAGGGACCTTATTCAAAAACAAGTGACCCAACTCAAATCCCATTCCTAACGTTAGGAAAAAAATAACAATAAATAATAATAATAATAATAATAAATAATAAAAAATCTAAATGCCCCGCAATTGACTTAAAAGACAAAAGTTCACCAAGGTAAAGTTTTTCTAGGCAGCCATGGGCTACATACCTTTATATGCTATGAACTTGCGGCTTTGGCTGGCTAAATTTTGTGTAAATTAAGAAAAACAGTGAATTTGCAAGTATTTCGAAAAAAATTAAACCTATTACAAAAGTTAGTCTCAAATTGGGACACTCATCTTTGAACCAAAATGTGAGACCCTAGGTAGTTGCCTTCCTCGCCTACCCCAAAACTCAAATCGTGACCTTTGATCATGTGTGCATGACAATCACCACTATGTGATCAGCCTATCACAAATTCATAATACATCGCCCACAAAATCACCTGTACGACATACCTATTTTGGGTGGAAGGGTAGACCGTAGATCTGAGGCATGGATTTGAAGCGTAGATCAAGAATAGACCATGGTGATTTGTTGGCGGCACAACCAGCAGAGAAGACACAGAGAGCGTAGAGATAAGAGTAGAGATCGATATTTGCTCGGCGGTGAAGACAGAGAGCCTAGAGATTATATGGATTTTTCTATTTGGGTTGGAGAAAAAAGTCAATTTGTATATATATGGTCTCATGTTTTTCTCTTCGTGACGCCGTTAACGGCTCATCAGTACAATTAGTAAGCGACTACCGCCGTTAATCGGCGACTGACTTCCGTACATATCTAATCCATGTTGTAATGTCTTCATTGGCTAGTTGAACCACGTCAGCTTGTTGACGTGGTCAGACTATTGCACTGGAGGAAATTGGTGCCTCTTTTCGTCTCAACAAAGGGAGAGAAATTGAGAGTACCGTAAAAAATTATACTTCTATTTATGAACTGTAACAAATTATTACATGGCATCTGATACAAATATTATTACATGGCATCTGATACTACAAATAGAGAAATATTTCATATTATTTTTATGATTGCATGCATGTGCTCATTATATAATTGTTGCATGAAAGTCATCCCTGGAAGTACATTTGAAGAATCTCTTGGATACTTTTCGTCCATTCGATCAACACCTTTATCAAGGCCAGCACGAGCAAAGATGACCACCCTCGAAGGCAGGCCATTCCTGGAGAGACCCACGACTCCTTGTATATGCCGGTGAAGGACACGTATGAAAACAGCAAGACAAAGAGATTGACATCAGTCCAGACGATAGCTATGGCCACTCCTTCAATACCCAGCTTGAAATGGGCTACCAGAAGATAATTTAGTGGGACATGGAGGATAACAGAGATGGCTGAAGATAAAATTAATGGTAATGTAAGGTTTTGAGCCCTCAGATAGATTCGAAGTGGGTGAAGGAGTGAAAGAACGAAGAGGTCTGGAATGGAGAGAACAATGAATCTATGTGCCATCGATGAGACTGCTTCATCTTGGCCACACCACAGGAGGATACCCTTCATGTTTAGCCACATGAGAGATATGGGGATGGAGGTGAAGAGGAGGGAAAGAGCTGTCCTTTGTAAAGTTAAGCTGAGAAGCCTCCATTGTTTTGCCCCGTAAGCTTGTCCGCAGATGGTTTCCTTTTCCATGGCCAATGCGGAGATTACAGAATAGCCAGTGATGTCTACAAAGCTGATCGCAAGAGAGCCACTGGCAACCTCCTGCTCACCGAGATATCCAAGGAAAATCATGGAAATAATTGCTGTTAAAAAGAAGGGTAGACCTGTGAGGGCTGTTGGGCTTGAGATATTCCCTATTATGGCTTTTATTTCTTCCAGGGCCTAATAAAGCAAGAACATGTAAGAAATGAGCGTGTTAGTACAATATTACTGTTCTCAACTGACTGCATATATAGACGTACACACAAACTGATGTTAGTGATTGTTATTTACCTGAGAGTGAGAGAGGGTTGGCCATGTGTGTAGTTCTTCTTGATCAGTAGTACGAAGATCCATAGCTTTTGTGGGATTAATTTATGAAATGGGTTTTTGAAGGGGAGAGAAAAAGGCCGAAGGCAGAAGTTGGCTTGAGTTACACAGCCATCTTCTTGGTGGAGTGGTAAAACCCAGTATGTGACTGCTTCCGGGCTTTCAATTGAGGGAGAAGGACGGGAAATGTAGTTTTATACACGGAAGGATTGGGTCCTACTGCAGGTTCCAGGAATGGGGCAATATATTGCTTAAGAGCCACTACTGCTCCCTCCATTTTAAATTAACCACCATTCTTTGAATAAACACATTTTTAAATTAAGAATCCCTCTTTAATTTTTTCATACCTATATTTATATTTTAATCTTTTAATTTTGCTCTCAAGTATAGTACGATCATTAATCGAGTTGGTTTTGTCTATACCATGTAAATATTATATAGTTATGGATATTTTAAAAAATTGATTAAAATGAAATCTTGATTTTTTGACTGGGATAATAATTTTAAAACGGCTCAAAATAAAAAAGAAAACAATAAACATGAAATGGAGGGAGTAATTATCTTAGTATATTTTTTTGAGCAATGTTACATAACCCAATGCAATTGCCCAAATTTAATGACTATTTATTTTTTTTTTTTTTTGGGGTATAGAATTTAGAAGAACTTTAAGCATCATAGAGCTACATTTACTGACTAATTAATTGATGTGGCATTTTGATTAACCAATTAAAAATTTATTTAATAGCATAATTAAAATTTATATATGTATTGATATGTCACAAGAGCAATCACCAATGACGACTATCTTTTTTTAACAGAGTTTTTTATTATTATAAATTTTTATAATAGGAGAGGTTCATTTGAATGCCTAACTTATTTTAATCCTATTCTTTATCCTTTATCTCTTACCACTAGGATTGTGATAATTATCTTTTTAGTCTCCGTATTTCTCTCTCTACTACTACATGCAAGAGAAAATGGTTAAGAGCATGGACTATCTTTTTAGTTTCTCTACTTCCCTATTTGTTCTGTCCCTTTTTACATTGTGTCCAGATGAATTGTCTAAAAAATATATTAAAGCAACTAGTCTTTGTCTGTCCAGAGTCCGTTGCAACGGTGATCGAACTTGCGAGTTCGTGATTGAAGGAATCGTTGTGAAGAGGTTGGTTGCGACCAAAGCTGTGAAAACGAAAATCGATCGTGTGTGATCGTGGGAGTGAAAACAACTGCATGAGTTCTTGATGTCTTTGAGTGTGTCTTGTACTCATTGAGTTCATAGTGGATTTGCTTCAACTGGACTAGGTCCCGTGGTTTTTTTCATATAGGGTTTTCCACGTAAAAATTTCTTGTACAATCCTTTATTTGCTTTTATACCTGCTATGTGATTGTTTTGATTGTAATAATAGAGATTAAGTGTGTTAATAATTAAAATTGGGATAAGATTATTCGTAATACCTACTCAACCCCTCTTCTTCTAAGTATTGTAGGTATAATATAACTGGAATTTCACTCTCTTTCTTTCTCTACATGGTTTGGGAAAGCTAGTAGCCAACTAATATAAAAAAAATTAAAGCAACTACTCTCTCTCTCTCTCTATATATATATATATATATATCCAATGAGTCAAGACACAACGTTTATAAAATCAAAGAAACCATGTCTATAAAATAAAGAAACTAATCTCTCTCAGATTTTTCATGCAGGCTCAATTAATATCAATTTCTTTCTTTTTGTCTCTACGCCAAGAGAATAATGAGAATGTAAAAGTGATTTAATCATTTTGGTTTCTCTTTTTAATAAATCAAGAGAAAATGGTCAAAAACATTGGCAACTATCTCTCTCTCTCTCTCTCTATATATATATATGTGTGTGTATGTATGTATCCAATGTGTTGACACATAGGGGCGGAGCTAGGAATGTGAAGATGAGGTGGTTGACTTAAAAAACTTCTAGCAGTAAATTTTTTTTCTCTTTCACCATAAAGTCTTACTATATAATTACTATTAAAAATATATTTATTTATGAAGCAAAAGTATCTATAATCCACTAAGAAGATACAAAAAAACATATATGAACCAATTTTGGCAAAAATATAACTAATTCCAAAATGGACAAAAAACAAAGCATCTTTGGAGAATGATTTCAAGAATAATTATAGACATAATTTTTCCTTTCCTTTCCTTTCATTTTCCCAATTTTCCCCATTTTTTTTAATATTAAGAATTAAACTACACTTAAAACCCTAATGAAATCCAAAACTAGTATGGAGAAAGAGAGATAGAAGAATGGAGAATATATTACATATACATCCATATATACCTGCCGGTTGAGAGATGATTTACTTGGTCACCTAATATTCGGTATTTTAGAGAGTGTGGTAAATAGGGCTGCAAATGAGCTGAGCCGCTCATTAAGGGCTCGCGAGAAAGCTCGTTAAGGGCTCGGCTCGAGCTCGATTATTTAATAAACGAACCAAGCTCAAGCCTTAATCTTAGGCTCGTTTAGTAAACAAGCCGAGCTTGAGCATACCAAAGCTCGGCTCGTTTAGGCTCGCGAACAAGCTCGTTTAGGGCTCGATGAGAAGCTCGTTAGTAAGCTTGTTTCATATTAATTGTCCTGGTATACATTTTTTATTTGGGGAATTATCAATACAAATGACTAGTAACTTCATATTAAATGACTACAAACTTAACTAAGAATGGCTGGTAACTATGCTTATTTACTATTACTTTACAGTAGCCGGACCAATCTGTAATTTTCATTATTTTCCCCAACTTAACTTAAACACGGCGTCGTTTCTCTCCATGTATATAAACATAACCTAACCCTAAAAGTCTTCAAACTCACCCATTTTTCTCTATTCTCCAAACTCCTCTTCGACGGTGCCATGGCCTAAACGACCGAACTAAACCCTCTCACAGTGTCTCTCTCGTGAACTAAACCCATCCGCCGCCGACGCCACCAACGCTCCACCATCGGACGGTCTCCTTTCGTCGCTCCACCGCCAACTCGCCAAGCTCCCGCTATCTCACCGCTGTACATCACCCCTTCATCGACGGCGAGAGTTCACGGCGAGCTTTCATCTCAGATCTGTGATTGTTCGAGCACTTGAGCCGCTTTGCCATCGACGATTCTTCCCGCCTCCGCCTCAGATCTATGGAGTTGCCGTGTTTATTCATCGCCGTCGGATCTTCTGCCACAGTTAACGCCACCGTCGAGCAGCTATTGGACCATCGCCGATGAACCGTCACCATCAGATATATTTTCTCTCTCTTTTTTTTTTTTTTTTTGAATGCTGAGTATGTTGGATTGTTAGGTATACGTTTCATTTTTATATGTTTTTTTAGATGGTTTTAGTGTATATATTTCATAATTTTCATTGTTTGCACTCTAAATGTTGTATCTGAATCTGATTTACTGTATTTTCACCACTTTATTTGCTCGATTGCCCCGTTGTTTGCTGGATTTTCTCCCCTTCATTTTCCAGAAATTCCATGGGTTTCTGGGTTTTTAGTGAAAAAAAAAAATTTAAACGAGCCAAACGAGCCGAGCTTGAGCTTTAGTATTTTCTCACGAGCCGAGCTTGAGCACGAAATTAAGGCTCGTCAAAAAGCTCGGCTCGAGCTCGTGAGATCAAGCTTTCTAACGAGCCCGAGCTGAGCACTCAAAAGCTCGGCTCGGCTCGGCTCGATTGCACCCCTAGTGGTAAATACAAGAATGGCTGGATGGAAGCAATAGCATGGAAAGTGGTTGTCAGGATTTGTAAAGAAACACAAGGAAAGAAAACAGTGGATTGTGGCTGTCTTTACAGAAAAACCCCATGTAAAGTTGTCTTACTATTTAAATTAGGGATATCTTTTGGTAACACTGACATGTAATCCGATTCCATGAGACCCAGTAATTTAAAAATTAAAAAAAAAAAATACGGGGCCCTACTTGTCTTAACAATGCTCCACGCCTGACAAGACACAATGTTTATAAAATTAAAGAAAATAGTCTCTCTTTCACACGCGTTTGTAATGAAAGCACAATTAATTATCTATCTCCCTGCCCTTATATATATGCCTAGAGAATGATGAGATCATGATTAGGAAAAGTGAGTTTATTCTTTTCTTCCTCTCCTAATTAATGATTTGTCAAGAGTTTGGTGAGAATCTATAGAAAAATCAACTGGGCACTATGTCTTATTAGTCTCCTACTCTCCCTAATATGTCAGGAGAAATGGTTAGGAACAACCAGTAACTTTTCTCTCTCCCCATCTTAATCATAAAAGAGTTGTGGGAATGATTTGAAAAATTTTATTAAATATCTTTCTTTCTCTCTCTCTTGAATATATCAAGAACGAATGATTGGGAACAATGTGTCACCTCTCTCTCTCTCTCTCTCTCTCTCTCTCTCACTTGTCACTCTCATATGTCAGGAAACCAAACTACTACAGAGTATCTTCTTACTCTCTATATCTATTTCCCTCTCATATTCGTATTATTATATATCAATTACCTATCTTATTTTTCAAACACCAACAATGACAATATTGTGGTTATAATAATTGCACGGCGCTCATAAAGGCAAAGCAAGAGGGAAATTAATGTATTAATGTTGGGATTGCTTACAATAATTTGTAAAGATCGGAGCAGATGGTGTCTCTATGCCCTCTCCCACACCATAGATTCTTTTGGAAAGATCCTGACCATCCATTTAATTTCCTCCAAGTCACAAGTGCAGGAAGAGGCTAGGGGGTCGGGTTTGGACTAAGATATGTAAATACCAAAATTATATATGATCAATATACTGGCCGAGTGTCCAATATATACACAATGTGGGCTAGAGGCCGGTTGAACTTTGGGACATCATCTATATCTATATCTATATCTCTACTATTTATAAAGGTTGGCGTTCTTGCCGAAGAAAAAAACCACGGCACTTCCAATTTTTATATAATGAATGTACCAAATTATCCTTCTAAATGAAAACATTTTTGAAGTGGCAAAAAAAAAAAAAAAAAAAAAAATGCCATTGTCTTCCTGGCCATCTCTACCTCTGATCGACATCTCCCCCTCATCATTTCATTGGACCATTGCACATAATCAATTCTCATTTATTTGTTATACACATGACATAATATGAGTGGGAGGAGGAGCAATTGCTCTTCTATTGTGAGGAGTCGACTATTATTCAATCCGTAGATGTAACTACTTTCTTTTTTGAACACTACTTGCCTCTGCTTCAGGATAGAAGAACTTCTCCCCACATTCATTTATTTTTTACCATGCTGTCATAAATATTTTACAAAAATATGAATTTAAAAACACGAAACACGTGACATATCCTCCAGGGCATTTTCATTTAGGATTTGGATTTGCTCAAGTTTGGGGCAAAAACTTGAGCCTCCAGTTGACCGTAGATGGACGCCACGTGGAGAAACACGGATCCAACGGCTGGGCCATCTACGATCCAACGTGGAGAAACACGGAGCCAAAACGGTGTCCATTGGATTCGTGTTTCTCCACGTGGCGTCCATCTACGATCAATTGGAGGCTCAAGTTTTTGCCCCAAACTTGAGCAAATCCAAATCCTTTCATTTAATACCCTCGCAGCACTTCTAATCATGAGAACCCATGAGAGCAATTCAGAGATCATATGTGCACTCTCTTGAATAAAGTTGTTTTGACATTTCCCACTTTAAAAACAAAAACGTTTATTTGCAATATTTTATCCGATCCTTCCTATGGGGCTTCTGACTCCCTTCTTTGATCAAGGAAGCACACTGGCACGCGGCTCTTGCAGCAAGGGGCAAATCCCTAGATGTGACAACTTTCCTTTTCCTTTTTTTAATGAAGTTCTTGTGTCTCATCCAGAAAAAAAACCTTTTCCCTTTTTTTTTCTTTTTATTTTTTTAATGAAGTTCTTGCGTCTTATCCAAAAGATAGATAAATAAATAAAACGGTGGGACAAGACACAAATTGTCGGGACTCAGACATTTTGAAAAGCGTCACAAGTGACATATCCTCTGGGTATTTTCTGGGGGAAATTACCACGCATTGATTTTGAAATGATACCCGCATGTATGGCAAATGGATGAGCATCTAAACATATCTATAAAATTGTACAAATACCTTTACCACGTAAAAAGAATGAAAATTAAGGTCATTGTTAAACGTATCATAAAGCTGACCACCACTTATTTGACGGTGGAGATCAACCTTTCTATTACTGTTTTTTCTTGGGGTATCTAATGTGCTTAGCCATCTAATGCATTGATTCCTTATTAAATTTGATCAAATGTCTGTCCTAAGAAATGTCTTGGTAGGCATGTTTTAACTTGACCTATGCAGCAATTCTCAACTCTCAAGCATCCTTCTTGCTTTTTTTTTTTTTAAAAAACTTTTTTGTGGAGTTTGAATAATTGAATTTCACGCATTATAATCTGAATTATATTTTTTTGGGGTTTAAATAATTGAATTTTTTTGGGATTGAATAATGAAGTTCTTGCGTCTTATTCAAAAGATAGATAAATAAATAAAACGGTGGGACAAGACACAAATTGTCGGGAAGGCCCCTCCTCGACATTTTGAAACACGTCACAAGTGACATATCCTCTGGGTATTTCCTTGGGGAAATTACCACGCATTAATTAAAATGGGGGAGGCAGAACCGGGAATCCGAGACTTGCCATAGGAAGGGGAATGAAGTTTTAAAATATACTAAGGAGTAAAGGAAATCGGATGTGACAATCAGAGATTAATTCATAGAAAAATGAAGTTTTAAAATGGGGATGAAAGCAGGTAGAAGTGACAATCTAACGTAGATTTGCCTGCTTTTCTTTTGGCCTTTCTCAAAAAAGACCCATTTTAAAATTTCATTTTTCTATGAATAGCCTTCTTGGGAATTACTCCTACTCATGCATCGGTATTTTCTTCTCATATATACTCTCCCAGCACTTCTAATCATGAGAGCCCGTGAGAGCAATTCAGAGATCATATATGCACTCTTTTGAATAAAATTGTTTTGACATTTTCCACTTTAAAAACCAAAACGTTTATTTGCAATATTATATCCGATCCATATCTATTTGATATCCGGAGGAGGAAAGACCGAGGGATTACGGTGACACATAGACCCGAAGACGGTGAGATGTGGAGTTCTTCATGATTTTTCTAACAGGTTGTATAGATTTAAGGCTTGTTTGGTTGTTCAATTTGAAATTAAATAATTTAAGAAATTTTACATAGAATTAAGAGCATAAATCTATTACCTTGAATTAAAATATTTTAAAATATTGAAGTTATCATTTATAGTCGATGTTGTAAAATCAATTTTAAAGATTCATGAAATGCCATTATTTTGAATTTCTACTCTTATTTGTGATGATAACCATAATTTTTTTGAATTTGTTAATTCAAAATGATAGAATGCGGCTTCAATACTATATAAAATGTATCGACTTATTTAATTTTGAATTGGACAACCAATCGGGTCTGTCTCTTTTCCATCTAACTAGTGAGTCAACACTATACTCTATGATGGGGCTTGCATCTAGGATACGGATGCATATTGTGTTTGGTTGATGAAAAGCAAATTTTTTGATTATTTACAATCTTTGTTTCATTTTTCTAAAATGTTTCATGAACGTTGATAAAAAAGTTTACTTAAATGACAGGTTTTGAGAAAAACATTTTTCTACAAAGTTGTTCAAAATAATGTTTTTTAGTGAACAACACTGAAAATTTTCATAAAAACATTTTCTATTTTTCATAAAACCTTAAAATAAGTAGGGGATAAAAAAGTAAGTATTGGGATGCCAATAGAAGCCCACGTACATATGATCCACAATGGCCCACTATCGAACATATAAAGTCCGCTTACTAGCAGAACTTTGGTCCAGAACTTTGGGCCATTATTCTTGGATAAAACTTGCTTGGGACTGTGACCATCGTTGACGAGTCGAGTCAAAGAGTGCAATCGATCTTACTTATGGGGGAGACATCGAGTTCCATCCCCATGGCCATACGGCTCTTATGAGCCAGGGAGCTCATTAGGAGCTCATTAGAAGGGAGTGGCAATAATGTAGGTGAAGCATATCTACAGGGAGGTGAATGCTTGTAGAGACTGGTTAGCTACTAGGAGCACAAAGAGCCCATTCAACCTTTTGGTCATGGGAACGAAACGGCTACCCCCCCCCCCCCCCCCCCCCCCCAAAATTTTTTTTTTTTTTTTTTTATCAAACCTCCCTTTAGTTTAGGGTTTTAAGATTTTATACAAAATATAGAAGGTTTTTATAAAAACTGGTCAAATTGTTCACTAAAAAACATAAACTTGCTCATTGCTGGTAGATCTAGATATTGCAACCCTAGTGCTATTCTTGTGTAGTTGGGCCATTGGCGCCATTTAAGCCAGAGCACGTGAAGGACATGCCAATGTAGAAGCATGAAAATTAAATAATGAAGGCAAGGGGATTTGGATTTGGTGTAGTTACTGCATGGTGTAATAAATGTAGGATTGATGACACGTGACAAGGAAGAGAAATGGAAGGTTAAAATTCGAGAGATGCTTTTGATGTCCAAAGTCTAACAGCTTTCTATTTTTCTTTTTTGTCCATATGTCATCGATCCTACGTTTACTGCACCATGCAGTAAAAGTAATCAACTGAACCAAATCCAAATCTAAATCCAAATCCAAATCCGAAGGCAAGGACCATTATATTAGAGGCAACACCATTAACACACAAAATTTGAGATAAAAAGCTTGAAAATTAATGGCAGGACACAACTAACTCAATTAAATGTGATAAGCCAAAGTTTTTTTTTATTTTTTTTTTTAAGCAGCGTCTTCCATGTATTTATGAGTGGGTCCAAAAATGCTTCCTAGAAGGTGATTGTGGAATTTGGTTATGTACAGACAGTAGCTAGAGGACCCCTAAAATGTAGAATTGCAAAGCAACTAACTGGCACATAAACTGGCTATTTCAAGGGACCTTATTCAAAAACCAGTGACCCAACTCAAATCCCATTCCTAACATTAGGAAAAAAAAAAAAAACCTAAATGCCCCGCAATTGACTTAAAGTTAAAAGTTCACCAACGTAAAGTTTTTCTAGGCAGCCATGGGTTACATACCTATATGTGCCAGGAACTTGCGGCTTTGGCTGGCTAAATTTTGTGTGAAATAAGAAAAACGATGAATTTGCAAGTATTTAAAAAATTATACCTACTACAAAAGTTAGTCTCAAAATGGGGCTTTCATTTTTGAGCGAAAATGAAAGACCTTAGGTGGCCGCCTTTCTTGCCTGTCCCAAAACCAACCCTGATGACTCAAATTGTGGCCTTCAATCAGTGTGCATGACAATCACCACTATGTAATCAGTCTGTCACAAATTTACAATACGCGTCACCCACAAAATCACCTGTGCGACATACCTGTTTATGGGTGAAAGGGTAGATCTTAGGAAGCACGGACACGCCTAGGAAAGTGTCGTGGCCGTGTCCGACACGTATTGGATATAAACACTCCCATACATGTCCATTAAATAAAAAAAAAAGATTAATTTCAGACACGGTATGGACACGAAAGGGAGACGGTGGGGTAAAAAATATAAATATAAATTGTTTTAAAAGGGGTAATTTTAGTTATTATAAACAATTTGATGGGTGCTTTGCAAAAGTTTAAAAATTCTTTATTATAAATAATTTTAGGGATACAGCATTTTTGCCTTAAATAAAAATGATTTTGTATTATGAGGTGCATACTTCTTATGATGGGACGTAATATATATATAGTAGGCTCAAAACCCATGTAATGCACGGATTTATTTATAAAAATAACATAATTAAAAATTTAGAATTTTAACATAATATTTATTCTTTAAGATAGTAGAATATATTTGTTACCCCCTTCATTCCTATTTAGATTGACTTGCTCGAGTGCTTGGGATTGCAGCTCTGCTGGGTAGTCCCTGACACACCCAATATGCGGCCCAACTCCACTTGTCCATTTGCAAGAACAAAACGCTTAGCCAAATCGAATACTAGTGCTTCTATGTTGGCTGCAATGGTGCTCATGCTGTCTACTTGATGAGCCAGCTGTATTGGGTATTTCATCATTGATGGACTCATTGGTATCAGTGGCCTCTGCATCTGTTGATATTGCAGTTGTGGAGAGACGTCCATCCACCATCTCTGGCTGAGGCTCCTCACGTTGTACTATAGATGAAGCGCTGTCATCATTCTGTTGCATACCTCTGCATAGAAATGGATAACATCAGCTATTTTTGTCCAAATTACTAATTTTGGAGGATGGCCATGTGGGTGGTTAGTAGTCACAAAGCATCGACTAAAACTCTGGTTTTAACATTTAGGCATCAAAATGTACAAACATGGTGCATACTTTCTGACCCAGAAAAGAGTTCAATGTGGGCAATAAGATTTTTGAACAAAAGGATACCTTAACATTGGTTAAGTGACAATATATTGTTTTTTCGGCTTTGCAACTTTTCTTTCAAAATGGCCACTTCAGGCTTAATTTTTTGGTGAAGGCGATTGTCTGAGTTGTGACGAACCGATTTGAGTCTCTCCACTTCTAGGAAATCCTCACGACTGAAGTTTCCTAACTCTTCCTGTTGGCCATTTGGAGAACACAATAGACAAAAGGTGACACAGAATACTATAAAAAAGAGATGAACGTACAATTTTTTTAGAGCCAAACTCCCACCACCCCCAACCGTAATATATATAGATCATAGACAGGGTTGTTTCTTCTTCTTTTCTCTTGCTCCCTCTCTCTCTCTCTCTCTCTCTCTCTCTCTCTGTGGTCAATTCCAACAGAAAGAGACCTATGACTATATTTAGACTCTGTTTCTCTTCTTTTCTTTTAACACAGGTTACTATTTTTTCTCTCAAATCTCTATCAACTTTAATTCATCCAAGAGATTGAGGTGGTCCCTAAGCATCCCCTTGATATAAGAAAATCATTAGCTTAAAATTTTTTTAATTAGCACTGTGTTACCTCGATCATCTTTTTTCAAATTATTGATAGTTATCATCAGCAGATCCAAATAGAGGAATATCGTCCCCATCATCTTCTGCTTCCCCCAACTCGACTTCCTCTACACAATCTTGACCGAAGAATTCATACTGTGATGCATCAAAAAGCGCATTTTCTGCAAAACAATTGAAATATTTGCCGTCAGATCTCTCCATATGTAAATTAAAAACTTTAAATCAGCAAAACCCAAAACTCAAAACCTTACAAGCTGAAAGACATGAGAGAGAGAGAGAGAGAGAGAAGAGGGTACTACAAACCTTAAGACAGCAGAATCCAAACCAAAAATCCTAGAAAATAGAAATTGAAAGATATGAGAGAAAAGAATGGTTGAAGCTTCCAAGAGAAGCTTGTCCTGCTGCCCAAGTCATGGCCTGATGTAAACATATGAGAGTGAGAGGGCTGACAGCCACAGGCTCCGTATGGACTGGGTATTCACAGGAGGAGGGCGACATCCAGGAAAAAATGCAAAATATAATGTCATGAGCAGGGCACGTGTTAAGAATGGTAAATATGAAAATTCACTGTTGAATCATCAGTTGTTTACTCTAGATATCACTTGTTTACTTGTCATGAGCAGGGCATGTGTTGAGACTTGACTTTGGATGGCAATCCATGAGTAATTTACTTGTTACTCTTCAACATTCTAAAATAATTTAAATTACTACAAATTTTCTACAGTATCTTCAAATGTAGGAAAAAGTTATTTGCAATTCAAGTCAGATCACAAGAAGATTTGAAACCATAATTTGAGAATACCTAACAATTTTATTTTATCACTAACCAAGGAAATTTTATTGGGACACTCAACGGTCCAAAGAAAAAACCAAGGTTAGATATATGTACATGGATATGAATATCATCAAATGCGTTTGAGCCATCCCTATATTAGTCAACAGGAGGAAAAAAAAATGATACATTTCTTTAGGCCAGGAAAATGGGCAACCATACCCCGGAGTAGCCTTCAAACCTCGTTACTATGGGGAATTTATTGGGTGTGAAGTTAAAATTCTGGAAAATTAATGTGTTAATGTTTGGGTCGGTTAGAATAATATGTGCAGAAGCAAATGGTGTCCGCCGCCAAATGGTTGTTGAACAGTCCTGAGTCACAAGTGCCGGAGGGGGTTTGCTCTGTAATGAGCATGGGAAGTAGCTATATAATCAACACTGGCCGAATTTTGGGCCAACATATATAGTGGACCTATCATTCTTGGGCTGAACTTGCTTAGGACTGTGATCATCGAAGATTCGTTGAAGAGTCAAGAGTCCAAGACTGCAATCAATCTTACTTACAGGGGAGACATCGAGTCCCATCTGGCCATCTCCATGGCCATAGCCCATAGAGCTCTACTTTGCAGAAGGTAGTGGCAACGTAGGTGTAACCGTGTAAGCATATTCTACAAGGAGGTGAATGCTTGTGTTCACTAGAAGCGTAAGGAGCCTATTGGGCCTCTTGCTCATTGCTGATGGATCCGGAAATTGCAACCCCGTGCTGTTTTTGTGTAGTTGGGCCATTTAAGCTAGAGCACGTGAAGGACACGCCAATATAGTGGCGTGAAAATTAAAGAATGAAGGCAAGGACCATTATATTAGAGGCAACACCATTAACACAGAATTTGAGATAAATTGCTGGAAAATTAATGGCAGGACACAACTAACTCAATTAAATGTGATAAGCCAAAGTCTTTTTTCTTCTTTTTTTTTTTTTAAAAAAAATTTTAAGCAGCGTCTGCTATGTATTTATGAGTGGGTCCAAAAATGCATCCCAGAAGGTGATTGTAGAATTTGGTTATGTACAGACAGTAGCTAGAGGACCTTAAAATGTAGAATTGCAAAGCAACTGGCACAAAAACTTGCTTTTTCAAGGGAACTTATTCAAAAACCAGTGACCCAACTCAAATCCCATTCCTAACGTTAGAATAGGAGAGGAGAAAAAAATAAATAAAAATAAATAAATCTAAATGCCCCACGTACAGTTGACTAAAAGTTAAAAATTCACAAAGGTATAGTTTTTCTAGGCAACCATGGGCTACAGACCTATATCTGCTAGGAACTTGCGGCTTTGGTTGTCTAAATTTTGTTTGAATTAAGAAAAACAATGCATTTGCAAGTATTTTAAAAAAATCGAATTGCCTCAAGTTAAATCGCACTTGTGCTTAGGGGGTTAGAAACTGGTCACTTATGCTTCGATAATTAACCAGTATTCGCTGAGTTCAAAAAACAAAAGAAAAAAAAGAATACGGACGGAGTATACTAGCTGTTCCTTCTTTTCTATCGTTTTGACCCAAAAAAAAAAAAAAAGACAAAATGAAAAAGACTGTTCCTTCCTGCTTCAAATCAATCAACGGATGAACAAACTTCAACCATGGGATCTACGGCAGATTAGTAAAAAGGAAAAAAAAATGTTGGATCTGATGTATATACATGAATCTATTCCCTGTGCCAGGTGGTAATTCTTACGCGCAGTGTCCGCACATGCCAGCCACACAAACAGCTATGACATGTACCAAATTGTTCAGATAATTTTGTGCATGACTTGCAGGGTTGGTTCTAAGGTTTTTGGGGCCTAAGCCAATTCTAAAAATAGGATCCCTCAAGGTAGAAGCTACATTCTTAAAATAGGATCCAAGGATCTTCCATATCCAATTTTTTTTTTCTAATACTCATATAAAGTTTGTTTGCATATCCCACTTATTTAAATTTTTTACGGTTTTAGAAAAATATATAAAGTTTTTAAGAAAACTAATCACGTAATTCATTAACAAATATAGAACAATTTTGTAAAGCTCTATTTGGTTTGCGGATTTTATCAAGGGAAAAAAATAAAAGATAAGGAATTCTACTTTTCTTTATTTGGTTACAATGAAAAATTAGAAGAAAAAGAATAATTTGAATAATTTTGCCTTTATATGATTTTATCTTTTCTTTTCATTTTCTTTCCTCTGCATTTTTTTTTCCTTCCTTTTTTTTTTCCTTGATAAAATCCATGAACCAAATAGAGGGTAAAAGAAAGTTTTTTTTTTTTTTTTTTTTTTTTTTTTTTTGGTATAAATGGACTTTTTGGCTAAAAATTAAACACAAACAGTAAATGATCAAAAAATCCACTAATAGATTTTGAGAAAAAACAAATTTTTATAAAAGCCTGTTATATCTTTTGTAAAACCTTAATAAATAAAAATTAGGAGGTGTGCAAATATTTAAAAAAAAAAAAAAATCATACAATGATTAGTCCCAAAATGGGGCTCTCATCTTTAAGCCAAAACGTAGAGCCCTAGGCAGCTGCCTTGCTTGCTACGCCCAAAACTGGTCCTGATGACTCAAATCGTAGCCTTTGATCATGCGTGCATGACAATCACCAGTCATCACTATGTGATTAGCCGTCACAAATTCACAATACGCGTCGCCCACAAAATCACTTATGCGAGGTACCTGTTTTTGGGTGGAAGGGTAGATCTGAGGCATGGATTTGAAACGTAGATCACGAATAGAGCGTGGATCGTAGACAAACGGACCATGGTGACTACCGCCGTTAAACGCCGTCTGCCTTCCGTAACATATCGAATCGATCTTACTGCTGACGCATATCCATGTTTTCATTCGCTAGCTAGTTGGATCACGTCAGCTCGTTGACGTGGTCAGACTATTGCACTGGAGGACATTGGTGCCCCTTTTCGTCTCAACAAGGGGAGAGAAATTGAGAGTACCGTAAAAAATTATATTCCTATTTATGAACTGTAACAAATTATTACATGGCACCTGATACAAATACTACAAATAGAGAAATATTTCATATTATTTTTATGATTGCATGCATGTGCTCATTATATAATTGTTGAATGAAAGTCATCCCTGGAAGAACATTTGAAGAATGTCTTGGATACTTTTTGTCCATTCGATCAACACCTTTATCACGGCCAGCACGAGCAAAGATGACCACCCTCGAAGGCAGGCCATTCCTGGAGAGATCCACGACTCCTTGTAAATGCCGGTGAAGGACACGTATGAAAACAGCAAGACAAAGAGATTGACATCAGTACAGACGATAGCTATGGCCACTCCTTCAATACCCAGCTTGAAATGGGCTACCAGAAGATAATTTAGCGGGACATGGAGGATAACAGAGATGGCTGAAGATAAAATTAATGGTAATGTAAGGTTTTGTGCCCTCAGATAGATTCGAAGTGGGTGGAGGAGTGAAAGAACGAAGAGGTCTGGAATGGAGAAAACAATGAATGTATGTGCCATCGATGAGACTGCTTCATCTTGGCCACGCCACAGGAGGATACCCTTCATGTTTAGCCACATGAGAGATATGGGGATGGAGGTGAAGAGGAGGGAAAGAGCTGTCCTTTGTAAAGTTAAACTGAGAAGCCTCCATTGTTTGGCCCCGTAAGCTTGTCCGCAGATGGTTTCCTTTTCCATGGCCAATGCGGAGATTACAGAATAGCCAGTGATGCCTGCAAAGCTGATCGCAAGAGAGCCCCCGGCAACCTCCTGCTCACCGAGATATCCAAGGAAAATCATGGAAATAATAGCTGTTAAAAATAAGGGTAGACCTGTGAGGGCTGCTAGGCTTGAGATATTCCCTATTATGGCTTTGATTTCTTCCTGCGGGGCCTAATAAAGCAAGAACATGCAAGAAATGAGCGTGTTAATACATAATATTATTGTTCTAAATTGACTGCATATATAGACGTACACACACACTTATGTTAGCGATCGAGTGGTTTTTACCTGAGAGAGGGTTGGCCATGTGTGTAGTTCTTCTTGATCAACAGTACGAAGATCCATAGCTTTTGTGGGATTAATTTATGAAATGGGTTTTTGAAGGAGAGAGATCGAAAAAGGCTGAACGGAGAAGTTGGCTTTGAGTTACACAGCAATCTTCTAGGTGGAGCAGTAAAACCCAGTATGTGACTGCTTCCGGGCTTTCAATTGAGGGAGAGGGACGAGAAATGTAGTTTAATTTATACACGGAAGGATTAGCCTGGTCCTACCGCGGGTTCCAGGAATGGGGCATCTCTCTCTCTCTCACTCTCTCTCCGTCCTCGATATACCACGATATGTTGAGAATGTTTTGGAAAAGCAATTTTGATCCTCCTAGTCTCCCTCGCTTTTTCTCTTTCTTTCTCTACACGGTTACGGAAAGCTAGTTAGCAACTAATATTAAAAAGAAATTAAAGCAACGATGTTGAAAAAAAAAAAGGTTACTAGCTTTCCGTAATTTTTAGAGAATGATTCCAAGAATAATTATAGACATAATTTTTCCTTTCTTTTCCTTTCATTTTCCCCATTCCCCACCCCCCCCCCCTTTTTTATTGAGAATTAAACTACACCTAACACCCTAATGAAATCCAAAACTAGTATGGAGAGAGAGATTGAAGAATAGAAAACATATTAAATATGTATCCATATATATCTGCCTATTGAGAGATGATTTACTTGGTGACCCAATATTCGGTTTTTTAGAGAGTGGAGTAATTACAAGAATGGTTGGATGGAAGCATTAGCATGGGAAGTGGTTGTCAGGATTTGTAAAGAAACAAAAGGAAAGAAAACGGTGGATTGTGGCTGTTTTTACCGAAAAACCCCACGTAAAGTTATCTTACTATTAAATTAGGGATATCACTTACCAAAAAAAATAAATAAATAAATAAAATTAGGGATATCTTTTGGTATGACCATATATAGACATGTAATCTTACTATTTAAATTAGGGACATCTTTTGGTAAGAGTATGACATTTAATCTGATTCTATGAGAACCAGTAATTTTTTTTTAATTTTTATTAAAAAATGCGGGGCCCTCCTTGTCTTAACTATGCTTCCTGACAAGTCACAATGTTTATAAAATTAAAGAAACTAGTCTATCTCTCTCATGAAGGCACATTAATTATCTCTCTCTCCCCTGATATGCCTAGAGAAGAAAGAAGACGAAATCATGCTTTGGAAAAGTGATTTTATCCTTTTGTTCTCTCCCTTTGATATATCAAGAGAAAATGGTAAAGAAAACAAAGAAAAAAACTCCTCCTCACTTCCTCTCCTAAATCCTAATTAATGATATGTCGAGTTAGGTGAGAATCTCTAGAAAAATCAACTAGGCACTATCTCTTTTTAGTCTCCTTCTCTCTCTTCTCTCTTCCTCTCCTAATTATTGAAAGAGTATGGTGAGAATCTATAGAAAAATCAACTAATACGCACTATCTCATTTTAGTCTCCTTCTCTCTCTAATATGTCAAGAGAAATGGTTAGGAACAACCAATACTTTTTCTCTCCCCATCAAAATCTTAGGAAAGTTAATGTGAGAATGATTTGAAAAATTTATTAATTAAATATCTTTCTTAGTCTCTCTCTTGAATATATCAAGAGCGAATGATTGGGAACAATGAGTCATCTCTCTCTCACACACACATATGTCAATCAGTCTTTCTCTCCTCTCATTCGTCAAAAAAAAAAAAAAAAAAAAAAAGCTGAGGAAAGCAAAGACTTTAACCTTGTTCCAAGGATTAGTCAAGTAGAAAGTTTTGAATGCTCTGGTAAGAAAATATCATCTTTAACAATTTAATCCCCTCTCTCATATGTTGGTACCCTTGTCAACACAGTTGTATTCTAAACAAGCTTTGTACTATCATATCACTTGTTCACAGTTTTCCTATACATGATTTTCCATTTACCAATAACAGATTTTGGAGATGAATATTGACATTTTATGTCCTTAATTTTTATAATTTTGCAATGGCATTGATGATTGATGGTGCCTTGAGCGGATGCTGCCTATAGATGTCAACATTTCTTTAAGCACAGCGAACATGCGGCTTGTATTCAAAAGTGCTATTAGAAATACGAAGGCAATGGACAATCTATTAACAATGGCCACCCTGACTCATGGGACTGTGAATGTATTTTTGATTGCTGAGTAATTAAACTCATTTTTTCAGTTGCTTCTTTCCTAGGGTTTCTAGTACTTAATCCACATTGGCTAAGAAAGCAAATAATTCAATTAATATTGAGTTGAATTTTTGAATGTATTTACAATTGCGCGGGAGTAATTAAACTTTTTTTTTTCCTGCTTTTGTTTTCATGAGACTTAACTTTGGAAATTAGTCTAAGATGGCGACCAGTAAGTAATTTACTTGTCACTCTTCAACATTCTAAAACAATTCTAATTACTAAAATTTTTCTTATACATGCAGTATCTTCAAATACTCCGTATTTGCAATTCAAGTCATTTCATAAGAAGATTTGAAACTATAATTCTGCCCAACAATTATATTTTATTATTAAGGAAGGATATGATATCTTTTTTTTTTTGGACGATTGATAGAATCTACCCCTCTTGCATTTCTAGAATCGACTGCCAAGCCTGTGGTGCACTCACCCGTCCAAAGAAAAAAACCAGGGTTAGATGTATGTATATGGATGTGAACATCATGGCATCGGTTTGACCCATCTCTATATTAGTCAAAACAAAAACAAAACAATGATACATTTCATTAGGGTCACAAAAATGGGCAACCATACCTCGAAGTCGCCTTCCAACCTTGTAAAAGCTATGGGTAATTTATCGGGTATTTCGTTTGTGCGAAGTTAAAATTCAGAGAAATTAATGTATTAATGTTTGGGTTTGTCACAACAACATGTGCAGAAGCAAATGGTCTCTTTGGACTCTCCCACACTATATGGTTGTTTTTGGAACGGTCCTGATCAAACATCTTTGCGAGTCACAAGTGTAGGATGGGGTTTGCTCCCTAATGAGCATGGGATATACTGGTCCATTGTCCAACATGAATAGTGGACCTAGTGGCCGAACTTTGGGCCATCATTCTGTTTACACCCTAAAAATCGGCCTAACAACTTTTGAGTATTCGGTCAAGAATCATGAAAAGGTAAACTCAAAAGCTGTCAATGGCATGTGGGTTTAGGACTTTTCAGATCGGCCAAGCAAGGCCGAATTGTCGTCTATGATGGGAAGCAGTTAATTAGCCACGTGATGAAAATGGTTCCTGGGAAAAGATCGTGGAAGGCCCTACGTGATGAAAATGGTTTCTGGAAAGAGATCATGGAGGGCTATAGAACGTGGTGGTTATGGGATCGCGAAAGTAGGCAGTTAATGGGCGAAGTATAAGGAACAGTTACGAATGAAGCATATAAAAGAGGGAAAGCAGCCATTTGGAGGCTCTCCAATATCAATTAACAAACCAGTTCTCAGGAACTTTATCTTTTTCACTTTCTTTTAGAATTCTAAGATTTCAAACCCAGAAACGTGTTCTCCTTTCTGGTCAAAGGCGTGTGCACCCCTTTGTATCTTTGTAATTTCAGAAGTTAATCAATGAAAATGGCTTCCTCCGTGGTAAGCATCTCTCTTTAATTTCTGTTATTCTCCTATTTATTTTGTTACTTATTACAGTGAAAGTCCTTGAGGCCATTCAAGGCGAGGTAGAACCCACATTTTGTCACAATTGTGGCTGGCACGTTCGCGCAACCCAATTTCCAGAATCAAAATTTTGGAGGAAACACTTTTTGGTATGCCCGGTGAGACACCATTTGTGTTGTTTTCCAGTTCTAGGAGATTTGTTTTTTACAACAATTATGCCACCAAAACGTGGAGGACGTGGAAAATAAACTTTTTGCCAAGAGTCTGGCCAAGAAGATAACCTGGAAATCCCGGGAGATAATTCTCTAGGGAATGAAAATATGGAAAGCCAACCGTTGGACCATGCAAATGTTGCTAACGAATTTATGGCTGCTTTCAGAATGAATTTTGATACCATTGTAGACACCCCATTTTCACCCCCATGAGTTCATGATAGCATTTGATTAGGTTTAGAAGCATTTAGGAGCCCCTAAGCCTTAAAGGACACTTTTGCCCTTTTAAGCCTTAGGAGAATAGGTCATCATTGCATGCATATTTTTGTCTCTTTGTTGAGTCCCATCACTTGCATTTAGTTTCTAGGATTATCTTGGATATGCGTGTCAAATTTGGTTCATTTTCAGATAGGTTTGGATATGTGTGTCAAATTTGGTTTATTTCCAGATAGGTGCCTTTGTTCATTGGTATTGAACGAGCCACCCCTTCATCCCTTTTTTCGTTCTATCTGTTTATTTTTAGGATAATAATTTTTTACAGTTAACAAAAAGGGAAAAAATACCATAGTTGAAATTTAACATATCATAACTATAAAATATTTTCTTATCAAAAGAACTACAAAATATTTAACCAAAAAAAAAAAAAAAAAAAAGAACTACAAAATACTTAATGCCAAAACATGTATTTGTCATGTGACATTCAATCATTATCTAATTAATGTCATCTTATGCATATTATATAATATTATATTATTTTTTATTTATTAAAATGTAGCATATACTATGCATGTGAAAGCAGTTTCCAAAAGTGCATTATTATTTTTTTATTATTTTTTGTGGAAAAATAGGGCTCCAATGTGTGCCTTTCAACACATAATCAATGATTCATGTCGGGAGAAAAGAAAAAAAAAGGGTGATTAGCTTTGTTTTCTTATCATAGAATAGGAATTACTTAAATTTCATATATAGTGTAAACTTATAATTCAAGACTAGTATAATTCTTCTAAAAAATAATGTCTACCATGTCTAATTGCAGAGAAACTATAGGTGGTTAGCTTTTTAAATTTCTGAAATAGAGCGTAGAGTGAATACACTCCTTCCTATCAAGAAAGATCCTTCTCCAACTTTATAATTAGATCCTAGTAATAAGATAAACCTGTTATGAATATTAAACATTGAGTGGACATTGAGTGGATGTCCACACCCCCTCCACTTTGTGATAATGGGAACACCACTTCATAAGTGGGTTAGGTAATCCCATCATGAGGACCAAATACAAACAAAGATAAAAGGGGAAGGGGAGAAAGAAGAGAATGAAGAGAAGTATTTGGAGAAGAAAGAAGAAGTATTCGGAGAGAATGAAGTGAGGAGATTGAGACAGTGTGTCTCAAAGAGTTTTGCTGATCCTTGTATAATGTTTATACATTCAGATAGAAAGAAAAGAAGATGAATGAGAAATTTATTCTCCTCACAACTTGTTCTAAATTCTTGGTTTTACAACACGTTATCAGCACGAATTGCTCAAGAAATTTGTGAACAATATCATACTACCACCATCTTCTTTCTTAACCAATTTGGTTGTGGTAAGTTGGTAAGTTGGTACGTTCTAAACCAATTTGATTGTGGTAAGTTGATATGCTCTTAACCAATTTGGTTGTAGATTGGTTTTTACTCTAAATTATATACTTGAATGGATGAATCCATCTTCTCTTCCTGAAGCAAGAGAAGATTTAAAAATAAAACTTGAAGTTTTATAAATAAATAAAAGGAGTGATGATTCATTTTCTCTTCTTGAAGTAAGAGAAAGATTTGAAAACTTGAAGTTTTCTATATGAAAAGTTATTATTTACATGTTATCTTCATGAAGGAAGAAACAAATTTTAATCTCCAAAATTTTCTATAAGAAAAGTTGTTGTTCATATATTCTCTTCCTGAAGTAAGAGAAGATTTAAAATAAAACCTGAAGTTTTATAATTAAAAAGGAAAAAGGGTAACAATTCATCTTCTCTTCCTGAAGTAAGAGAAAGATCTGAAAACCAGAAGTTTTCTATAAAAAAAAAAAAAAAAGTTATTATTCATCTGTTCTCTTCCTGAAGCAAGAGACAAATTTCAAAACCTGAAGTTTTAGAAATAATGAATAAAGTCTCAATTTAATTGAATAAAGTGATGGTCAATGATGACCAAATTAAATTGAGTAATATATTTCTCTATTATGTGTTATGCAACTTCTTTAGATGCTTGTAAAATTTTGGTGAAAATTCGTGGGTGCGTCTTAACTTTTGCTTTAGTTAGCATAGAAGAACACACAAAAATCTGCTCTTGTTTTACTACGAATTGACTGTCAATGTCACCTCTGTTGTCAGTCAACTTCGCTTAGATTTACTGGTAACTTCACTGTGTCAGCTTAAAGTATGTCATTTTATGATAAAAACCACCAGAAGTGGAATAATGGAATACCAAACCACCAGAAGTAGATTAATGACATATCAAACCATTAGAAGTGGAGCAATGAAATACTAAACCACTAGAAGTGGAATACTAAACCACTAGAAGTGGAGTAATAAAATACCAAACCACTAGAAGTGGATTAATGAAATACCAAACCACTAGAAGTGGAGCAATAAAATATCAAACCACCAGAAGTGGAATGAATATATTTGGTGTGGAAAAATAAAATACCAAACTACTAGAAGTGGAATGACACTGAAGAAATAAGCATCGGTTTATAGAATAAACCTACGAGATAAGTGTTTTAAGTAAATACTTGGTTGAGGTTTTGTGTGTTATACTGTGTTGACAGCACGAACCCATTTTACCATTTAATTCATAACTTTAGTTCTAGTTATGATTTTGAGATGAAACGAATTGGATTTTGTCACTGACTTGTTGGGCTAACATCCTACCAATTTTCGTGTCATTGGGTGACCATTTGATATTTTTTGCATAATTATTTCGTGGTACACCTGAATCTGGGATTTCTGCTAGACAACACTAACTCAATATTGAAAAATATTTTTGAATGGGTTTTGCTAGGTATTTCTCTACCAAATTTTGAGGTTACAAAGTACATTTGATATACTTTTAAGTGATATAAACCCCAAAGCCCATTTCTTTTTGGATTGAACATATAAAAATTCATTTATACGCATCACAAATTGTTTTCACTAAAATTTCAGATTTGGTCATTGTACTTGGAGCAGATTACAGATTTTTTGCTACTTATTAGTAGCATTTTGAGAACTAGAGAGACCAACTGAAGATTGTCTCTGCAGCCCATTAAGAATCCTAGCCCCATTTTGGCATGCGTTAGTTTAATTAAAGGCACTCCCAATAGTGCCAATTGCCTAAGCAAACCTTGAAGAATTGATGAAAGGCTATCTATTAATTCTATTCTGCTATTGGAGAAGTACTAGTGCTTTAGGTAAGTTACTCTAACCGTGGTAAAGATACCTTGGCATATGTATCAATATGGAATTATTTTCTCTATCATATTAAAAAAAAAAAAAAATGGTCATAAAGCTTTATAAAACAAGTAAATTGGTTTTACTTACTACGTGATAACAATCAATTTTGATTTATGAGTTTGAAATTATTTGTTAGCCAATTTTTTGATTATTATCAAAACCATTTCATCATTAAATTTGATGACCATTGAAATTAAATATTTGTGACCATAATTCTTTTGATATTTGATTCTTTTGAAAATGATCGATTTATTGCAAAATCTTATATAGATAAATATTTTCAAGATACCAAAATGTGACAATACACTGAACAGAGTGGCAAGATTGTGAAAATATTTTAATAATTCTTGCCTTATAAGTACTATTGTAGGTGTACTAATTACTTCACGTCTATATCTAGTGAATATATGTTCCCCTATATACTCACCTGAAAACAAGTATAATTTATAAACTAGTATACGGGAAATCAAATATGAATTGCAATATGATATTGCAGATCTAATTTCAAGATGATTGTTAAAAATATATGTCTGGAAGACAGTGCTATAACTCACACAATCATTAAATTTCCAATATTTATCATTATTCAAAACTATTGTCAATACCATATGAGGTTCATCTAACCTAATTGAAAGTTCCAGAAGAGCAAATATAATATTGCCAAAAAGAACAAAAATTTATGTTGACAATTCTTTATATTCTACTAGAAGTAGAAGAAATTTATTGAGTTTTTAAAATTTACATCATAAATAGTTATCATATTGAAACCATTAACAATGGAAATGAGGAATATCTTTATATTACCTCTATGATTTTGGGGTAGAAGCTCATATTAAATATTTTCTCTTCTATACGATTATAAGCATAATTGAAACACATGTGGTAGCGCACCAGAAGTGCTCTAACATAAAGATCTTTATACTTTAACATAATCAAAATGATGGTAAGGGATGGTAATCACAGTATGGTAAGAATTCACACACCCAAACTCACAAAGTGATGTTTTTACAGCAAGATTTGCAGATTGTCATTTTGATGAAACACAGTTCTCGTCGTTAGGAGGAGGAAATCCACTAATAGAAGAACGACGTGAACTTTCTTGGAATGTACCATCTTTGTCTCATCTTGATCCACGTACTACTCAATGTGAAACTAAAGTACAGAGGATCACTCATCTTCAGAAGATTGCTAATCAAATGCCTGATGCATTTACAGACGCAACAAAAATAACTAAGTCTTATATACCGGCTGCAAACACACCAGCAAAGATCAATGTACCAATTGGTAAGTCTACTATTATTGCAGCAAATGAATCATCTACTACACGCCTGAAGCGTGGTAGACCCTTGGGTTCAAAAGATTTAGTTCCCCGGAAGAGGAAAATAAAAGGGTAACAAAATGTAGAAAATAGTACTCCGGAAGAGGCTATTGAACAAGAAATAAATATTCCCACAAATTCTGATTTAATAACTCCTGAAGAGGAAAATGTCCCTGAAGAGACAGAAAACAATAAAGAGGCATATGTACATGGAAATGAAGAAATTTCCATAAACTATACATGTACAAAAGAATTGTGGGATCGCTCAGAAGTGGTTATTAATGAATCATCTATTGGTACACCAGCAAAGATCAATGTACCAATTGGTAAGTCTACTATTATTGCAGCAAATGAATCATCTACTACACGCCTGAAGCGTGGTAGACCCTTGGGTTCAAAAGATTTAGTTCCCCGGAAGAGGAAAATAAAAGGGCAACAAAATATAGAAAATAGTACTCCGGAAGAGGCTATTGAATAAGAAATAAATATTCCCACAAATTCTGATTTAATAACTCCTGAAGAGAAAAATGTCCCTGAAGAGACAGAAAACAATAAAGAGGCATATGTACATGGAAATGAAGAAATTTCCATAAACTATACATGTACAAAAGAATTGTGGGATCGCTCAGAAGTGGTTATTAATGATGTATTTTCTTTCGTAGTAGCTACTGAAATTTCGAAAGATGATGATGATCTCGAACCACGCACTGTAGACGAATGTCACAGTAGACCTGATTGGTTAAAGTGGAAAGAAGCAATCCAAGCAGAATTGGATTCGCTAGAAAAACGTAAAGTATTTGGACCTGTAGTCCTAACACCCAATGATGTGAAACCCGTGGGTTACAAATGGGTGTTTGTAAGAAAGCGTAATGATAAAAATGAGATCGTCAGATATAAAGCTCGTTTAGTAGCACAAGGTTTCCTGCAGAGACCTGGGATTGATTATGAAGAAACATATTCACCTGTAATGGATGCCATTACATTTCGATATTTAATTAGTCTGTCAGTCTCAGAAGGACTTGACATGCGTCTTATAGACGTAGTTACTGCATATTTATATGGAAAGTTAGATGCAGATATATATATAAAGATCCCTGAAGGATTCAAATTGCCTGAAGCAAATACATCACAACCACGAAATATGTACTCAATTAAACTGAGACGATCCTTGTATGGATTAAAACAATCTGGAAGAATGTGGTATAATCGTCTCAGTGAGTACTTAGTTAAAGAAGGATATATTAATAATCCTATATGCCCTTGTGTATTTATAAAGAAATCAGAATCTGGATTCGCAATCATTGCAGTCTATGTTGATGATATAAATTTAATTGGGACTCCTGAAGAGCTCATGAAAGCTGCTGAATATTTGAAAAAAGAATTTGAGATGAAAGATTTAGGGAGAACAAGATATTGTCTCGGCCTGCAGATCGAGCATAAATCAAATGGAATTCTTATCCATCAATCAGCTTATACCGAAAGGGTATTGAAACGTTTTAATATGGATAAAGTGCATCCACTAAGTTCTCCCCTGGTGGTTCGATCTCTTAATATTAAGAAAGATCCATTTCGCCCCAAAGAAGATAATGAAATGCTACTTGGTCCTGAAGTACCATATCTTAGTGCAATAGGTGCTTTGTTATATTTAGCACAATACACTAGGCCTGATATAGCATTTTCAGTCAACTTATTAGCAAGATTCAGTTCTGCTCCAACTCGACGACACTGGAATGGTATTAAACATATTTTACGCTACCTTCGTGGAACTACAGATATGGGATTGTTTTACTCAAAGGAATTAGCCCGTGGTCCTTGTTTAGAAGGATATGCAGATTCTGGATACCTTTCTGATCCTCACAAAGCTCGCTCACAAACAGGGTATGTATTTACATATGGCAATACAGCGATCTCTTGGCGATCTACAAAGCAGACTTTAATTGCTACATCTTCTAATCACTCTGAGATACTTGCACTCCATGAAGCAAGTCGTGAATGTGAATGGTTAAGATCTGTAGTCCATCACATTCGAGACACACGTGGGTTACCTCTGATTAAAAGTATGCCAACAACAATTTATGAAGATAATGCTGCATGTATTGCACAAATTCAAGGAGGGTACATCAAAGGTGATAGAACCAAACACATTTCACCAAAGTTCTTCTACACTCATGAACTCCAGCAGAGGCATGAAATTGATGTGAAGCAAATACGTTCCAGTGATAATCTTGTGGATTTATTCACCAAGGCGTTACCATCGTCAACATTCAAGAAATTAGTATATGGCATTGGAATTCGTCGGGTTTGCGATCAGTTAAGTTGATACTTATCTTCTTATCAGGGGGAGTATTCATTTTTGGACATATGCACGCTGTACTCTTTTTCCTTCGCCTAGGTTTTGTCCCATTGGGTTTTCCTGGCAAGGTTTTAATGAGGCAGTTTCTTTAGTGTGTCCAACACCACTCTAAGATTTACAAAAATGTTGTACTCTTTTCCTTCACTAGTTTTTTCCCACTGGGTTTTTCTAGTAAGGTTTTTAACGAGGCACATTATCTTAGTGTGGTGGACATCCAAGGGGGAGTGTTATGAATATTAAACATTGAGTGGACATTGAGTGGATGTCCACACCCTCTCCACTTTGTGATAATGGGAACACCACTTCATAGTGGGTTAGGTAATCCCATCATGAGGACCAAATACAAACAAAGATAAAAGGGGAAGGGGAGAAAGAAGAGAATGAAGAGAAGTATTCGGAGAAGAAAGAAGAAGTATTCGGAGAGAATGAAGTGAGGAGATTGAGACAGTGTGTCTCAAATAGTTTTGCTGATCCTTGTATAATGTTTATACATTCAGATAGAAAGAAAAGAAGATGAATGAGAAATTTATTCTCCTCACAACTTGTTCTAAATTCTTGGTTTTACAACAAAACCAATCTTTTTGTGAATTGTTGGGATACATTTCAAGAACACATCCAAGTAGGCCTAAAATTAGGATTATGAAATGAGTCGAGCTACTCGTGCTCGACTCAATTATAATTCCTTCAAGCTCATTTGTTGAAGAAATGAGTTGAGCTCAAACAAAATATGAAGCTCGTTTACAAGTGAGTTGAGCTTATGCCGGGGCCTACTTCGCTTCGTAGGCTCACGATACATTTACTAAGAGATTGTTTATATATATTTATATGCAGTTGTGGTAGCTCTTTATTGTTTTTAGTTGAATTTAATTTTCATTGATTCTTTTAGATTCAAAATGTATAGTTGAGTTGTTGAACTTTTTTATATGCAGCTTAGGTCCTCTATTTTGTGTACACTGCACGTCAAACTTTTACAAAATTAACAAAAGATCGAAACTCCGACTAAAGCACAGTCAAAATACTAACCGGAATTTCAAAGGGTTACTTACAAAATTAAAAACAACTCAAGATTGAAACTCCGACTTAGGCACAATCAAAGACTAACTGGAATTTCATAAGACAAGAAGCTACCTATGCTTGCGAATGTCTCTTACAACCTAGGCTCGAAGGTAGCTTCTAAGTTTTTGCCATGCTTAATTTCAATTTCAATTTCCTCTAAGGGTCGATCTGTTCATTTCGTGAGCATTAAAACTCTTAAGAATTGCAAATTTATAAGAGTTTCAGCTCCTAGGACTTACAATCTTGAGAATTATAATTTACGTTATTCCGTTTGCATAAGGATTTTCCAAAGGAAATATTGTTTTTTATTTATTTATTTATTTTATTTATGTAAAAACATTCTTTCTTTTTGTTATTACTTTTTTTTTTTATTTAAAGAAAGTGAATCAGATCTGATGGTTATATTAGTTAAACTATGTAACACCGAAGTTAACAAATGCTTAGGATATTGTTGGAGAAAAGAAAAGTGGACAAGGCAATCATCGACGACAAAACATTATTTGGGATAAAAAAATTTGACACACTCATATATAATCATTTAAGATCATGAGCTAGATCTGAGTTTAAGCCACAAGTGGCGACCCAAATGCAAAAAGAGGAAAAAAAGGAAAAAAAAAGAAAAGAGAGAGATTAAAGAATGGCCAATACCACCAAACTGGTATCACCAAAAGCTCCACAATTATAACCCATCAGATCTGACCCTTTTCTTTTTTTGTTTTGTTTTGTATTCCCCCCCCCCCCCTCTCTCTCAAATGTAGAATAGCATGCCTTCATATATATATATATATATATATATATATATATATATATAGATATTGTACTAGCTTTAGAACCCGTGCGACGCACGGATTAATTTATAAAAAATAATATTATTAACAAATTAAAATTTTAACAAAACTCTTATTATCTAAAATAGTAAAATATATTTGTTAATATAATATGTCAATTAAATTGAAAAGATATAGACAAAAATAAATAAAATAATTTAATCAAAATAATCTTCGGTGTGATGTTAGTATAATGTATTACACAAAATTTAATTATATTCTCAAAAAGATAAATTATTTTGAAAAACAATTAATTTAATAGTGGAAACTTGTAAAAAAAATGAAGGAACTGATACGTTATGATATTTGGTAGAAAAAGATTAAAATTCTTTAAAGCCTAGTCTATCCCACAATCATGGTTTTAACATGTTGGTATATACCAAAGCAAATATAGCCGTTGAAGGTGTCTCGAAATTCGACGGTGGAGATTGTAAAATGCATGACAATGATAAATCTTGACCTTTCATGAGGTTTCGAGTGGGTTTCACAAAAAGTGAAAAACCATAGGGAAAAATATCAAAAATATGTTTGAGATTAGAACATAAAAAGATGAGAGAAAAGTGTAGACTGAGAAAGAGAATAGGAAAAAAAACCAGAAGAAGAAGAAAATAAGAGAAAGTATAAATCTTTTCAACTTTATGTAATTAACCATATGGGAAGAATTTTGATTCAAATAGATTTTTTTTTTTTTTTATATTCATGTCAGAAGCAAATCGGGAGAATCTGAAGATTCTAGAGGATTGTGTTTTCCTTTTTAATCCTCCTTTCCTCTATTTGTCTTTCTTTTTAATTATGACTATTTATAGTTTTATATGTTTAATTTTTAGGAGGGGAAATGAATAGGCATAAAGAAAACAGAAAAATATAGTACAGTTTATTAAGTTTGGGTTGAACATTGTATAGTGTGGGTTTTCTAATCCTCTCACATAAAAATAAAGAGATATGTAGTGAACACCAAACGTCAACTTACCTCCACCATATAAGAAAGAGCAAGTAATATCATATAAAAAATAAAAAAATAAAAAATAAAAAATAAAAGAAAAGAAAAAGAAGGTGAGGAATTTATCTTTTGGTGACCACTTCCCAGCTTGATACCAAACAAAGAAAGTTAGTAGTCTTTTTGAAGCACTTATCAAGTCAATTTGTAGCAAGTTGACAGACAATATCCTTTATTTGGTATTAAGTTGGAAAGTGATCACTAAAAGTAGAAGTCACTAAAAGTAACTTTTTGGAAAAATTACATTTTAGTGACTGCTTCTTAACTTAATACGAAACAATGGAAGCTAGCTGTCATTTTGGCGCACATTGGTAGTCAATTTGTAGTAAGTTGACAGAATAGTATCCTTTTCTTGGAATTATGTTGGAAAACCGTTACTAAAAGGTAATTTTACCAAAAAAGCTTTCTCCTGCTGCTACTGTTTCAGCATGTGAAAGGGAAAAAAAAAAAAAATCCTATATTGACACGTGGCACAAGGAGGTTTCCTTTCCTCCGTTTTAGTATATATACTAGCTTTAGAACCCGTGCGACGCACGGATTAATTTATAAAAAATAATATTAGTAACAAATTAAAATTTTAACAAAACTCTTATTCTCTAAAATAGTAAAATATATTTGTTAATATAATATGTCAATTAAATTGAAAAGATATAGACAAAAATAAATAAAATAATTTAATCAAAATAATCTTTGGTGTAATGTTAGCATAATGTATTACACAAAATTTAATTACATTCTCGAAAAGATAAATTATTTTGAAAAACAATTAATTTAATAGTGGAAACTTGTAAAAAAAAAAATGAAGGAACTGATACGTTATGATATTTGGTGGAAAAAGATTAAAATTCTCTAAAGCCTAGTCTATCCCACAATCATGGTTTTAACATGTTGGTATATACCAAAGCAAATATAGCCGTTGAAGGCGTCTCGAAATCCGACGGTGGAGATTGTAAAATGCATGACAATGATAAATCTTGACCTTTCATGAGGTTTCGAGTGGGTTTCACAAAGAGTGAAAAACCATGGGGAAAAATATCAAAAATATGTTTGAAATTAGATCATAGAAAGATGAGAGAAAAGTCTAGACTGAGAAAGAGAATAGGAAAAAAAGCTAGAAGAAGAAGAAAATAAGAGAAAGTATAAATCTTTTCAACTTTATGTAATTAACCATATGGGAAGAATTTTGATTCAAATAGATTTTTTTTTTATTCATGTCAGAAGCAAATCGGGAAAATTTAAAGATTCTAGCAGATTGTGTTTTCTTTTTGAATCCTCATTTTCTCTATTTGTCTTTCTTTTTAATTATGACTATTTATAGTTTTATACGTTTAATTTTTAGGAGGGGAAATGAATAGGCATAAAGAAAACAGAAAAATATATTACAGTTTATTAAGTTTGGGTTGAACATTGTATAGTGTGGGTTTTCTAATCCTCTCACATAAAAACAAAGAGATATGTGGTGAACACCAAACGTCAACGTACCTCCACCATATAAGAAAGAGCAAGTAATATTAAAAAAAAAAGAAAAAAGAAAAGAAAAAGAAGGTGAGGAATTTATCTTTTGGTGACCACTTCCAAGCTTGATACCAAACAAAGAAAGTTAGTAGTCCTTTTGAAGCACTTATCAAGTCAATTTGTAGCAAGTTGACAGACAATATCATTTATTTTTTATAACCCATGCGATGCACGGATTAATTTATAAAAAAATAATATTATTAGCAAATTAGAATTTTAACAGAATACTTATTCTCTAAAATAATAAAATGTATTTATTAATATAATATGTCAATTAAATTTAAAAGATATAGACGTAAATAATCTTTGATGTTAAATCAAAATTATTTTTGGTGTGATGTTAGCGTAATGTATCACACAAAATTTAATTATATTATCGAAAAAGATAAATTATTTTGAAAAATAATTAATTTAATGGTAGAAACTTGTAAAAAATGAAGGAATTGACACGTTATGATATTTGGTGGGAAAATATTAAAATTCTCTAGAGCTTAACCCATCTTATAGCCATTGAAAGCATCTCGAAATCTAACAGTGCAAATTTTAGAATGCATGAAAACGATGAATCTTACCCTTCCATGGGGTTTTGAGTGGATGCGTTGTACGGGGAAAGTTTGTAAAAATAAATATTATGAGAAATAAAAATTTTATATATATATATATATATATATAGCACTGATCAGGTCAGTACGTGTTGATATAAGTTATATCAGTATCATGCATTGGGAGTTGTACCCCTTATATTGGCGCAATGTATCCCTTAACCCATTAATGCATGAGGTGCAACCCCCAATATGAGTGTTGATATAATTTATATCAGCACATGCTTACTTGATCATCATCTTATATATAGATATATAATATACACTCATAATGGTAGTTTAGATGGCAACGAATCACGGCTCAGGAATCAAGTTTCGAGTTCGTGTCTTCGTTCTCTCATTATCGAATGTATAGACTTGCGAATGATTTGTGCATCATGTGGGATTAGTTTGGACTTAACGGTTTGAGATATCCCTTATTTGGTAAAAATGTGTTTGAACAATTTTTTAAATACTTTTATAGTTTTGTAAGTAATTTGTACCATTTTCTATGCTTTTTCACCGTTTCCATATAATGATTATCTTCTTAATTATAACTTAAGGGCACATGTTAAGGATATTATCAATCAACTTGCTACAAATTTGTATACAGGTTTTAAAATGACTACCAATTTCCTTTGTTTGCTATTTAGTTGGGAAGTGAGAGAGGGAGAAAGAAAAGTTTAGAGAGAGAGAGAGAGAATGGGTGGAGCAAAGAGGGAATAAAAAGAAGATAAGAGAACACATAGATCTTTTTAATTTTATGTAATAAACCATCTGAAGAATTTGATTAAAATAATTTTTTTTTCGTCGAAGATAGATCGGGAGAATTTGAAGATTTCGACATGTCGTTTTTTTTGTAATAATTTTTTCTTCTAATTATCTATCTTTCTTATTATGACTATTTATAATTTTATACGTTCAATTTTTTGGAGAGAAGATGAATAGGTATAAAGAAAACGAATAAATATGATAGTTTACAAAGTTTGGGATGAATATTGTATAGTATAGGTTTTTCAATTCTCTCACATAAAGACAAAGAGATATATGATGAATACCAAACGACAATTTACTTGCATGAAAAAGAGTAGTGAACACCCAAAAAAAGTTTTTCCTCAAAAACCTTTTGTTTGGTATTAAAATAGAAAGTGGTCACTGAAAAAGTAATTTCCTCAAAAGTCACTAAAAGTAACTTTTTGAAAAAATTATGTTTTAGTGATCAACTTTCAATGTAATATGAAAAAAATAAATTAGTAGTCATTTCACGCATATATATAGTTAAGTTGTAGCAAGTTGAACACCCAAAAAAAGTTTTTTGAGCAAAAAAAGTTTTTCCTCAAAAAACTTTTGTTTGCTATTAAAATAGAAAGTGGTCATTGAAAAAGCAATTTCCTCAAAAGTTACTAAAAGTAACTTTTTGAAAAAATTATGTTTTAGTGATCAACTTTCAATGTAATATGAAAAAAAAAATTAGTAGTCATTTCACGCATGTATATAGTTAAGTTGTAGCAAGTTGATAGGTTATATCCTTTATTGGTATTAAGTTATAAAAGGATCACCAAAAGGTAATTTTTCAAAAAAAATCACTGTTGAGCATGTGATTTTAAAAAATAAATAAATAAAAAACAGAACTGACGCGTGGCACAGCTACAGGAGGACTTTCCTCCGTTTTAGTATATATATAATAGATTCCCCCCCCCCCCTCCCAAATGTAGAATAGCATGCCTTAATATGTATATGTCATGTGCGGGTATGTTGATGGATATAGGAGGCAGAAAGGAAGAAGATCGATCTATGGGATGATGGATTGCTACTACTTTGTGAGCAACTCCAACTAGACCGTGCAACTGCTGGAAAGTTGATCATCACTGACGTGGCTCCATGGCAATCTACCAACACAGTCACTGTGTCTTGAAATCGGAACAAGATGAAGTGGTTGTGTGTGGAGTGGCATTACAGAGAACAAAGATGGGCCATGCGGGAATTGCCAATTCCTTTGTGTTTAGATGGGATTTTTATTTTCCATGAATGGTGAGATTTATGGTCTTCCAAGGAATTAAAATCCTACGATTTATGCAAAATGAACAACTAGATTTTGATAGACTCCTGGGAATTATCCCAGGAATCTATAATTCCCACTCTCAATTGCCAAATAAGATTGAGGGTCGCAAGAAATGGTTTTCTCCCCAAACTTCCTAATAAAGCCCCCTGTAAGAAACTGTTACCTTTGCCCTAAAAATACCAAACCGATATATAGGTGTAGACAACAAATTTCGTGTATTGATATTAACACAAAATAAGAGTACAAATTACAATTTTGATGTAAACTTGAAATGGGATGAACTTTCTTAGATTGCACTCGTACACGTGAGCGGCCTTTGATTGACAGTCAACAATCAAGTTGTTGAAAATGAGAACTACGTGGCGTATTCCTTGCACTTCGGAATACGGAGAGTTACTTCTTCACTCCGGGCTTTTCGTGTACTCGGCTGTGAAGAATGGATGCTTCTTTGAGTTGGAGAATTCTCAAGCTTCAAGTCTCTTCTAGTCTTCAAGTCTTCAAGTCTCCAAGAGTTGAAATGATTTCTCTGTGTGTTGTGACCTCCCTTAGCCCACTATTTATAGAGCTAGAGGGGTGGTTATTCCAAATTACTTGAAATACCCTTGTCAGTAAGGGTAATTTTGAAAAGTAAAAACTTGGAAGGCCTTGGGCGACACTCCTGGGTCCATCTTTTTCATGGATTTAATTGGGCTTTGTACTTATTGATAATTGGACTCTATTCAACCCATAATAAATTTAAAGACTTGATATTATTGGGCTTGAAATAGTTTGGGGTCCAATTTAATTATTATGATTATTTTGATGTCTACAATAGGATAGGCTAATTTTTTAGGGTATGAATCTTGTAATAGGGATTGTATATTTCTCTACTGGGCACCTCAGTAAATAGGCTAAAAGGTAATTTTGCAGCTTCACGTGGTGTACCTATATGCAACCCATGGCAATTCAACTCCATAGTAGCTTTTAACCACTTTTCAACAATTAAGCTTTTGTTTTATTGTTTTCATATAATTATATCCTTATACCTCACCTATATATGATACATCTACACGTCTTTTCACACATAATTAAATATTAGAGAAGAGTGTACAAGTTTGTTGTTTATAATGTTCTGTATTTTAGTACTGCACATAAGGTATTGTACATATCATTTTCTTTTATTTTAATTTTTGTAATGTACATGCGAACCTAAGAAAATCATAAGATATGATTCGATCATTTTATAGAAATATGACACTCAACACTGCATGGAAAATTTTTGCTTTCCAAATTAACCCAAATGTAATAATATAGGACTTACCATTTTGGTTGCCATTCCAAAATTGCCTACTGCCAAAATTTTCACATTAAGGGAACAATACTGGCATTATGCATATATATTTGCATTCATAATTGTAGAAAAATGCTAAAGTATAGGATGTTTTTACCAAATTTATCAAGGAGGAATTTTAGATTGGTCAGGCAACAGGAAAATAATTACAGTTGGTAGCCGTTCACTCATTCTTATTTACGTTAGTAGTTATTTAGTAGAAAGTTAGTAGTAATTTGTATTGAATTGTAATTATTTTCCCGTAGTCTGACAAATTGAAAATCCCCCCACTTATGAATCCGCTGAAAAAGTATTAATAAAAAATAGAAAAATTGATACTCTTTTGAAAATAAACTTGAAGAGTAGAGGGATGAAAACAGTGACTACATCATCTTTATCATCTCTCCACTCTATAAATACTGCCCAACTAGGGTTTGTGTACCACTCCATTAGGTCTTGCTGGAGATCATGGCTAAGCTTATTTACACCCATTTCTTTCTTCTTGTCCTTGTTTTCTCAGGTTTGTTAATTCGTTCTACACAGCTTTGATGCGATGGACTTGAGATTCATATTACAATTTTTTTTTTTTTTTTGGGCTAATCAGATTCATATTCCATAATATAGGCACCACTTTTTGTGTTTACCCTTTGCATTTTTTTGTTGTCTTATATATATATATGATTTTGATCACGTCTATAGTGAAGGATCCAAATCATTTGTGACAATTAGAGATGGGCATGTGATAGAAATGCGCTCATAGACGCCCAAATGGATGAACTGTTTCCTATATATATTTATTACATATCGTTGTTCGCATTAGCTATTTACCCCTTGGAATCTAATATCAGTTGATTGCCAGTCATTTTTACGGGATTAGTTTGGGTTTAAACTTTAATGGAAGGATGCCTAAGATACCCATGTTTTGGTCCAGAAAAAGAAACAAAAAAAAAAAAAAAAAAGTTTATAAACTTAACGGTGGTATTTTGAACATCTATATAAAAATTATTAGTGGTCGTTTAAAAATTTTCAAAACATAATTTTCATTATGTTATTTATTTATTTACCAATAACATATTTTGGAGATCAATATTGACATTTTATGTGCTTAATTTTGATAATTTTCAGTGGCATTGAGGGTGCCTCAAGTGGATGCTGCTCATAGATGTAAAGCTGTTGTGGATAGCTGTGATCCTGGGACTTGTCGTCTGCAGTGCACCGATAATTTCAAAGGCAATGGAGAATGCAATGACGATGGAATTTGTGTTTGTAATTATGATTGCAATTGATCATTAAGCTCGTCTTTCTCGACTTACTCCTTTCCTAGGTTTTTATTTTGTACCCAATCCACACTAGTAAAGAAGAGCAAATAAATGGATTCATATTGATCGAGCTTAATTGTTGATTTTATCATTTTCTGTCTTCTTTTTGATATTTTACAGAGCTAAAAAAAAAAAAGAAAAGAAAAAGCCTTTTTCTAAACCAGCAAATGGTTAACTCGTTAGGGAGGTATGATGTGTTTGGACTAGAATTGTATTAATAAAAAATATTGATATCATTGATTAATTATGTACGAGTACCCAAAAATGGGCAAATTTTTGTACAAGGAAAATATGAAATAGCCCAATTGCAGATTTGTACCACCATTTATATATTTTGGAGACTGATCATTAATCACACCATTAGAGGGAAACTTAAACTGTGCCATAATTGGTGGCCAAGAAGAGTTGGGGTTGGTGGGGGAGAGAAAAGGAAAAAAATAAAATAAAATGAAAGAAAGAGTATATCTGTAAATAGCTAAGATTTTTTTTTTTTTTTTTTTGGTTTCCCAAAGTGTTCACAGGGTTTCGCCTATGAGACTATGACTAATCCTCAAAGATACTGTCGGATGCGAAACAAAGACCTTTCCCTAAAAATAACTAGGTTGATTCATTCACTAATCATCATTTGAAAAATAAAACAATTTAAAACTATAAATTAGAGCTCTACATTGGACATTCGGGAAGTAGTCAAATCTAACCCTTTCCCTGTGTCATTTCCTCTTGATTTGGTAAAATATATGCATTTTCCAGCCAATTCATTATCCTCGTCAAAGGAGTCACCAAGGGAGTCAATCAAAAGCCTTTAACAAATAATTAAATTTGAATCAAAGATTGTGTACAATCAAATTCCTGTAATCAGTCCAAGAATCCCTCACATACAGCTATCACCACCTAATTTAATCCCATTATGGCCAACCCATTTGAGTATACAAGATCTTTTACAGATTTGATTTACGAGATCCTCCCTATGAACGTATGAATGAAATATAACATTTCTTCAATCTTTACACCCGAACCTCCATCCTTTGGTTTTTTTTTTTTTGCGGTGAGGAACATCCTCCAACTAAGGTAAATTTATAAATGGGGAAATATCCAAAACCTCCCTCAAGTATAAAATCATATCTAAAAATCTAAGGGGGAGGATCCAGAAAATTTTCTCAGTGGTTGCATTTTTAAATTTTTATATATATATATATATATATATATATATATATATATATATATATATATATTTGCTTATAAAAGTTAGAAAATAGAGAAAGGTCGGACCATATATTGGCATGATTGATTAAAAGTGATGAAATAACATAAAACAATAGGCAAGTCATACTTTAAAATGAGTAAGCGACTTTAAAAATATAGGAGCCTTATATACTACTCCTAACACTCTCATCCCCGTCTCCCCTATGTGGGATAAAGTCTCAGCAAGATGGGACAAGACCACACATTAACATGACTAAATAGAAGTAATAAAATAGTACATAGGACTAACAAGCACGCTATAAAAACCAATTTACAAATTAAACGCAACTTTATATAATTTACAAAAGTGGTGTACGCTAGTAAATTTAACGAAAATTTAATGAAATTTAATAAAATTTAATCAAAATTAACTATTTTTTCTCAATGGGCTTAAGTAAATTCAAATAAGATTACTTTTTTTTTTTTTTTTTTTTGAAATTTTAAGTGGTTGCACGTGTGGGCAGATGCAACTTAGTGCATTCGCCCCTGTAAAAATCCCATTAAGTATTTTTCCTATCCATCTAATCCAAATAAAAAAGAATTATATCTATTAATTCCAATTAGTTAAATTTTTGTTTATTGCTGTTAAAAGAAAAAAGTGATCCGACTAAAATGCCTTTCTTCCACGATAATATGTTTAATAACAAAAATGCATATTCAAGTAAATTTTCCTTTTTGCCCCCTTTTTTCCCAAACTTGCATATCTGCTCTCCCACTCCCTCTTTTTCTTCTCCCTTCCCTCCATGTGTACATTAGAGAAGAATTAATTAATTATAGTTAATTTTTTTCTAATTACACTAAAAAGGATAAATGTAGAAATTCAGTTAATATATGCAATTTTTTTTATTAAACATATATTAATATCAAATAAGGGTATTTTAGTCGGATCACCTTCTTTTTTTTTTCTTTTTTTAAAGCTTTAACAACAATAAACAAAAAATTAACCAATTAGAGTTAATAGGATTCTTTTTTTATTTGGATTAGGATATTTCCCCTTTATAAATTTCAAAAATTTTAAAGTTGTGTGAAAAGTGAGGTGGTGCTTTAAAGTTGGACATATGTCCGTGACATGCTAACGTGTTGCACTCTCAGTGGAGCTAATTTTCACCGCTTTACGTATTATGCCGTGATTGGAGTTTTCCCAAGATAAATTTTCCATCTGTTACCATGTGCATTTTGAATTGTTGCCATATTAGGCTCTATGCTTGCTTCGTCCCCTTCAAACTTTATACCAAATCGGTTTCGTTGACTTGTATGGGAAAAAATATCTCAATTCAATTATGGAGTATTTGGTAATAATGTCATATATCATATTTGAATATATATATATATATATATATATATATATATATATATACACTATCCCGTCTTAAAGACTATTATTGCTTGGCTGGCTGTCATTGATTGGGCTGTCAACTTTGCTAACATGACTAACAGCTCACACGGTCGCACCCAATTTGGATTTCATTCAATTTCCTCGAATCATTGGCACCTAGGAAAATATATGGGATTGATTGGACCATTCAATAAAAACAATGCCTTAAAAATATATGTTTTTTTTTATATTAACTATTTGGGGTATCACAAATTTTACTTCAGCCGAGATTTCGACCTAAATTATTTCCTTAACAGTCGTTTGAAATGCTTTATAAACAATTAACCCGATTGTAATAATGCCTACCAATTTAGGGTGCCCCTTCCAAAATTGCCTATGACCAAAATCTTTGCCAATAAGGTGTCATATTGCCATTATCGAGATTTGCATTGATAATTACACACATCCCTACGAGCACTCCACTCTATAAATACCACCTATCAAGGTTATGGTCTACACCATTCCATCGAGCAGAGGCTTGGGGACATTTGTTATTAGGCCTTGCTAGAGATGGCTAAGCTTTCTTACACTCATTTCTTCCTTCTTGTCCTTATTTTGTTAGGTTTGTTAATTATTTGTCTTACACAATTTTGATATGTATAGATTGGAGATTCAAATTACTTGGTATTCACTATTTTCTTTGTTTTCCTATGTAATGCGTCAGAATATCTCTTGTGGCATTTTTGACTGTCTAACATAGTATGTTTTTATCTTAAGAGGTGGATCAGTAGTTTTTGGAACTCAAGCATTAAGAGGTAGAAAGTTTTTGATTCAACTTCTCACTCCTCCTTAGGATCAGCCACTAATTGCATATCTTGGGTGGTAATTGATATATAGTAGACAATGATTTTCACCTAGTTCAAGATTAGTCAGGCATAGAGTTGGAATGCCCTTGCTAGGAAAAAAAGAAGGTGGAGGGGGATGGGAACATAGTTTATATCATACCTATATCAATTATCTCCCCTCACCCCTCAATTCTCATATGTTAGTACCCGGCTTTGTCAACACACGGTTGTATTCTAAACAAGTTTTGTACTATCATATCACTTGTTTACAATTTTTCTATACGTGATTTTCTATTTACCAATAACATATTATGGATATGAATAATTGACATTTTTTGTGCTTAATTTTGATAATTTTGCAGTGACATTGATGGTGCCTGAAGCAGATGCTGCCCATAGATGTCAACATTTGTTCAAGCACTGTGAACTTGCGGCTTGTAGTCAAAACTGCTATCAGAAATACAAAGGCAATGGACAATGTATTACCAATGGCCAACCTGACTCATGGCAATGTGAATGTATTTATGATTGCGAGTAATTGAACCAAATCTCTTTTTTTTTTTTTTTTTTTTTTTCAGTTACTTCTTTCCTAGTACCCAATCCACATGGGCTGAGAAAGCAAATAATTCGATTAATATTGAGTTGAAATTTTTAATGTATTTGCAATTGGAAGTAATTATTTTCTTTCTTTCTTTTTTTTCCTGCTTTTGGTATCATGAGACTTGACTTTGAAAATTAGTCACAGATAGTGATGTGCGAGTAATTTATTTGTCACTCTTCGACATTCCAACAAAATTTAAATTAGGGTAAATTGTAAAAAACTACCTTATGTTTGGGATGCGTTTCACTTTGGTACCCTCAAGTTTAAAAAGCATCAATTTGATACCTAAGATTTTTGTTAACTCAAAATAGTCACGGTGTTACCTGTGATGATAAAATGACGTTTTTACCCTTCATACAATGACATTGTTTTGAAACACAACCCAACCTACACAATCCCGCCGGTGAGAATGACCGCGATGGATCCAATGCCGGCGAAACCATCCCAACACATCACAGGAAAACTAATTCCAAAAAAAAAAAAAAAATTCCACCCAACCCAACCCATGCCGCCGCCTTCACCGCCACAGACAACATCGTTGCCAAAAAAATAAAAATAAAAAATCTATCGCTGGTGAATGGGAAGGCCGGTGAACTCCATTTTTTCCAGCGAAGACCCGCCTCGCTCCCACAATCTCTCTCCATTACCGGCGGTAGCACAATGGAGGACTGTTATCCCATCTACGCCACAAGCCCTGTTCAAATCAACCTTGCCACTGTCCATCGCAAGCGGCGTCTTTTCTTCGAAACCCATCTTCTTCGACCCAATTCCCCTGCTGTACCAAAAGCTCGCCTCGTCTACATCGAAATTCTTATCTTCTACTTCACATCTGAAGCCGTCGAGATCATCCGAGGCGGATAATTTGAGCAAAATTGAGTAATTGTGGAAAAACCCATTATTCTGCTTTTGAACCTCGCCCTCCATAGCAAAATTGGAAGGGGAAATTTCTCTCTGAGACAATGCACATGTGGGATTCTTCTTGTTTCTCACAGCCTTACCCTCCACTGATTGTGGATTGACTGGAGGGAAAAATCGAGCAACTGTAGACCACCAACGTCGACCACCTTCAAGCCATAGCCGAACCCATAAAACCCAACAGCCGCCATGACCACCACATCGTCCACAGCTAAGACCATTAAAAGCCCTCTCTCTCTACCCAACCACTTTCACCATTTACACCGTCGTCGCTATTTATAACGTTGACCACCTTCACTTGAGTTCTTTTAGAAAAACAGAGACCTAAAGAAGGAGAAAAAGGGAAGAGGAGAGCTTTGACCCTCGTCACCTAAACAAGCCATGGCACTGTCGGCGAGCTAGCGTGTCACAGCCATGGAAACGGAAAAAAAAAAGAAAAAAAAAGAAGCAACAGCAGCACATCCTCTTCAAGCTCGCCGAGAAATTGTTAGCCTCGCCGTTGATTGTGGTGGTCCGTGCTTCACTGTTCACGGCCATAGATCTGCAAAGGCTACTCCTTGGGTTTGTCCACCACATATGACCATTTCTCACCGCCATAGTCACTGGCCAACTTCAATTTTTTTCCGACCCAACCTTTTTTTTTTCATGAGAAGGAGGTAGAGAGTGAGATGGGATGGAGTTGGCCGGGGGGTTGAGGTAGAGATGTGGCATTCCAAACATAAAAGGGCAAAATGGACATAAAATAGCCAAATAAGGTCACGTGCATATCATGTGACTAATTATCCGTTTTGTCAACCGACGATTCATCATGACGAGACCCCAATTGAAACATAACTAAAATCTTAAGTATTAAATTGATACTTTTTAAACTTGAAGGTACCAAAATGAAACGCATCCTAAATATGAAGTAGTTTTCTGCAATTTATCCTTTAAATTACTACAAATTTTCTACAGTATCTTCAAATATAGGAAAAAGATATTTGCAATTCAAGTCAGATCATAAGAAGATTTGAAACCATTATTTGGGAATACCTAACAATTATATTTTATTACTAAAAGTAATGATTTTTTTTTTTAATTTGATAGAATCTACCCTATTGCTTTTGTAGAATGGACTTACAAGCCTGTGGTTTGCTCAATTGTCCAAAGAAACAAACCAGGGTTAGATATATGCATATGGATGTGAATATCATGGCATTGGTTTGAGCCATCCCTATATTAGTCATCAGGAAAAAAAAAAAAAAAATGATACATTCCATTAGGGTCACAAAAATGGGCAACCATACCCTGAAGTCGCCTTCCAAACAGTCCTGATCATGCATTTTTGCATATATTGTGGGCTTAGTGGCTGAACTTTGGGCCATCATGCATTATTGGGTCAAAACTTGCTTGAGACTGAATCTGTGATCATGGACGGTTCGTTGAAAAGAGTCCAAGGCTCCAATGGGTCTTACCGAAGGAGGTAAATGCTTGTGCGGAAGCCCAAGTAACCCATTTGGGTCTTTGGTCATTGCTGATACTCCCACTGTCTTGAGCAACACCACTAAAAGTCTAAAACATTGAATTTGGGATTGTAGCTCCGCTGGGTAGTAAGATCGATTGCTCAAGTGCTTGGGATTGTAGCTCTGCTGGGTAGTCCCTGACACACCCAATACGCGGCCCAACTCCACTTGTCCATTTGCAAGACAAACGCTTAGCCAAATCGAACACTGGTGCTTCTATGTTGGCTGGAATGGTGTTCATGCTGTCTTCTTGATGAGCCAGCTGTATTGGGTATTGCATCATTGATGGACTCATTGGCATCAGTGGCCTCTGCGTCTGTTGATATTGCAGTTGTGGAGATACCATCCACCATCTCTGGCTGAGGCTCCTCACGTCGTACTATAGATGAAGCGCTGTCATCATCTGTTGCATACCTCTGCATAGAAATTGATATCGTCAGCTATTTTTGTCCAAATTACTAATTTTGGAGGATGGCCACGTGTGTGGTTAGTAGTCACGAAGCATCGACTAAAACTCTGGTTTTAACATTTAGGCATCAAAATGTACAAACATGGTGCATACTTTCTGACCCAGAAAAGAGTTCGATGTGGGCAATAAGATTTTTGAACAAAAAGATACCTTAACATTGGTTAAGTTAACATGGAGCTCCTCAAGAAAACAAAAGAACTCTTTGAAATTATCTTTGGTGGAAGATAATGACCACTGTATGGCCAAATTGTCTGAAGAATCAGAGAAATAAATGAGTATAAAAGAAATAACATGTATGTTTGCATATCGATTATTCTTCTGGGCTTGCTGAGGCAGCCATCCTCTGCCCCCATTCAAAGTTTCAAACCTAACAAAATTTAAGTAATTAAAAAAACCAAAAAACCAGAAGATCCATTAAGTAATTTTAGTACAGGCTGACCCAATAGAGGACAGGATCAGATCCACATCCAAAAAAAAAAAAAACCCATTCACGCCACTTCTGAAGTTCTAACTTTCGTGAACTTCTCTCTGGTATGGAAATTTTTGGATAAGGAGGAAAACTGGAAATTTTTCCAATATGTTGGTTGTGAAGAAAGCTCCATACATAGAGTTCCAAAAGACAAGTAACAGTCAATAACTAATTTATTAACTGTTAATTCTTAAGTTAGTCCCAACAGACATATCCTTGTGCAACCCAATCTGAAACAATTCAAATTTGAACAAAGAAAAATCTGGAGAACCAAATTGAAAAACCCACTATATAAAAGAAATAACATTATTTTATTCTCTTAAAACCAACAACATAAACTTTGGCCTATGCATGGTCGTATGACCAGCCAAAGTATTTTGCATAAGAGAGAAAAAAAAAAAAAAACAGGGCATTAACGCGGTTAGACCCGCGTTCTTAAATCCCCTGTAAATTGCACTAGAAACCACAAAGCCCGACTTGGCTTCTCAGTTCGATTTGGTCTTCTTGTGCCATGTCACCACCTATTAAAATCCTCATAGATTGCGTGAGCCTCTGCAATCCCGCTCTCCACTCAAACAAACTCATCTATATATATTGGGGGTGGGGGGGAGTTGGCTCTAAAAGAAGTTGCAAAGCCGAAAAAACAATATATTGTCAATAGGCTATGTGACTATTGCAAAACCCGCTGTATAAAAGAAATAACATTATTTTATTCTCTTAGAACCAACACCACAAATTTTTTAGAGTCAACTCCCCAACCCAATATATATAGGTGAGTTTGTTTTTTTTTTTTTTTTCGTAGTTGGGCCATTTAAGCCAGAGCACGTGAAGGACACGCCAATATAGTGGCGTGAAAATTAAAGAATGAAGGCAAGGACCATTATATTAGAGGCAACACCATTAACACACGGAATTTGAGATAAAATGCTTGAAAATTAATGGCAGGACACAACGAACTCAATTAACTGTGAAAAGCCAAAGGTTTTTTATTTTATTTTATTTTATTAAAAATGCATCCCAGAAGGTGATTGGGGAATTTGGTTATGTACAGACAGTAGCTAGAGGCCCCCTAAAATGTAGAATTGCAAAGCAACTAACTGGCACATAAACTTGCTTTTTCAAGGGTCCTTATTCAAAAACCAGTGACCCAACTCAAATCTCATTTCTAACGTTAGGAAATAAATAAAAAAAAAAAAAATAATACTAATAATAATAATAATAAATAATAAAAAATCTAAATGCCCCGCAATTGACTTAAAAGATAAAAGTTCACCAAGGTAAAGTTTTTCTAGGCAGCCATGGGCTACATACCTTTATATGCTATGAACTTGCGGCTTTGGCTGGCTAAATTTTGTGTAAATTAAGAAAAACAGTGAATTTGCAAGTATTTCGAAAAAAATTAAACCTATTACAAAAGTTAGTCTCAAATTGGGACACTCATCTTTGAACCAAAATGTGAGACCCTAGGTAGTTGCCTTCCTCGCCTACCCCAAAACCGACCCTAGAGACTCAAATCGTGACCTTTGATCATGTGTGCATGACGATCACCACTATGCGATCAGCCTATCACAAATTCATAATACATTGCCCACAAAATCACCTGTACGACATACCTATTCTGGGTGGAAGGGTAGACCGTAGATCTGAGGCATGGATTTGAAGCGTAGATCAAGAATAGACCATGGTGATTTGTTGGCGGCACAACCAGCAGAGAAGACACAGAGAGCGTAGAGATAAGAGTAGAGATCGATATTTGGTCGGCGGTGAAGACAGAGAGCCTAGAGATTATATGGATTTTTCTATTTGGGTTGGAGAAAAAAGTCAATTTATATATATATGGTCTCATGTTTTTCTCTCCGTGACGCCGTTAACGGCTCATCAGTACAATTAGTAAGTGACTACCGCCGTTAATCGGCGACTGACTTCCGTACATATCTAATCCATGTTGTAATGTCTTCATTGGCTAGTTGAACCACGTCAGCTTGTTGACGTGCTCAGACTATTGCACTGGAGGATATTGGTGTCCCTTTCCGTCTCAACAAGAGGAGAGAAATTGAGAGTACCGTCAAAAATTATACTTCTATTTATGAACTGTAACAAATTATTACATGGCATCTGATACAAATGCTACAAATAGAGAAATATTTCATATTATTTTTATGATCGCATGCATGTGCTCATTATATAATTGTTGCATGAAAGTCATCCCTGGAAGTACATTTGAAGAATCTCTTGGACACTTTTCGTCCATTCGATCAACACCTTTATCATGGCCAGCACGAGCAAAGATGACCACCCTCGAAGGCAGGCCATTCCTGGAGAGACCCACGACTCCTTGTATATGCCGGTGAAGGACACGTATGAAAACAGCAAGACAAAGAGATTGACATCAGTCCAGACGATAGCTATGGCCACTCCTTCAATACCTAGCTTGAAATGGGCTACCAGGAGATAATTTAGTGGGACATGGAGGATAACAGAGATGGCTGAAGATAAAATTAATGGTAATGTAAGGTTTTGAGCCCTCAGATAGATTCGAAGTGGGTGAAGGAGTGAAAGAACGAAGAGGTCTGGAATGGAGAGAACAATGAATCTATGTGCCATCGATGTGACTGCTTCATGTTGGCCACACCAGAGGAGGATACCCTTCATGTTTAGCCACAGGAGAGATATGGGGATGGAGGTGAAGAGGAGGGAAAGAGCTGTCCTTTGTAAAGTTAAGCTGAGAAGCCTCCATTGTTTTGCCCCGTAAGCTTGTCCGCAGATGGTTTCCTTTTCCATGGCCAATGCGGAGATTACAGAATAGCCAGTGATGTCTACAAAGCTGATCGCAAGAGAGCCACTGGCAACCTCCTGCTCGCCGAGATATCCAAGGAAAATCATGGAAATAATAGCTGTTAAAAAGAAGGGTAGACCTGTGAGGGCTGTTGGGCTTGAGATATTCCCTATTATTGCTTTTATTTCTTCCAGGGCCTAATAAAGCAAGAACATGTAAGAAATAAGCGTGTTAGTACAATATTACTGTTCTCAACTGACTGCATATATAGACGTACACACAAACTGATGTTAGTGAGTGTTATTTACCTGAGAGTGAGAGAGGGTTGGCCATGTGTGTAGTTCTTCTTGATCAGTAGTACGAAGATCCATAGCTTTTGTGGGATTAATTTATGAAATGGGTTTTTGAAGGAGAGAGAAAAAGGCCGAAGGGAGAAGTTGGCTTGAGTTACACAGCCATCTTCTGGGTGGAGTGGTAAAACCCAGTATGTGACTGCTTCCGGGTTTTCAATTGAGGGAGAAGGACGGGAAATGTAGTTTTATACACAGAAGGATTGGGTCCTACTGCAGGTTCCAGGAATGGGGCAATATATTGCTTAAGAGCCACTACTGCTCCCTCCATTTTAAATTAACCGCCATTCATTGAATAAACACATTTTTTAAGAATCCCTCTTTAATTTTTTCATACCCATATTTATATTTTAATCTTTTAACTATGCCCTCAAGAATAGTACAATCATTAGTCGAGTTTGTTTTGTCTATATCGTGTAAATATTTTAATTACGGATATTTTAAAAAATTGATTAAAATGAAATCTTGATTTTTTGACTCAAAATAAAAAGGAAAATAATAAATATGAAATGGTTGATAGATCAAAGATGTACTAATGCGTGGCAGTGTGGATGGCTCTAAAGAGTTTAGCAAGAGCCTTATATATATATATTATACTTTTAACCATTATCCAAGGGTAATTTTAACAAGATCAGTAGCCAAAATAAATAAATAAAATAAGTTGCCATTTTTCATGTTTACCTTTTGTCCAGCAAATGTTGCTTAAGGCAATGGCAGTACCTTTCTTTTTGGCCCCATTCCTGTCCATTTTCTTTTGTATTGATTCCATCTAATAAGTTAGGACGACTTGGATGACTAAATAGACGCACAATGGATTAAAGCATGAAAAGTGGAATGGAAAAGAACAAAAATCCTCTGCTTGTTTGTATTTCTTTTCATATCTTTCTTGTGATTGGACCCACCAAATATGGGTCGAATTGCATATGTTTTTCACTATTGCCCTTAAATGATCAACTCATTTACATGATTTTGTCGGTTTGATTAATGCTTATTTCTTCCTAAAGTGTTGCCACCATTCAAACAGGTTGGATTTTAGAGGATATAATATATTTAGTAGGAACCATTATCTAGTGAGTTCTAATAATTTTTTGAAAATTGAAGACTTAATTGGCTCTTTGGATCAACCTCCTATGCATCTTATCGTGCTGCTTTGGGCAAATATGGAGTCCGTTTCTGTTGTGAGGCTTTAGTTTAGGGCCATCCAATATACCAAAAATAATAATAATATTTTTTGATGATGATGGGGTCAAATGGTATGAAAGAGGCACCATTAAGGATGCATAGAATTTCCATTCAATTGGAAAGAAAAAGGGCAACCCCTTTTTCCCTCAGCTTTGGGTTTTCTTTCCATGAAAAGCCCACTACTTTTATTTCCTTTTCCATGTCCCTAGCACAAAAAATGCTTAGGCACCCACTAGATAGCTTGTATTGATACTTTGATAGTGGTGATATCAGCTCGTTGAAATGATTTTGATCATTTAAATTGAAAATTTTGCTCCTTTGCTCTATCGGTAGATTTAAGGTGAACTAAGTGAAATGGTTTTAACCATCTGATCAAAAAATTTAGTTTCTTCTTTGCATTATAAAAAATCTTGCCATCAATCAAACAAAATTTCAATCAATCAAATTTATTAAAATTATTCCAATGAATTGATTTTTAGGGGTGATATTGCATTCGTCCGGATCGTCTAGCTGCTGGGTTTCATTTACTTTTAAAGATTAATTAATGGGGCCACATATATGGAGGGAATCTCCATTCTCACTTCCCCCCCCCCCCCCCCCCCCCCCCCAAAAAAAAAAATTCTCCATTCTCAAAGCCACCTTCATGTGTGAAGCATATAACGTTACGGAGTTAATCAATGCTGGCCATGTTTGCTGGAACAGTAAGGCTAAGGGCCTAAGGGCTCTGATAAGTGTGAAACAATGAGGACACTAGAGCTATATTAGACAACATTATCATCATTTTAATAAGCGGTGATTTATTTTTGTTTTGTCTTGGGAGAAAGGCGAGAAAAAGTTGAGAAGTGGGCATGGTGTCATCGTCCAGACAATATAGGAAAACCAACAAATTGAGGGGCCCCATGGGGATGCGCATAAAGCATGGAGCATAAAGGGGTTCGTATTGAGGAAGATGAGCCTCATATTCAATATATGTATGACCATAATAAATAATGGGATCTTACAAAAAATAAATAAATAAATAATAAAAATAATAAAAATAATGGGATACTAACAGATTAAATGAGAGTTTGATAAGCTGAGAAGATAAGTTCTTTTTTTTTTAGAATAACATGTGCAGAAACAAACGACGTCCGCCGCCATATGGTTGTTTTTGGAACAGTCCTGAGTCACAAGTGCAGGAGGGGGTTTGCTCTTGTAATGAGCATGGGAGGTAGCTATACAATCAACACTGGCCGAATTTTGGGCCAACATATATAGTGGACCTAGTGGCCGAATTTTGGGCCATCATTCTTGGGCTGAACTTGCTTAGGACTGTGATCATCGAAGATTCGTTGAAGAGTCAAGAATCCAAGACTGCAGTCAATCTTACTTACAGGGGAGACATCGAGTCCCATCTGGCCATCTCCATGGCCATAGCCCATAGGGCTCTACTGTGCAGGGAGTGGCAACGTAGGTGTAAGCATATTCTCCAAGGAGGTGAATGCTTGTGTTCACTAGCCAGTTACTAGAAGCCTAAGGAGCCCATTGGGCCTCTTGCCCATTGCTGATGGATCCGGATATTGCAACCCCGTGTTGCGTAGTTGGGCCATTGGCACCATTTAAGCCACAGCACGTGAAGGACACACCAATATAGTGGCGTGAAAATTAAAGATTGAAGGCAAGGACCATATGCCCGGGAGTGGGAGTTGGGAGTGTACTTAAGCTCCATTTAGAGCCCCTTCCAATCGTGCTTTGTGGGTCCCACTTCTATTGCACTCTTTTTCCTATTTAGTTCTACCTTTAGCCGATTGAGACAAATGTATGTGTATCAAAAAGAAGGCAAGGACCATCTAGCTAATAAATCTAATATATAAAAGTAGTATTCATGCAAAATTTCTCTCTCCTATGTGGCGTTTTCTGAGCAATCCAATGCCACTTTGTGTATTTTTAAACAAACCATTACCAATGCCATGTCAGTAACCCATTAATTTTGGTGAACCATTTTTCTTTGCCCTTCAAGGAATTAACTCCTACAAAACTACTTCCTCAACTGTCATGTATTGTACCCCTTGCCACACAATTTCTGCCAAAACTTACAACTCCACACCTTCTAAACTACCCCATAATGGTGATGGTTGAGCCTTATAAAACTTATCTCCTTCAACTTGGCTTTTCTAAAGAATTCTAAGCAATTTAATAATCACCACTATCACATGCACAGGTATCCAACTACCGCCAATGAAGGACAATTGAGAGGTAAATCCAATTTTTAATATCTAATTATTTGAGAGTTGCCTATAAAAGGTTCTATAGTGTTATATTTTCATATCTTTGTAGACAACAGTATAATATAATAAATTGTTGTTTGGTGTTCTTCACAAGCATTTTAATGGGATTTTTCCTTTCTTTTTTTTTTTTTTGGCTGTGTTGGCAATTGTTTTCATATTCTAATCATACTTCTGTGTTTTTTTCATTTACAAACTTTTAAACTGTTATTGATGTAGGAGAGGGAAATTTTTTTCATTTTAATAAATTAACCATTTTAAGTAATTTATTTGTTTTTCTTCTATATATAATTTGTATTCGCATAGGAGAGATAATTGGGTGAACACTACTTTTATAGATATGTATTACATGTTTTTTTAATCCACAAGTTATTTTCTGATTTTAAACATTATTTACATATACAATTATTCCATTTTTTATTGGGTTGATAAGCACATATAAAACGGTTCACCACTCACCAATAATAATTTTCTAACAAATAAATTGATAAAGTTGAAAATTTTCTCTATCTTAAATTAAATATAATATATGATGTGTTTCCTAACCTAAAATAAACCATTCAACTCTTATTTACCTTATATTTCATTTTTCTTTTATATTTAAAATTAATTTTAAATTGAAATTCTAAGTTATTTGTTACAGTTCTTTTATAGCCTTTTTTTTTTTTTTTTTTTAAAACATTTTTTCCCGTGCATTTGCACGGGTCCATTGCCAGTTATATTAAATGGCAGGACACAACTAACTCAATTAAATGTGATCAGCCAAAGGCTTCTTTTTCTTCTTCTTCTTCTATATATATATTCTATATTATAAAAGGGAGTGTGTACTTGGCTTACCTCAGCAACAGGTGATATGGCTTCCTCACATTAGCTCCCTCCAAAATCCTCTTCTGATATTCACTTTAGGCCCACTATGATGATGTGAGCATTTCGCCTCTTTTTTTTTTTTTCCTTTCCCGTGTGCACTCTTCTCTCTCTCTCTCTCTCTCTCTCTCTCTCTCTCTTCCTCCCTGGTTAGATTCTCTCTCTCTCTCTCTCTCTCTCTACCCCTTTTTTCCTCCCTTATCAGATATGCTTTCTCTCTCTCTCTCAAGCTTACTTTAAAATTCAAATTTTGAAAATCCCTTTCGCTTATCTCATAACTTTCACCAATGCGTGCTGAGAAGCAAAGAGGTTCAGAATCCCGGAAGAAGACAAACAAGAACAAGGGAAGGCTCATCTTTGCTCGGCATGACTTCAAGTGAGGAGAAGAAATCGCCAGGTCGTAGAGCTCACCGGACTAGAAAGTTGACTCCCTATGAAGCATATTTCAAAATTTGAAATTGGAGGTCGCTCAATCATGTCTTCCTCAATAGCTTAAGTTTGTTGCCCCTTTTCTCTTCTTATTTTTCCTCTTTCCTTCTTCTCATATGATTTTTCCTTTTTCTTTTTGGGTTCAATTTTAGGGTTTTGATTCTGTTACCCAGGTACAGTTTCGCCCTTTTCCCTTTTCTTCTTCTTCTTTTTTTCTCTTTCCTTCTTCTCCTTGATTTTTCTTTTTTCCTTTTTGGTTCAATTTCAAGGTTTTGATTCATCTTCAAAGTTTACGATTCCCGCGCATCGCACGGGTTTATACTAGTATATATATATTTTAAAGCAGCGTCTGCTATGCATTTATGAGTGGGTCCGAAAATGCATCCCAGACGGTGATTGTGGAATTTGGTTATGTACAGACAGTAGCTAGAGGCCCCCTAAAATGTAGAATTGCAAAGCAACTGGCACATGAACTTGCTTTTTCAAGGGACCTTATTCAAAAACCAGTGACCCAACTCAAATCCCATTTCTAACGTTAGGAAAAATATAAAATAAAAAAAATAAAATAATAATAATAATAATAAAAAGTCTAAATGCCCCGCAATCGACTTAAAAGATAAAAGTTCACCAAGGTAAAGTTTTCTAGGCAGCCATGGACTACACACCTTTATATGCTATGAACTTGCGGCTTTGGCTGGCTAAATTTTGTGTAAATTAAGAAAAACAATGAATTTGCAAGTATTTCGAAAAAAATTAAACCTATTACGAAAGTTAGTCTCAAATTGGGACCCTCATCTCTGAACCAAAATGTGAGACCCTAGGTAGTTGCATTCCTCACCTACCGCCGTTAATCTCAAATTGGTGATTTGTTGGCAGCACAACCAGCAGAGAAGACACAGAGAGTGTAGAGATAAGAGTAGAGATTGATATTTGGTCGACCGTCGACGGTGAAGACAGAGAGCGTAGAGATTATATGGATTTTTCTATTTGGGTTGACGAAAAAAGTCGATTTATATATATATGGTCTCATGTTTTTCTCTCCGTGACGCCGTTAACGGCTCATCAGTACAATTAGTAAGTGACTACCGCCGTTAATCGGCGTCTGACTTCCGTAATATCTATTCCATGTTGTAATGTCTTCATTGGCTAGTTGAACCACGTCAGCTTGTGAACGTGGTCAGACTATTGCACTGGAGGAGATTGGTGCCCCTTTTCGTCTCAACAAGAGGAGAGAAATTGAGAGTACCGTCAAAAATTATACTTCTATTTATGAACTGTAACAAATTATTACATGGCATCAGATACAAATGCTACAAATAGAGAAATATTTCATATTGTTTTTATGATTGCATGCATGTGCTCATTATATAATTGTTGCATGAAAGTCATCCCTGGAAGAACATTTGAAGAATCTCTTGGACACTTTTCGTCCATTCGATCAACACCTTTATCACGGCCAGCACGAGCAAAGATGACCACCCTCGAAGGCAGGCCATTCCTGGAGAGACCCACGACTCCTTGTATATGCCGGTGAAGGACACGTATGAAAACAGCAAGACAAAGAGATTGACATCAGTCCAGACGATAGCTATGGCCACTCCTTCAATACCCAGCTTGAAATGGGCTACCAGGAGATAATTTAGTGGGACATGGAGGATAACAGAGATGGCTGAAGATAAAATTAATGGTAATGTAAGGTTTTGAGCCCTCAGATAGATTCGAAGTGGGTGAAGGAGTGAAAGAACGAAGAGGTCTGGAATGGAGAAAACAATGAATGTATGTGCCATCGATGAGACTGCTTCATCTTGGCCACACCACAGGAGGATACCCTTCATGTTTAGCCACATGAGAGATATGGGGATGGAGGTGAAGAGGAGGGAAAGAGCTGTCCTTTGTAAAGTTAAGCTGAGAAGCCTCCATTGTTTTGCCCCGTAAGCTTGTCCGCAGATGGTTTCCTTTTCCATGGCCAATGCGGAGATTACAGAATAGCCAGTGATGTCTGCGAAGCTGATCGCAAGAGAGCCACCGGAAACCTCCTGCTCACTGAGAAATCCAAGGAAAATCATGGAAATAATAGCTGTTAAAGAGAAGGGTAGACCTGTGAGAACTGTTAGGCTTGAGATATTCCCCATTATGGCTTTGATTTCTTCCAGGGCCTGAATAAATTAAATTAAAGCAAGAACATGCAGGAAATGAGTATATAGTTAGTAATACATAATAACACTGTTTTTATTTTAAGTGACTACATGTAAATGGTTTTTGGGTAAGTTACCTGAGAAAAACTCGGCCGTGTTTGTAATTCTTCTTGATCATCAGTGCCATGATTCATTGTTTTTCAGTGGATTTATGAAATGAACTTATGGAGGAGATCGATAGCTTTGGGTTACTCAGCAATCTTCTAGATGGAGAAGTAAGAGATGTTAATGAGGTCGATGCTCGTGAGCTGCAGGTAAGTTTGTATTTGGGGCTTTGAATGGGAAGAGAAGGATAGCGGGATAGGTAGGTATATATACCCTAATTCGTTTTCGTCTGGGTCCCCGCCCCGGTCCCCCGTCCCCCGCTGTGGAACACCTTAATTCCCATGGACAAATTTTATTTTATTTTTTTAATGATGAGTGAAGGAAGGCAGAAGTGACAGATTAATTCTTAGGCACCGTTTGGTTGCATTTTTTAAAAAATCTTTTTTTAAGTAGTAAAAGTTATTTTGTACTTTCTTACTTTTTGTTTTTAAGTAGAAGCAATAAAAGTAAAAATATGTTTGGTAAAATTGATTTCGCCTTTGATCTTTGGATGTAATGAAAAATTCTACCGAATCATCGTTGCCCACACGAGAGCCTAGGACAAACACAACTTCTCTCCATTACAAATTTTTCAAGTTAAGGTCAAACTCATCGATCCAAAAGATAAAAATGACTTTCAGAAACAAATCTTTATTACTTTTGCTTAAAATCAAATATTTTGCCTTTTGCTTTTTAGAAGCCCTTTTTATTCCTCTAACCAAATAGTGCTTTTTGCTTTTACAACTTTTTGCTTTCAAAAGCAAAAAAGATCTTAAAATAAGTGCAATCAAACGGTGTCTTAGAAAAATGAAGTTTTAAAATGGGGAGTGAAGGAAGGTGTTTAATTCGTTAAAAAAAAGAGGTTTTAAAATGGACTGAAGAGTGACTATTTGGGACTAATTCATAGAAAAATAAAGTCTTAAAATGGAGTGAAGGGTGACAATCTGGGAATTTTTTATAAAAAAATGAAGTTCTAAAATGGGGAGTGAAGGAAAGTGTTTAATTCATAGAAAAATGAAAGCTTAAAGGACACTACTTGCCTCCACCACAAGGTGGATGAGTTTCTCCCCACCTTTATTCATTTTTTGCCACATGTCATAAATACTTTAGAAAAATATGAATTCAAAATTACAGACAAATAAATAAGTTAATATAAATACGTTGACACACATTCATGTTAACATAAAAATGTAACACTCAAATATGGATTTATAAAAATATGTTCACAATTATATAAACATGGGAATGCATACACACAATAAATTCTATTTTTTTATTTGGATAAGTGGCGAAATATGAGTGGGAGGAGGAAAGGAGCTCCTCTACCCAAGGATGGAGGAAAGTATTTTTCAAGTTTAAAAGGAGTGAAGGGTTACTATTTGAGATTAATTCATAAAAAAGTGAAGTTATAAAATGGTGTGAAGTTAAGGGTGACAATTCGAGATTAATTCACAGAAAAGTCAAGTTTTAAAATGGGAGTGGAGAATGGCTATTCATAGAAAAATGAAGTTTTAAAATAGGAAAGAAGGTAAGCAGAAGTGACAATCTAAGGTTTGCCTCCTTTTCTTTTGGCCATTTTTACTATTCATGAAATAATGAAGTTTTCAAATGGGGATGAAGGTAATTTAAGGTTTGTCTCCTTTTCTTTTGGCCTTTAAATCTAAGGTAAATCTAAGGAGACAAACCCTTAAAGGTAAATCTATGAATTGAAAAAGCAAATCTCGGATTGTCGGTCCTGTCTCCCCCATTTGAAAACTTCATTTTTCCATGGAAATTTTAGCTAGATTCAACAATTGGGACCAAGATGTCCCTTCTTTGATTGAGGAAGCACACAGGCAGGCGGCTCTTGCGACAAGGGGCAAATCCCTAGACGTAACTACTTTCCTTTGGAAGTATGTATTTTCATTTTTGGATACTACTTGCCTCCACTTTAGGATGGAGGAGTTTTTTCTCACCTCTATTCATTTTCTACCACGTGTTATAAATATGTTACAAAAATATGAATTTAAAAATACTAACAAACAAATAAACTAATATGCATATGTGGATATACATTCATATTAATATAAGCATATGACACTCAAATAAGGATTTATGAAAATGTGTTTCCAATTATATAAACATAGAAATGCATGCACCCCGCGTCTGTGTACCTCCATCCGGCAAACTCGATCCCATGCTACCATTGCATCATTATCACTGGCTACAGGATTTATTTTGCATATATGCAACTCCATCATTTCCGGCCAAATTTTTTTTCCTCTATTTCCCATTTTCACGCCTAATTTTTTAGGAATTTTCCAATACTTTAAACCATTGGATTTATTTTGCATCTTTTTAGTTTATAGCACTGAAGATTTACAAGTATTGATAGGTGTTAGCTATGATTTGGAGTATTTGGGTTTCCGCCTGAGATGCTTATGATGTAGGGAGTTCACTGGTATGCACTACGAGGACGAAGGAGAGAAGTTCATTCATATGGTATTTTGGTCATAATGGAAAGAAAGAAAGAAGGCATTACAATAATCAGATGGATGGCATACTTTCTTTATTAGATGTGGGACATATGGCGATCATACAATATGCCAGGAGGAGCAGCTGCTCTTCCACTATGAGGAGCCAAGTATTATCCATTGTTGAATACTGTATTCGTTTTAATTTTGTGTTTTAAAAAAATTAATGACTTTTAAAAGCAAATCTTTATTACTTTTGCTTAAAATCAAATATTTTGCTTTTTGCTTTCTAGAAATCCTTTTCATTTTCTCTAACCAAACAGTACTTTTTGCTTTTACAACATTTTGCTTTCAAAAGCCAAAAAAATCTTAAAATAAGTGCAACCAAATGGTGCCTTAGGAAAATGAAGTTTTAAAATCGGGAGTGAAGGAAGGTGTTTAATTCTTAGAAAAGTTTATAATGGAGAGTGAAGTTGGAAAGCGGAACTAATGACAATCCGAGATCTATGCATAGAAAAATGAAGTTTTAAAATGGGGAGTGAAAGAAGGTGTTTAATTCATAAAAAAAATGAAGTTTTAAAATGGACTGAAGGGTGACTGTCTGAGATTAATTCATAGAAAAATGAAGTTTTTAAATGGCAAACAAATAAATATTTTTTAAATATTTTAGAAAAATATGAATTCAAAATCACAAACAAATAAATGAGCTAATATAAATACGTTGACACACATTCATGGTAACATAAAAATGTAACACTCAAATATAAATTTATAAAAATATGTTCATAATTATGTAAACATGGAAATGCATACACATAATCAATTCTCTTTTTTTATTTCTAAATAAGATGTATTTCTTGAAATTGAAATATTTTATAATTAAGAGTAATAAAAATTAATTACTCTTTAAATATTCCTATTAGAAATATTTCATTATTTTTGAAATATTAGATATACCTTTGATTTTATCATTATTTGTTGTTTTGGATTAAGGTATATATTTCCTTCACAGTTGGTGCACACGTGCGTTGCACGTGGCTAATTTTCTGCGATTTTGATAATAAAAAAAATCTAAAAATTTAATTAAAATTTTTAATATAGAATTATAATTTAGTTTTTGGAATCATATTTGGACTCAATTATCCTAGCCCGTTTGATTTTCATGGACACTTTCATTATTTGGTAAGAGTATCATAGCTTTAAAAGGGTTTTGAGATTTTTTTTTGAATAAATGCATTTTTGTTGGGTCGCTAACATGAAAAAATTCTTGTAATTCCAATAAGATGAATATCAATATTTCAAACCTATGTGTTCGAAAAATCTCTAATAACTACCACTGCCAGATTGTGTAGATGGTACAACTACTTATAAAATTTTTTCACAATATTAAGATAAACAATCTGAATTACCTTTTCTAATCCAATTAGTAACCGCAATTACCCAAGGGTTTTTTAAAAATACAAGAACTGATATGACATAATTCAGAAAAATTCTGAGCTCATGGATCCTACCAATTATTCTGCAAAACTATAAAAATTGTACTTGAGCTCATGAACATTTTAACACCATTATTAGAGATTTACAACCAATCAATGTTGGTAAATTGCTTCCCTGTCAAATATAGTACAATACTTATACTATCAGATAACAAGTGAAGTATTATAAATTGATCTTGCTTAGTAGAAATGATAGCACAAAAACTTTTCAGCCTTTGCGTGCAATGCTGAAGTTACTATAACAGAAATAATTGCTGCTTCTATTTAGTTCTTGTTAACTCCATATGCAACAAAACCAAACTGTGTCCAAGTAATATCATTTTCCAAGCGCAAACTACAATGTTAGGAATCCAAGGAAAGCTCCAGGTTTGAAACTAAGTAGAATAAGCACCAAAATTTTTAAAAATTTCATGGACAATATGTTTATATGAGTGACTTCATAAGTTAACATTATTTGAATTTTATTTCTTCTTTTTAAATTAGGCTAGGACTCTTAAAAAAAATTTATTTTTCTTTGATTTTCATTTCAAAATAGAACCTGACTTGATTTACATAAAAGCCTTGATAAAGTAAAATTTCAAAGGAAGTATTTCAACATTAAGTCCATTCAAGCATTTTGTCAAACATTGTCTTTGCTAAATTGCCAATAGCTTGAATAATATCTTCATCGTCTAACTTCACTGTACATTATAATGCACATCATACAACAAATAAGAATTAAAATACATATTCTAAAAGTCAGTTTTGATCATAATGTATGGCCAGTGGAAAAGAGTAAAAGGATAATGGAATATTATCTAAAATTCAAATTTTTTTTGTCTTGTTTCGTCTCCCCGATTTGACCTTCTGATCATTGTTAAGTGTGCAATTCTATATTTAATAGGTGTAAACCAACAAAGAAAAAACTAAATCTACAAAGAATGAAAAAAGCATCCAAATAAAAATAGAAATTGGGGACATATTAACCAAAGAAACTTACATATCCGTGTGGCTCTATGTATCAAATTCGAGTTGTTTGAGCCTTGAAACCTATACAATTCAAAGCCACCGAATGCTGTAATTAGTCGATGTAAAACTATGGAAGACAATAAAAAAAGCTAGGGTTTCACGTTGGATTTGAATTAACTTATAAGATAGAGAACCTTCTTCTGGTGACCTTGAAATTCTCTACTTTGGAGACTTTCAAACGACATCGATTATGCAATCTCTGCAACCTAAAAGAATAAAAGGCGGGACAGATTATGTCTATTTTGTAGACTTCTTCTGGAGATTATGCCTTACTGAAAAGAAAAAAAGATGAAAGGAGCAACAAATATCAATATATTGAGAACAGAAGAAAGGACATCCTGTAATTGTTTATACTCCAATTATGGAGTATGAAGGGAAAGACGAAAGGAGGAATGAGTAGAGCAATGGTTCGGAGAAACATAATGTTTAGAGCAAATGTTTGGAGAAAGCATACAATTTATTATATAGGAATTATATTTTCCGTTTCCTTTGAATTTCTATTTGTATTTTATATATTAAGGTATGTGTTTTAGAATTATAGTTTTCATATTACTATATTTCCTATACATGCAGAAGGGTGGGTAGTTGTGTATTTAAAAATTAAAATAAGGGTATATTAGTCAATCAAAAGTTTTTCTTACATTCATCTTTTTATAGGTAGTATAGATATAGATAAATGGTAAAATATGAGTGGGAGGACTGGAGGAGGGAAGGAGCTCCTCCACCCAAAGATGGAAGTAAGTATTTTGCAAGTTTAAAAGGAGTGAAGGGTTACTATCTGAGATTAATTCATAAAAAAGTAAAGGTTAAAATGGTGTCAAGTTAAGGGTGACAATTCGAGATTAATTCACAGAAATGTCAAGTTTTAAAATGTGAGTGGAGAATGGCTATTCATAGAAAAATGAAGTTTTAAAATGGGAAAGAAGGTAGGCAGAAGTGACAATCTAAGGTTTGCCTCCTTTTCTTTTGGCCTTTTTTGCTATTCATGGAATAATGAAGTTTTAAAATGGGGATGAAGGTAATCTAAGGTTTGTCTCCTTTTCTTTTGGCCTTTAAATCTAAGGTAAATCTAAGGAGACAAACCCTTAAAGGCAAATCTATGAATTGAAAAAGCAAATCTCGGATTGTCGGTTCTGCCTCCCCCATTTTAAAACTTCATTTTTCCATGGGAATTTAGCTATATTCAACAATTGGAACCAAGATGTGACTCCCTGAGTTCCTTTCGAAAAAAAAAAAAAAAAACCAAGATGTGACTCCCTTCTTTGATTAAGGAAGCACACAGGCAGGCGCGACAAGGGGCAAATCCCTAGATGTAACTACTTTTCTTTGGACGCAAGTATTTTCTTTTTTTGGACAATACTTGTCTCTACTTAGAATGGAGGAGTTCCTCCTCACCTCCATTTATTTTTTGTCACATATTATAAATATTTTATAAAAACATAAATTTAAAAATACTAACAAACAAATAAGTTAATATAGATACGTGGATATACATTTATGTTAATATAAATATGTGGCATTCAAATAAGGATTTATGAAAATGTGTTTCCAATTATGTAAACATAGAAATACATGCATATAATCAATTTTCCTTTTTTATTTGAACAAGTGAAATATGAGTGGCAAGAAGGTAAGAAACACTCTCGGGTAGAAGCAAGAACTTGCCTTCTTTCCCTTTTTTTTTTTTTTTTTTTGAATGAATTCCTTGTGTAGTTGTGTCTTATCCAAAAAATAAATAAATAAAACAGTGGGACAAGACATAAACGTAATTTTCCCACATTAGCTTTGCTGGCCGTTCCACAAGGAAAACCCAAGGATGACGGCGTGAGGGTGGAAAGTGCGGCTTTCCCCTTTCCCCTGCCCTTTCCACTTCTATTATATTTGATCGCGCTTTTTGTTGTCTTTTACTATATTCTAAAATATCTTAAATAAAAATACAAAAAATTTTAAAGGTGCTGGCCAATGAACTACTCTACCAAATTACTTGCTTTGCTACCCAACAATTAATTAATTTTTTATTAATATGTGATGGGAGAAGGGATTGATCGAAGGCCTCTTATTATTTTATTATTTTATTTTATTTTTGGATAAATAACATATTGTATTGATCAAAGAAAGAAATACAAATTGGACAAGGAGTCCAATCAAAAAGCCAAACACAGCAAAAAGCTAAACACGACCAAAAAACATGCTAAGGAGCACAGGCAACCCTCTCCAACAAGACGGGTGGCAAACCAAAACCAACTCCAAAACACCTCAAGGAGGGAAAAAAGAATTCCCACTAGCTCTACTCTTAACAGGCTTCGAAGCACAAATCTCTTTCTAGTTACTAACAATAAGAAACAAAGGGATACCCTCAAAGGATTTGTCCACCGAAGCCCATAAGGAAGCAAGAAAGCAAACTTTATCCCAAATACTATCCAAATCCTCATAAACATCCCTAAAAATTCTAGCATTTCGCTCAATCCATAGCACCCATAAAATAGCTAAAATAGCACTACTCCACAGAACTTTCGCTCTTTTAGAGCGCCCAAAACCTCTGAAATCCACCTCGAACATACTATAAAGGTGCTCAGGTCTCACCCATCTCAAATTAGCAATGGCAAAGAGCCACTGCCATAGAACAAAGGAGATCTCACAGTGGAAAAATAAATGATCCACAGATTCACCCTTCTTCTTACAGAGAACACACCACTCAGGAGACAGGCACAAAAAAGGTCTTTTCCTTTGCATCCAATCATTGGTATTAGTCCTTTGATGAGCAGCTGACCAAGCCAAAATCTTAACCTTCAAAGGAACAATAGCTTTCAAATCCTTCTTGCCGGAGTAAAAATAGGAACGAAGGAATCCTCTCTCAAAGCATCGAAAAAAGATTTGGAAGAAAAGGATTGAGAAGGGTGGCTAATCCAAAGTCTCCTATCAGGAGAAGGAGCAAACAAAATATTTTGGATAGTGGCCAAAAGAACTACCCTCTCCTGAGATTCTCTATCATTAAGATTACGAAAAAAGAAAAAATTCCAATTCAAAGAACTAGAATTCAAAGAGACCATATCAGCAATGACCCCATTTTTAGCACAGGAGAGACGATATAATTGAGGAAATAAAGCACTCAAAGGTCTCTCTCCCACCCACACATCCTCCCAAAAGCGGATACGAGTGCCATTGCGAACAAGAAATTTGATATGGTTCAAAAAACAAGGAAGACCTTCAGAGATAAATTTCCAGGGACAACGAAAACTTTCCCTTTCAACCAAGTTAGAATCCCACCCATTATTTTGAATACCATACTTGCTTTTGATAACAGAATGCCAAAGAGAACCTTGTTCGATGGGAAACCTCCACAACCATTTACCAGTAAGAGCCACATTCCTAAGACTAATATTACCTAAATCAAGCCCCCCTTTATCCTTGGATCTAGTCACCACATCCCACCTAACCCAATGATCTTTTTTGCCTTCCCCACTACCTTCCCACAAAAAGTCTCTTTGCATCTTCTCAATTCTCAGAGCCACTTTCTTGGGAATCTTAAAAAGGGACAAATAATATGTGGGAATACTACTAAGGACAAACTTAACCAAAGTTAACCTCCCACCTCTAGATATATAAGCCTTCTTCCAACTATCTAATCTTTTACCAATCTTCTCCACCACCCCATCCCAAAAACTCACAGACAAAGGATTGCCTCCTAGAGGCATACCTAGATACTTCATAGGCCAATCACTAATAGAACAACCAACTTCAGCAGCCAATCTTTCAAGCTTAGCAGAATCCACATTGATACCCCCTAAAGAACTTTTAGACAAGTTAACCTTTAAGCCAGAGAGAACTTCAAAACCTCTAATCAAGATAGTCAAATCCCTCATCTTCTCCTCATCAGCTTCAAGGAAAAAAATAGTATCATCAGCAAATTGAAGATGAGAAATCCTAACTCTATCCCTCCCAACCACAAAACCATGAATAACATCCAACTCCTCAGCCCTACTCACTAACCTACTCAAAGTATCAACCACAATAGTAAATAAAAAGGGGGCTAAAGGATCACCCTGTCTCAAACCTCTAGAAGTCTCAAACCACCCTCTAGGTCTTCCATTAACCATCACAGCAAAATTCATAGACTTAAGGCACCCTCTTATCCAACCTCTCCATCTCTCACCAAAGCCTTTTCTCTCAAGCGCATAATCAAGAAAATTCCAATCAACATGGTCATAAGTCTTTTCAAAATCAAGTTTAAAGACAACACCTTCCTTTTTCCTCTTTTTGTAATCCTCCACCAACTCATTGGCAATAAGCACAGTATCAAGAATTTGTCTCCCCTTAACAAAAGCTCCTTGGGCTTCCATAATAGTCTCACTAAGAACCTCCCTCAGTCTAAGCGACAAAACTTTGGCAATGATCTTATAAAGGCTAGTGACAAGGCTAATAGGTCTATAATCCTTAAAGTTGATAGACCTATCCTTTTTAGGAATCAGACAGATAAAAGAGGCATTAGTACAGCTATTAATGACCCCATTCTCAAAAAACTCCCTAAAAACCTCAACCAAATCCTTTTTAATCACCTTCCAACATTCCTGAAACATAGCCATGGAAAAACCATCAGGACCAGGGGACTTATCCCTACTCATCTCAAAAACAGCCTTTTTAATCTCATCTTCTAAAAAGGGTTTCTCAAGCAAAATCACACTAGACTCATCAATAGGATACCAATCAAGGCCCTCAATGCTCCAACTATCCATCCTAGGAGACGAGTACAAGTGAGAGAAAAAATCCACTAACACCTTAGCAACCTCCTTCGGCTCCTCAATCACCCCCCCCGAACTCAGCTCAATCCTTTTTATCATATTCTTTTTCCTCCTCCCATTAGCCACTCTATGAAAAAGTTTAGTGTTGTTGTCACCTTCTTTTATCCATTTAACCTTACCCTAAACCCTCATCTTTTGGCAGATGAAAAGGGAAGAAAAGCTATTTTCAGATAAAATGATCACATTACCCTCAACAATTAATTATTATTTTTTATTTTATATATTAATATGTGATGATAGAATAATACTAAAGTCTCTCTCAACATTTTTAAGCCTATTAAAAATGTATAGAGGCATAGTCAAAGAAAAATGTTGGAGAGATTGATTCAACGTGTTATGGGAAGGCTCCTGAACATTTTTAACCACGGAAGCGTGGCATATGTCATGAGAACCGGCCCATGACGTGACGGTAAACGCGATTGATATATTAACACAGTGCCCCCGAAGTTTCTTTGTTTGTTTTTTATTTTTTTATTTTTTTTTGTTGCTAGGTGAATTAACCGTTATGCCAATAATACTAGTAATCGAGCACACATGATGCATGGGCAATATATTTTTTCAAGTTTTCACTTTATCAGTGAAATTATTATGTCAATTTTCAGGTTTTTTTTAACTGTATGTGTGTGTGTGTGTGTGAGGATTAGGGGGAAACAGATTGTGGTGGGTTTTTTAAAGTTGGTAAAATTATCAAATCGTCTCTTAACTTTATTAACTTATAAGGGTATTTTAGTATTTTCAGGTAAAGTTCAACCACAAAGGGAATTGGCTTTATATAATATACTAGTAATCGAGCACACACGATACGTGTATAACATATTTTTTCAAGTTTTCACTCCATCAGTGGAACTGTTATATCAGTTTTCAAGTTTTTAAATAGCATGTGTGTGTGTGGGAAAGAATTAAGGGGAAAACAGGTTGTGGATTTTTCAAAGTTGGTAAAATTATTAAATCGTTTCTTAATTTTATTAACTTATAAGGGTATTTTAGTATTTCCAGGTACAATCCAACCACAAAGGGAATTTGTTTTATATAATACTAGTAATTGAGTACACGCGATGCGTGTGCAATACATCTTTTCAAATTTCTACTCTATTAGTGTAATTGTTATGTCAGTTTCAAAGTTTTTAAACCGCATGTGTGTGTAGGGGAGAGATTTAAGGGGAACAGGTTATAGTGGGTTTTTTAGAGTTAGTAAATTTACTAAATCGTCTCTTAACTTTATTAACTTATAAAGATATTTAAGTATTTTCAGGTGCAATCCAACTACAAAGGCAATTGGCTTAATATAGTAGTATAGATTATAGATATATAGTAATATATAATAGTATAGATAGTTAAAATTTATAGAAAAACTTAAATAATCATAAATTAATAATCAATAACAACAACAACTTATAAATTATAAATAAAACATAAATTAACAGGGATTTGGCATGCAATATGCGGAAGTATACCAAAGTAGATCTGGGCTATTTTTTGGATAATGATAATTAGCAGATTCACATTGATCATCAACATTTTAATTTTTACATGGAAATCTTAAATGAAAAAAGTTACAAGACCATAGGAAAATGTTGGGGAGGTTTACTTAGAATTGTTCTCAAGGGTTCCCATGATTGATGTTGGGAGGTTTAATCGATTAAGAATGTTGGAGATAATGACTAAATTATTGTGGAAAAACCTCGCCAACTTTTTTACACGATAGACTAAAATTGTCGCGAAGGTTCCCTACTTCCTCCTCGACATTTTGAAACACGTCACAAGTGACATACCCTCCCAGCACTTTTAGTCATGAGAACCCATGAGAGCAATTCAGAGATCATATATGCACTCTTTTGAATAAAATTGTTTTGACATGTCCCACTTTAAAAACAAAAACGTTTATTTGCAATATTATATCCGATCCATGTATATTTGATGTCTGGATCGAGGAGGAAAGACCTACGGATTACGGTGACACATAGATCTGAAGGCGGTGAGATGTGGTGTTCTTCATGATTTTTCTGACAGGTTGTATAGATTGAAGGCTTGTTTGGTTGTCCAATTTGAAATTAAACAATTTAAAAATTTTTATATAGGATTAAGAGCATAAATCCATTACCTTGAATTAAAATATTTTAAAATGTTGAAATTATCATTTATAGTTGATGTTATAAAATCAATTTTAAAGAATTCATGAAATATTACTATTTTGAATTTTCACTCTTATTTGTGATGATAATCATCATTTTCTTGAATTTGTTAATTCAAAATGATAGAGTGTGCCTTCAATATTATATAAAATTTATTGAATTATATAATTTTGAATTGGACAACCAATCAGGCCCGTCTCTTTTCCATCTAACTAGTGAGTCAACACTATAGTCTATAATGGGGCTTGTATCAAGGATCCGGATGCATATTGTGTTTGGTTGATGAGAAGTGAATTTTTTAACTATTTACAATCTTTGTTTCATTTTTTAAAAATGTTTCATGAGCGATGATAAAAAAAGTGTACTTAAATGATAGGTTTTGAGAAAAACATTTTTCTACAAAGTTGTTCAAAATGATGTTTTTTAGTGAACAACATTAAAAATTTTCATAAAAACATTTTCTATTTTTCATAAAACCTTAAAATAAGTGGGGGATAAAAAATAAGTATTAGGGTGTCAATAGAAGCCCTTGTACATATGATTCACAATGGCCCACTATCCAACATATAAAGTCCGCTTAGTAGTAGAACTTTGGGCCATTATTCTTGGATAAAACTTGCTTGAGACTGTGATCATCGTTGACGAGTCAAGTCTAAGATTGCAATTGATCTTACTTATGGGGGAGACATCGAGTTCCATCCCCATGGCCTTACGGCTCTTATGAGCCAGGGAGCTCATTAGGAGCTCATTAGAAGGGAGTGGCAATATTGTAGGTGCAGCATATCTACAGGGAGGTGAATGCTTGTACGGACTGGTTAGCTACTAGAAGCCCAAGGAGCCCATTCGGCCTTTTGGTCATGGGAACGGCTATTCCCAGCTCCCCCACCCAAACCCCCCAATTTTTATCAAACCTCCCTTTAGGTTTTTAAGGTTTTATGCAAAATATAAAAGGTTTTTATGAAAATTGGTCAAGTTGTCCACTAAAAAACATAAACTTGCTCATTACTGATAGATTCGGATATAAAAGGTTTTTATGAAAATTTAAGCCACAGCACGTGAAGGACACGCCAATATAGTGGTGTGAAAATTAAAGAATGAAGGCAAGGGGATTGGGATTTGGTGTAATTATTGCATGGTGTAATAAACGTAAGATCGATGACACGTGGCAAGGAAGAGAAATGGAAGGTTAAAATTTGAAAGATGCTTTTGACATCCAAAATCTAACAGCTCTCCATCTCTCATTTTTGTCCATATGTCATCGATCCTACGTTTACTGCACCATGCGGTAAAAATAGCCAACTGCACCAAGTCCAAATCCGAAGGCAAGGACCATTATATTAGAGGCAACACCATTAACACACAAAATTTGAGATAAAAAGCTTGAATATTAATGGCAGGACACAACTAACTCAATTAAATGTGATAAGCCAAAGTTTTTTTTTTTCTTTTTTTTTAAGCAGCGTCTGCTATGTATTTATGAGTGGGTCCAAAAATGCTTCCCAGAAGGTGATTGTGGAATTTGGTTATGTACAGACAGTAGCTAGAGGTCCCCTAAAATGTAGAATTGCAAAGCAACTAACTGGCACATAAACTGGCTATTTCAAGGGACCTTATTCAAAAACCAGTGACCGAACTCAAATCCCATTCCTAACATTAGAAAAGGAGAGGAAAAAAAAAGTCAAAAGTTAAAAGTTAAAAGTTAAAAGTCTAAATGCCCCGCAATTGACTTAAAGTTAAAAGTTCACCAAGGTAAAGTTTTTCTAGGCAGCCATGGGCTACAAACCTGTATGTGCCAGGAACTTGCGGCTTTGGCTGGCTAAATTTTGTGTGAATTAAGAAAAACAATGAATTTGCAAGTATTTAAAAAATTATACCTACTACAAAAGTTAGTCTCAAAATGGGGCTTTCATCTTTGAGCCAAAATGTGAGACCCTCAGTGGCCGCCTTTCTCCCCTGTCCCAAAACCGACCCTGATGACTCAAATTGTGGCCTTCGATCAATGTGTGTAACAATCACCACTATGTGATTAGCCTGTCACAAATTCACAATACGCGTCACCTACAAAATCACTTATGCCACATACATGTTTCTGGGTGAAAGGATAGATCTTTAGAAGCACAGACACGCCTAGGAAAGTGCCTTGGCCATGTCCAACATGTGTTAGATACGGATACTCCCCGTACATGTCCATTAAATAAATAAATAAAAATAGATGAATTTCAGACACAGCATGGACACGGAAGGGAGATGGCGGGGTAAAAAAATATAAATATAAATTATTTTAAAATGGGTAATTTTAGTTATTATAAACAATTTGATGGGTGCTTTTGCAAAAGCTGAAAAAATTCTTATTATAAATAATTTTAGGGACACGGCATTTCTGCCTTAAATAAAAATGGTTTTGTATCATAAGGTACATGTCTCTTCTAATGGGACGTAATATATATATATATATAGTAGACTCAAAACCCATGCGATGCATGGATTTACTTATAAAAATAATATGATTAAAAAATTAGAATTTTAACAAAATATTTATTCTTTAAAATAGTAGAATATATTTGTTGCTCCCTTCATTCCTGTTTAGATTGACTTGCTCGAGTGCTTGGGATTGTAGCTCTACAGCCTCTACTGGGTAGTCCCTGACGCACCCAATACGCAGCCCAACTCCACTTGTCCATTTGCAAGACAAAACGCTTAGCCAAATCGAACACTGATGCTTCTATGTTGGCTGCAATGGTGCTCATGCTGTCTTCTTGATGAGCCAGCTGTATTGGGTATTGCATCATTGATGGACTCATTGGCATCAGTGGCCTCTGCATCTGTTGATATTGCAGTTGTGGAGAGACGTCTATCCACCATCTCTGGCTGAGGCTCTTCACGTTGTACTATAGAGGAAGCGCTGTCATCATTCTGTTGCATACCTCTGCATAGAAATGGATATCATCAGCTATTTTTGTCCAAATTACTAATTTTGGAGGATGGCCATGTGGGTGGTTAGTAGTCAAGAAGCATCGACTAAAAGTCTGGTTTTAACATTTAGGCATCAAAATGTACAAACATGGTGCATACTTTCTGACCCAGAAAAGAGTTCAACGTGGGCAATAAGATTTTTGAACAAAAAGATACCTTAACATTGGTTAAGTCAACATGGTGCTCCTCAAGAAAACAAATGAACTCTTTGAAATTATCTTTGGTTGGAAGATAATGACCACCGTATGGCCAAATTGTCTGAAGAATCAAACAACATGGTGCTCCTATATGTTGGCTGCGAAGAAAGCTCTATATATAGAGTTCCAAAAGACAAGTAACAGTCAGTAACTAATTTAGTAACTATTAATTCTTAAGTTAGTCCCAAAAGACATACCCTTACTCGTGCAACACAGTCTGAAACAATTCAAATTTGAACAAAGAAAAATCTGGAGAACCAAATTGAAAAACCCACTGTATAAAAGAAACAACATTATTTTATTCTCTTAAAACCAACGACATAAACTTTGGCCTATGCATGGTCGTGTGACAAGCCAAAGTATTTTGCAAAAAAAGAAAGAAAAAGAAGGGCATAAACGCGGGTAGATCCCCTGGGATTCTTAAATCCCCTGTAAATTACACCGGAAACCACAAAGCCGTACTTGGTTTCTCAGTTCGATTTGGTTTTCTTGTGCCATGTCACCACCCATTAAAGTACTCATAGATTGCTCGAACCTCTGCAATTCCACTATCGATCCCCTCAAACAAGCTCATCTATATATATTGGGGTAGGGGAGTTGGCTCTAAAAAATTGTACGTTTTTATTTTCTATCTTTTTGATAGTATTCTGTGTGTCTTTCTTTATTGATTGTGCTCTCCAAATGGCCAAGAGTTAGGAGACTTGAGTCGCGAGGATTTCCTAGAAGTAGAGACTCAAATCAGTTCGTCACGACTTGTAACGTCCCAAAATTTATATACAGTAAACACATACAATTTTTATGAGTTTCATACAAATAAACCTTTTCAAAAATGAATTTCCTTTGAGAATACAGAATATTGTGCAACTGCGAGCAGCGATGGTTAACCCAAAAATCATCATCAATATACATTGACCAACTAATTAAATAAAATTACATCAACTTTAAATAAAAATAAAAATACACAATAGTCTAAATCTCGAATCCAATTCTACTACGTGCCTTCAATAATGATCACGTAAAAATATATTGAGGTGAGCGAACAATAAACTAGTAGGAAATCCAATTCCTTTACAATAAATAATGTTTCAAATATCACATGCCAGCATTTATATATTCAAAATAATATATAAATCAAATAATATGAACTCCAAATCAATAAACCTCAAATATAATCCGACTGTCAATAAATCAACCATCATAATTCATGATATCAAGTAATATCACCATCAATATTTATCACCGTGTACAAATCAAATCTTAATATACGGATCAAAATACTCATCATTCACTTTGCAAAAATTAAACCCCCTACCTTAAAAATGAGTGAATAAAACAAAAAACCACAACACTAGGATCATAGATCAGATTAAGAAATATAAAATTCATAATCACAAGTGTCGGGTTGGAGCTCTCATGCTTCGGCGACTGGACTGTCGCCCTTGTACCTCTCTCGGCTTCGTCCCTGCCTGCTCCTTTTATTTCCTTATCTGTTTATTTCTTTTCTTTTTACTCCGCACATCACTCCGCATATCACCCTATTCCCAATTCTTTTCTTTATTTTATTTCTCACTAACCGGCCACTTATCTTTCTTCTATCTTTCCGCCGAAAGCATACATTTCTTTATTAATATCCCCATTCTCTCTCCCACGCCCTTGTCTCCTTCATTCTCTATTTATATATATATCATCAATATATATAAAATCATCGATTATGGTCAAGTCCACCAAGAACACATACACCCATCTCTACTATTATATATATCAATGTATAAAATCATCACAATTTCATCGAAAGTACATATAAAATAAATCAATAAATATTCAGGATATTACATTTCACCACCCTTGAAAAAAATTTCGTCTTCGAAATTTAAATAACCTGGAATCAATATCTTATACAGTTGTACCACTATGTTTCTGTTGCAAAACTCTGATTTTAAAATGAACTCATAAATAAAACGAAAATTTTCCATTCTTAAGAAAATAATTTTCCAAAATAGTAAGGTATTGTATTTTCTCATCAAGAATTTCAAATAAATCACAGTATCACACGTGGTACTAACTCAACCATACCATCACATATAAAAACAATACCTTCATTTTTCCTAGATCTTGAACTTGTCCGCTTCTAATGTAAAATATGTGACTCATCCCTCAACCTCACCCTCACCCTCAGTCTCATACATCTTGGGCCTATTGGGACTGTTGTTTCTCTCAACCTCACCCTCACCCATTTCTAACCAGTTGAGACTCTTGGTCTTATTGGGACTATTGTCACATCATCTCCTATCTAGAAGTTAGAGTTGTCTTTAACTCTGAGACTAAATTGTAACGTCCAAAAATTTATATATATAGTAAACACGTACAATTTTTATGACATCCGTACAAATAAACATTTTCAAAAATGAATTTCCTTTGAGAATATAGAATATTGTGCAGCTACGGGCAACGATGGTCAACCCAAAAATCATCATTAATATACATTGGCCAACTAATTAAATAAAATTACATTAGCTTTAAATAAAAATAAATATACACAATAGTCTCTCCAAATCTTGACCTCAATTCTATTACGTGCTTCTAATAATAATCACCTGAAAATATATTAGGGTGTGTGAACAACAACTCAGTAGGAAATTCAATTCCTATACAATAAATAATGTTTCAAATATCACAGGCAAACATTTATATATTCAAAATAATATATAAATAAAATAATACGAACTCCAAATCAATAAACCTCAAATATAATTCAACTGTCAATAAAATCAACTATCATAATCCATGACATCAAAAAATATCACCATTAATATTTATTACATTGTACAAATCAAATCTTAATATACGGACCAAAAAACTCATCATGCACTGTGCAAGAATTAAACCCCCTATCTAAAAAATGAGTGAATAAAACGAAAAACCACAACAGTAAACCCAAAGATTAGCTCAAGAAATACAAAATTCATAATCACAGGTGTTGGATTGGAGCTCTCATGCTCCGATGACTAGACCGTCGGCCCTGTGCCTCTCTTGGCTTCCTCCCTGCCTGCTCCTTCCTCTTCTCTTCTCATTTATTTCCTTATCTTTTCATTTCTTTTCTCTTCACTCCGCACATTACTCCGCATATATATATCACTCCATTCCCAATTCTTTTCTTTATTTTATTTCTCACTAACCGGCCACTTCTCTTTCTTCTATCTTTCCGCCAAAAGCATACATTTCTTTATTAATATCCCCATTCTCTCTCCCACGCCCTTTATATATATATATATATCTATATATATATATAGATATATATATTATCAATATATATAAAATCATCTACTATGATCAAGTCCACCAAGAACATATACACCCACCTATATTATTATATATATCAATGTATAAAATTATCACAATTCCACCGAAAGTACATATAAAATCAATCAATAAATATTCAGGGTATTATACGACTCCAACAATCGCCTTCACCAAGAAATTAAGCCTGAAATGGCCATTTTGGAAGAACAATTGCAAAGCCAAAAAAACAACATATTGTCAACAGGATATGTGACTGCCGAAAGTATGGAAGAACGTACTACAACATAGCATGAGCTTGTAGTTCTTGCTAAATTTTGTGTGAATTAAGAAAAACAATGAATTTTCAAGTATTTTAAAAAAATTGAATTGCCTCAAGTTAAATCGCATATCACAGTAGATTTGTGGTTTTTTTGTTAGAAACTGGTCATTTATGCTTTGATAATTAACCAGTATTCGCTGAGTTCAAAAAACAAAAGAAAAAAAAAAAAATACATACGGAAATCGTTCAGATAATTTTGTGCATGACTTGCAGAGTTGATTCTAAGGTTTTTGGTGCCTAAGCGAAGTCTTAAAATGGGATCCGTCAAGGACGAAGTCACATTCTTAATACCCATATAAAATTTGTTTGCACATCCCATTCATTTAAATTTCTTAAGATTTTAGAAAAATATATAAATTTTAAGAAAACTATTCACGTAATTCACTAAAAAATATAAAACAATTTTGTAAAAGAAAGTTTTTTGTAAAAGAAATAGTAAATGATCAAAAAATCCACTTAAATGCTAGATTTTGGGAAAAACTTTCTTGTGCTTCAAAATGATGTTTTCTAGTGAATCAAGTAACAAATTTTTATAAAAGTCTTTTATATTTTTTGTAAAACCTTAATAAATAAAAATTAGTGGGTGTGCAAATAAAAAATAAAAAATAAAAAATAAAAAAAACCAACAAAGATTAGTCTCAAAATGGGGCTCTCTCATCTTTAAGCCAAAACGTACGTGGAGCCTTAGGTGGCCATCTTGCTCGCAGCCCCCAAAACCTACCCGGCCTGAAGACTTAAATCGTAGCTTTTCATCATGAGTGCATGACAATCACCAGTCACCACTATGTGAGCAGCCGTCACAAATTCATAATACCCGTCGCCCACAAAATCACCTGTGCGACGTACCTGTTTTTGGGTGGAAGGGAAGATCTGAGGCATGGATTTGAAACGTAGATCAAGAATAGAGCGTGGATCGTAGACAAACGAACCATGGTGACTTGTTGGCGGCACGACCAGCAGAGAAGACACATGCAGAGAGCACTTTTATAATATACCTTTTCCGTTGATCAAAAAAAAAAAAAAAAAAAAAAGAAGACACAGAGAGTGTAGAGATAAGAGTAGAGATCGATATTTGGTCGGCGGTGAAGATAGATAACTCAGAGAGAAAGAAGTGCTAGAGGGATCATTCCGTTTGGGTTGAAGACAAAAGTCAACCTATATATCGTCTATATGGTCTCATGTTTCCTCTCTCTTGATGACGCCGTTAACGGCTCATCAACAAGTGAGTGACTACCGCCGTTAAACGCCGTATGCCTTCCGTAACATATTGAATCGATCTTATTGCTGACGCATATCCATGTTTTCATTCGCTAGTTGGACCACGTCAGCTTGTTGACGTGGTCAGACTATTGCACTGAAGGAGATTGGTGCCCCTTTTCGTCTCAACAAGAGGAGAGAAATTGAGAGTACCGTCATAAATTCTACTGCTATTTATGAACTGTAACAAATTATTATTACATGGCATCTGATACAAATATTACAAAGAGAGAAATATTTCATATTATTTTTATGATTGCATGCATGTGCTCATTATATAATTGTTGCATGAAAGTCATCCCTGGAAGAACATTTGAAGAATGTCTTGGATACTTTTTGTCCATTCGATCAACACCTTTATCACGGCCAGCACGAGCAAAGATGACCACCCTCGAAGGCAGGCCATTCCTGGAGAGACCCACGACTCCTTGTATATGCCGGTGAAGGACACGTATGAAAACAGCAAGACAAAGAGATTGACATCAGTCCAAACGATAGCTATGGCCACTCCTTCAATACCCAGCTTGAAGTGGGCTACCAGAAGATAATTTAGCGGGACATGGAGGACAACAGAGATGGCTGAAGATAAAATTAATGGTAATGTAAGGTTTTGAGCCCTCAGATAGAGTCGAAGTGGGTGAAGCAGTGAAAGAACGAAGAGGTCTGGAATGGAGAAAACAATGAATGTATGTGCCATCGATGAGACTGCTTCATCTTGGCCACACCACAGGAGGATACCTTTCATGTTTAGCCACATGAGAGATATGGGGATGGAGGTGAAGAGGAGGGAAAGAGCTGTCCTTTGTAAAGTTAAGCCGAGAAGCCTCCATTGTTTTGCCCCGTAAGCTTGTCCGCAGATGGTTTCCTTTTCCATGGCCAATGCGGAGATTACAGAATAGCCAGTGATGTCTGCAAAGCTGATCGCAAGAGAGCCACCGGCAACCTCCTGCTCACCGAGATATCCAAGGAAAATCATGGAAATAATAGCTGTTAAAAATAAGGGTAGACCTGTGAGGGCTGTTGGGCTTGAGATATTCCCTATTATCGCTTTTATTATTTCTTCCAGGCCCTAATAAAGCAAGAACATGCAAGAAATGAGCGTGTTAGTACATAATATTACTGTTCTCAACTGACTGCATATATAGACGTTCACATACACTTATGTTAGTGAGTGTTTTTAACCTGAGAGTGAGAGGGGGTTGGCCATGTGTGTAGTTCTTCTTGATCATTACTACGAGGATCCATAGCTTTTGTGGGATTAATTTATGAAATGGGTTTTTGAAGGAGAGAGAAAAGGCCGAAGGGAGAAGTTGGCTTTAAGTTACACAGCCATCTTCTGGGTGTAGTAAAACCCAGTATGTGACTGCTTCCGGGCTTTCAATTGAGGGAGAGGGAAGGGAAATCCATTATCCATTATCTATTATATATATAAAAACGGAGGACTTGGGTTACTATTGAATGCCACGTGTCACATCAATATTTTATTTATTTATTTTTTATTTTGGACGCAGTTGTTCACGCTCTTTTAGAGGATTCTCGCACTCCTTATCCACTTTGTCACCTTTATGGACAAGATTCCTTTTATCAAATCTATTATATATATATATATATAAAACAGAGGACTTGGGTTACTATTTAATGCCACGTGTCATATCAGTATATTTTTTTTATTATTATTTTGGGCGCAACTGTTCACCCTCTTTTAGAGGATTCTCACACTCCCCATCCACTTTGTCACCTTTATGGACAAGATTGCCTTTGATCAAATGGACACAAAAATCATAGACCACAGTGAAGGGAGAGATAAGAATGAACAAGAAGGAAAGAGAGGGGGACCTCGACCAGACGTCTGAGGGGAATATCTTCTCCGGCGAGGGTCGACACCAGCGAACCTCTTAGTCCACCCTCCTTCTCTAGCTAAGGTCGTCGCCAGAGTTGCTGCTTCAAGCCCACAAATTACCACTCAAACCCACAAGCTACCACCCACTCAAACCCACAAGCCACTGCCATTCTTTGAATTTTTTTAAGAATTCCTCTTCAATTTTTTCATAACCATATTTATATTTTAATCTTTTAATTTTGCCCTCAACTATAGTACAATCATTAGTTGAGTTTGTTTTATCTATATCATGTATATATTATATAGTTATGGATATTTTAAAACATCGATCAAAATGAAATCTTGATTTTTTGACTAGGATAATAATTTTAAAACGGCTCAAAATAAAAAGGAAATGGAGGGAGTAATTATATGAGTATATTCTCTTGAGCAATGTTACATAACCCAATGCAATTGCCCGAATTTAATGACTATTTTTTTTTTTTTTTTGGATAGAACTCAGAAGAGCTTCAAGCATCATAGAACTATATTTACTGACTAATTAATTGATGAGGCATTTTGATTAACCAATTAAAAATTTATTTAAAAGCATAATTAAAATTTATATATGGGTTGATGTGTCACAAGAGCAGTACGTGACCAGTGACGACTATCTTTCTTTCTTTCTTTTTATTTTTTATTTTATATTGGGAGAGGTTCGTTTGAATGCCTACTATCTCTTACCACTAAGATTGTGACAATTATCCTTTTAGTCTCCATATTTCTCTCTCTGCAACTACATGCAAGAGAAAGTGGTTAAGAACATGGACTATCTTTTTAGTCTCTCTACTTCCATATTTTTTCTGTCCCTTTTTACATTGTGTCCAGATGAATTGTCTAAAAAATTAAAGCAACCAGTCTTTGTCTGTCCTACTAGTCTTTGTCTGTCCACAAATGTGTCTTATATATAAAATTAAAACCTACTCTCCGTCTCTCTATTTCTCTCCACTACTATATGTTATGAAAGCAACTATCATATCTCTCTCTCCCTCGCTTATAGGGCTAGGTCGATCAATCTCTCTCTCTCATATGTGTCAAGATAATTAAAATGTCTAAAAAGTTATCGAAGCTAACTTCTCTCTCCCTCTCTTGGACATCCAATTTTAAAAAAAAACAAAGCAACTACATTTTCTCTTTCTTTATCTACACGGTAAGGGAAAGCTGGTTAGCAACTAACAAAAAATAAAATTAAAGCAACTACTCTCTCTCTCTCTCATGTGTCAAGATAATTTTTTTTTTGATGAAGTGTCAAGATAATTAAAATGTCTAAAAAGTTGAAGTATCCTCTTTCTCTCTCTCTCTCTGACATCCAGTGGGGGGAGATATGATGTTAAAAAAACAAAAGGAAAATATTTGCCTCCACCCTTGGGTGGAGGAGCTCCTTCCTTCCGCCCACTCATATTTTACCACTTGTCCAAATAAAGAAAGAGAATTGATTGTGTGCATGCATTCCTATGTTTACATGATTGGGAACACATTTTCATAAATTCATATTTGAGTGTCACATGTTTATATTAACATTAATGTGCATCCACGTATCTATATTAGCTTATTTGTTAGTGTTTTTAAATTCATATTTTTGTAAACTATTTATGACACATGGCAGAAAATGAATGGAAGTGGTGAAGGGACTTCTCCACCTTGGGGTCGAGGCAAGTAGTGTCCAAAAAAACAAAAAAAACAAAGCAAACTACATTTTCTCTCTCTTTCTCTACATGGTTTGGGAAAGCTAGTAAGCAACTAATATAAAAAAAATTAAAGCAACTACTTGATCTCTCTTTCTCTCTCTCTCTCTCGCTATATTCAATGAGTCAAGACACAATGTTTATAAAATCAAAGAAACCATGTCTATAAAATCAAAGAAACTACTCTCTCTCAGATTTGTCATTTAGGCCCAGTAAATATCAATTTCTTTATTTTTGTCTCTACGCCAAGAGAATAATTTAATGAGAATGTAAAAGTGATTTAATCATTTTGGCCCAGCACATATGAATCATTTTGGCATCAACCTGTGTTATAGTCGACTATAAGTTGTTTGAAAAAAAAGAAAAAAAAGAAAAAAAGAGAAAAGAAAAAGTGTTCAAGAGAAACAATAAACTCATGGGAACAAACCCAGTACAAGTGATTTTTTATTTTCTTAAAAATCATAACAAAAATTATAAGGTTCTAAATATTAATTTTGTTTGGTTGTCGAGAAAGTGAAGGAAAAGAAAAGAATTGGGTTTTTCTTGAAATGTTATAGTCAACTATAAAAACTTATAATCGACTATAACATAGGTGGATGCCACCACATAGGCTCCATGTAAGCATCACGTGTGTGGCACATGCCATTTCCGTAAAAAAACCCTAACAGACGCCTATGGACCATATCGTAACAAAAAGTTATAAATTGTCACTAAATTGAGACAACTCCAAATTTGTGGACTCAATTGAAACTATCCCTAAAGTTGAAGGTACAAAAAAGTAATTAACCCTAATTACTATTAAAAATATATTTATTTATAAAGCAAAAGTATCTATATTAATCCACTAAGAAGATACAAAAAAACATATATGAACCAATTTTGGAAAAAATATAACTAATTCCAAAATAGACAAAAAACAGAGCATCTTTAGAGAATGATTTCAAGAATAATTATAGACATAATTTTTCCTTTCCTTTCCTTTCTTTTTCCCAATTTTCCCCTTCTTTTTTTAATTAAGAATTAAACTACACTTAAAACCCTAATGAAATCCAAGACTAGTATGGAGAGGGAGATTGAAGAATGGAGAACATATTACATATACATCCATATGTACCTGCTGATTGAGAGATGATTTACTTGGTCACCCAATATTCGGTTTTTTAGAGAGTGGAATGAGTTAACCATATATATTAAAGCAGCATTGTGTTGAACCTTGGTGTTTGGGGGTTGATTTTAATGAGGTATTGAAGTTGGAGGAAAGACAAGGATGCGTAGGTAGCGTAATTGGGATGAAAAATTTTAGTGATTTCGTAAATAATATGAGTTTGTTGAATATTTCTAGCTATGAGGGGTAGGAAGTTTACTTGGGCTAATAATCAAGCGGAGTTGAAAATGAGCAAGTTGGACAGGTTTTTGATTTCTTAGGAATGGCTGCTTGAATTCTCTTCTCTAAGTCAATGGGGCTTAGCAAAGGGTCTGTCTGATCATGCTCCAATATTGTTGGCAGAAGATAAAGTGGATTGGGGTCCAAAACCTTTTCGATTTGTTAATTATTGGCTATCTCATCCTACGTTTGTCAAACTTTTTTGGGAATCATCAAGGGTGGATGGGTGGGCAAGAATTAGAATTTTAAAGAAATTTTAATTGTTAAAAGGTCACTTGAAAGTAGGGAATGCTTAGGTGTTTGGAAAGATGGAAGAAGATTTGAGTGGGGTGGAATCTAATCTTCATAATTTAGACTTCCTTCAGGAAGGCAATAATTAGGACTCTGAGATGTTGTTATTGAAGAGGAGGGTTTGGGGCGAGTTATGGTCGAAATCAAAGTATGTTGAAAGTATTTGGAGACAAAAATCGAGAATATGATGTATCTTTTGGTGGCTGGGTGGGGCAGGTGTGCTGTGTATTTATATTGCTAGGGTATTGGGTTGGTTGTATGTTTATTTAGTTATGTATCTCTCTCTTCTTAGTTTCTTTCTTGCTGAGAAGTGATCTTTTATTAATATATAATTTTTCTTGGCTGATAAAAAAAGAAAAAAAAAGAAAAGAAAAGAAAAGAATAGAAGTGAGTGGAGTAAATACAAGAATGGCTGGAGGGAAGCATTAGCATGGGAAGTGGTTGCTAGGATTTGTAAAGAAACAAGATCGAGGAAAGAAAACAGTGGATTGTGGCTGTTTTTACCGAAAAACCCCATGTAAAGTTATCTTACTATTTAAATTAGGGATATCTTTTGGTAAGACTAACATGTAATCTGATTCTATGAGAACCAGTAATTTTTAAAAAAATAATAATAATAAAAAATGCGGGGCCCTACTTGTCTTAACTATGTTCTACCCCTAACAAGACACAATGTTTATAAAATTAAAGAAAATAGTCTCTCTCCCTCACACACATTTGTAATGAAAGCACAATTAATTATCTCTCTCTCCCCTTTTATATATATATATATATATATATATATATATATACATACACGATGATGATCATGTAAGTACGTGCTGACATAACTTATATTAATATCTGTATTAAAAGTTGTATCTTGTGCATTAGTAGGATATGACGTGCATAGCACCAATGCAAGAGGTGCGACCCTTAATGCATGATGCTGATATAACTAGCTTATATCAACACGTGCTGATGAGAATATAACCACATATATATATATATATATATGCCTAGGAAAAGTGATTTTATTCTTTTGTTCTCTCTCTTTGATATATCAAGAGAAAATGGTAAAAAAACAAGTATATATCTCCTTCTCTCTTCCTCTCCTGATTAATGATTTGTCAAGAGTTTGGTGAGAATCTTTGGAAAAATCAATTACGTACGCAATATCTCTTTTTAGTCTCCTTCTCTCTCCAATATGTCAAGAGAAATGGTTAGGAACAACCAATACCTTTTCTCTCTCCCCATCGAAACCTTAGGAGAGTTGTGAGAATGATTTGAAAAATTTATTAAATATCTTTCTTAGTCTCTCTCTTGAATATATCAAGAGCGAATGATTGGGAACAATGAGTCATCTCTCTCTCTCACACACACATATGTCAATCAGTCTCTCTCTCCTCTCATTCGTCAGAAAAAATGGTTAGGGAAAGCAAACTACTACAGAGTATCTTCTTACTCTCTCTATATCTATCTCCCTCTCATATTCGTATTATTATATTTCAATTACCTATCTTATTTTTCAAACACCAACAATGACAATATTGTGGTTATAATAATTGCATGACGCTCATAAAGACAAAGCGAGAGGGAAATTAATGTATTAATGTTGGGATTGCTTACAATAATATGTAAAGATCGAAGCAAATGGTGTCTCTACGCACTCTCCCACACCATATGATTCTTTTGGAATGATCCTGACCATGCATTTAATTTCCTACAAGTCACAAGTGCAGGAGGAGGCTAGGGGGTCGGGTTTGGACTAAGATATATAAATACCAAAATTATATACGATCAATATACTGGCCGAGTGTCCAATATATACACAGTGTGGGCTAGGTTGAACTTTGGGACATCATCTATATCTATACCTCTGCTAGTTATAAAAATCTCTTAAGCAGAATAACCATTAGTTAATAATTAAATATAAGTGACTAGCTCTACCTTAATCATTAGTTAATAACTTAATACAATTGTCGATTCTCTTTTTTTTTTTTATTGCTTCCTTTCACTTGTTTAACTCTTGTATTATGCTATCATATCATTTGCCATATGTGTTTTTAGTTGGTTATTGTATGAACTAGGGTAATCTTAATTAAATCGGATTATTAAACATGGTTAATAAACACGAAGTGGGGACCGATCCTTGGATCGGGAGTCATTGGGTGCTTAACACCTTTCCAATGACGTACCCTAGCTCCGAACTTTCTTTGGTTGTGATAAGTTAAACCCTTGCAAGGGGTCAAGTTGGATTCCCGGGTTTCCTGGGTGGCGACTCCTCTCTGCGCTAGTCCTTTGAGACTAGCGGCATACTCCCAAGCCGCACGGTTCAGGGCACGGCGCTCACACCATGAAAACACAACTAGGTCATCACAAACATCATCTATATCAGCAACAAAAAAAGATACATACATAAAGGCAATAAATATCTAAACCGGATAAAAATCCACATAAAAACATATCAATTAGCATATATGATAATCCAAAAAACTTAAACTCTTCTTATTACAGAGCTCTAGCCCATGCACGATCATAAGACTCGCCAGAGTTTCATAAAACAAAAGTGAAACTTCGACTTAACGCAAGATCAGAGAGGAACAACTGGAGTTTTAATAAACCTACCACCTTTGAATGTCCCTAACACACCATGCTCTTAAATAGACTTTAATAGGTTTAAAACAAGAATGGGAGCTAGAATAATGAGGCAATGCCTATTCCTCAACACCTTCCTATCTGCGGCGAGGACGAATCTTCTCGCCTCTTCTTCGTTGTTTAAACTGAGGTAGCAACGAGTAAAAATCCGATCCATCCTAAAAGGTATGCTAGAATTGACATCCTCGATTCATTAGTTGAGATCGAGGATATCATCTTCAAGAATGGCCAACTGATCTATAAGATCGACCGACAACAACAATTCTAGTCATCCAGAATTACCCAAAGCCAAAGCCATCGCTGCCACCATAGTTTTTTTGTGGGTTTTGGGGGAGTAGGAGATGAATTGTATGGGAAAATTTTGCTATGTAATGAGTAATGAGTAATGATTGCTTATTAAAAAAACTAGTGGGTAAGGCAAGTGCGAGTTACATGCCCAGTGATTGTTAAGTTTTATTTTATGGGTGGTTTTATTTGAAACAACAGCCAATAGATAAAAAGCCACTGCCATGGGTCAAGAGTCATAGCCTGACCAGCAATTGTAGCCCAAGCCACATACGAATCATGATCTCCCCATTGAACAATGCCAAAGCATGCTTCCAAGACTCAATTAGTCATTCGCGATTTAGTTGTCTAATAACCATTTGGGTCAGCTACTAGAAGCCCAAATAACCCATGAAAACACAACCAGGTCATCACAAACATCATCTATATACATCAGCAACAAAAAAAAGATACATATATAAAGGCAACAAATATCTAAACTAGATAAGAATTCACATAAAACCAGATCGATTGGCATATATGATAACCCAAAAAACATAAAATCTTCTTATTACAGAGCTTCGGCCTGTACACGGTCATAAGACCTACTAGAGTTTCATAATACAAAAGCAAAACTCCGACTTAACGCAAAGTCATAGGAGACCTACCGAAGTTTCAAAAAACCTATGCTCTCAAATAGACTTCAATGGGTCTAAAATGAGAACAGGAGCCAAAACAATAAGGCGATGCCTATTCTTCAACACATTCCTATCTACGGCGAGGACAAATCTTCTTGCCTCTTTTCGTCGTTTAGACTGAGGTAGCGACAAGTCAAAATCCGACCCATCCTAAAAGGTATGTTGGAATTGATATCCTTGATTCATTGGTTGAGATCGTGGATATCATCTACGAGAATGGCCAATCGATTTGCAAGATTGACCGACATCAACATTTCCAGGTGTCCAGAATTGCCCAAAGCCAAAGCCGTCGCTGCTACCATAGTTTTTTTGTGGGTTTTGGGGAGCAGGATTTGATAAAACAACATGTTATGCTATATTCCAAGTATCATATTCTCAATTTAAAACTAAAATTAATCATTGATTTATAAAAATATACTTGATGAAACACATTATATCATAAAACATGAGTTACAATTCCTACTTCGGTTCGCTAGTAAAGCCAAACCCAAGTCCCCACGTGTGACTACACCAATGATTTCAATGCAATGCTAATGCGCCCTAACCTAAGGTTCCCCGGAGGACCAACTAAAATCTAATGATAATGCACATATGCAATATTTAAGTGTTCCACATCAAATAAAATAATAAAGTATGGCTTTACTATTATAAAATAATCAAGCTAGGGTCAAAATAGTTTTTAGAATACTTTTTTTATAATTTTCATGAATTTTATGTAATTTTCTGAAATTTTATAGCATTTTCTAGAAAAAAAAAAATAGAAAATGAGTCAAAAGTCAATTATGCCCCATTTGCAACATGAACAACATGCCAACTTCTCCCTACATTTTCTCAATCGATTTCAACGATTCAAAATTCATTTTAAATCTTGTTCAGCCCTCTACAAGGTCATATAAATATTTCATATAAAAGCTCATAAAAACACACGGGTTTTGGGGATCAAAGATTCGGGTTTTGTGACCCAAAAACCTGCAAATTTTCAAAACAGTAATTAATGGCCATTTTCTCTCAAATCTGACCTCACAAATAGATTCCTTGACCCCAAAAACCTAGGGTAGGGTCATACACATTCTATAACTCTTGGGAAAATTAAAAGAATATTAATGCTTCCAAATTTCGATTCATGCATTGTATATATATATTTATGGATATATATATAAATATATACTACCTACACAGCAAAATGGAAAAAGGGAAGACTTACCTCAAGCTTAGGAGCTCCAAGGCTCAAGCCTCAAACCCACAAGCTCTCACCCTCTCCTTGTTTTTCATCTCTCTTGGGTGCTCTCTCTCTCTCTCTCTTTCACTATCTGTATGTAACAAAGGCTAAAAAGAGGGGAATGGGGAAGCACGAGTTGTGCAGGGTAGGGACATGGGCTAGGTGAGTTGTCGCGGTTAAGGTGAGGGTGCACACATTGAAACAGTTACTCATGCAAAATAAGAAAGTAAAATATTATTACCAAAAATAAGGTTATTACATTTTTGGTAGGACTTTATTGAAGAATTCTTACCAATTAGAACTAAAAATAGGGTAAGGGTAAATGGGTCTCTGAGAAGAGGCCGCTCATTGGTTGTAGGGTTTTGTATAAATCGGATAAAGAGGCGGTTTTAAAAGCAAAGCAAAGAAAACCAGAGTTCATTGGTTGTAGGGTTTCCGCTCATTGGTCTCTCCCTCTCTCTGTTGTGTAGTTTTGAAGTAAAAATGGTCTCTGCTCGCCGGTCGAAGGTTAACAAAGCGCGACTGACTCGGACCTTGCTGGTGCAGGCAATGGCTGCTAGGCGCCGTGGACAGGTCGATGAGGTGCGCTCCTTGACGCAACAGATCCTTGAGCGAGGAATCGTTTTCATCGCATTCCGGTCGGAGGCTCTCGCCCTTGAAGATCTTCTACCCGACAAAGCCAGTTTTCACATCATGATCTCACACAGATTAAATCGGCGTAGTTGGAACAAGATTAAGGATATGGCAAAGAAGAAAGGATTTGAAGTCATTGAATGATCTCGCCAACACTGTTTCTGTCTAGTTGAACTATTTGTTAGAATTTATGGCAAATTTTCATTAGGTTGTGAAGCATTTGATGTCAACTTGGTATTCCACTATTTATGATGAATTTGACTTCTACATCTATCTATATCTATCTTCTATACTTCTTCATTCTTCTATATAGAAAGGGGTTGCTTCTTCTTCTTCTTCTTCTTCTTCTTCTTCTTCTTCTTCTTCTTCTTCTTCTATATCTATATAGAAAGAGGTTGCACTTTTGGTTAGAAGTACAAACTAAAGTACTGAAAAACTTTCATCAAATTTTAAAGGATAATAACATTGTAGGGCTAAAATAGTTATTTTTACAAGCAATTTTAAACTCTTTCCACTTTTTTAGGGACTCCCAAAACTACTTTATGTTCTCGGACAACAATTATTTGTAACTACCCCCAATTGCCCAACTCCAATTTTTTCTCATCTTTTAAAAACTATTTCCTTTCTCCTACGAATTCTTTTTATGAGGGGTTTTTTGCGTGAGCGCTGACATCTAGTATAGTATATAAAAAGCGTTTAAAACTTTGGATAGAAAACATTTAAAACTTTGGTTAGATGTATAGGGTGGATTACCAAAAAACCTTCATAACTTTTAATTAAAGTAAAGGTTGATGGGATTAGAAAGGTCTTTTAAGCACTCCTAAATAAACTCCAACTTAACTACCGACTGACTATCTTCTTTTCTTCCCCCATTTTTCTCTCCCTCTATCATAAGTCATAACTACCCTCATTCGGATATTTTATTTATGAGTTTTTTTATGTGGTATGCTATTTTAATTCATTGTTATATGTTGTTTCAATTATGTGTCACGATCTTATGTAGATTTGAAACCACACTGTCACAGTTGTGATTATGGGGTCCCAATTTGTTGGGATGAACTTGGCATGGTTTGAGCCGGGCAATCGTGTGGAGTGCTACTTGGTTATTGATGGGAAACCTTGGCCTGGTTGCATTGTACGGAGTAATTTGTTTTAGGAGCCTGAATCCTGCTTTTTTCATCGACAAGTTGGACCCTTTGCAACGACGCCCGCATCTGATTTTGGGGGTGGGTTTCCATCTACGAGATCAACTCATGGAGGTTCCTCGTTGGGATGTTCTCCTTCGCTGTCTCATTCCATGAGCTCTTGATCATCCATGGGGTACTGTGTGTCTGTGTTTGTGGGTTTTTTCTGTGAGAGTGAGATGCTTTCCTTTGAGGGTTTCTCGTCTCGTGTGAGAGAGAGAGTGAGATGCAAAAGTTGGGTTTTAATTTTGTGGCTGCTAGAGAGATGGGTGAGGTGCTTTGAGAGTGAGATGCTTTCATCTGAGGATTTCCTTATCTCAATTTTTTTTCCTTCTTTTTATATTTTAACTTTGGCCTTCATCTCCATGCCTCTGCAATTTTGATGGGTGGGTACTCTGATTTTTTATAGCCAAAGCTTCAACAATTACCTTCTACTCCCTATTTTTTCAATCCTTTTTTTCCTTTTTTTGGTGAAATGGATTCTATTAACACTAAAGCCTAGGGGTAGGGACACCCATCAGGTCTACAAAAAGGAGTTTACACAGCCCGGCAGGGGCAAATCAAGCAAAACAACATTACATTTAGTTTTGTGGCCTTCTTTAGCAAGGAAATCAACAATCCCCCGACTCCACGTTAATTAATGTTTAAGATAAACCTGACTTTTAGTTGGAACTTTCCCTTGGAGTTTACAATTCCCGCACATCACAAACTCTTTCTCTCGCCCACCCACGCAACTGAAAGCTTTCCATGGCGTCAGAAACATGGCAATGCATCTTCTTCTTCTTTGTGTTCTGTTTCTCTATGTTTTTTGTTTTTTTTCTCTTTTCTTTTTTGCCTCCATTTTTGTTGTGTGAATGTGATATGTATGGAAATCTTGTGGACATGTATCATGTGATGCCATTCTTGCAATTTTCACCTTAAGTGGATTCAACAAAACTCACATGGGTCGTATTCCGATATGGAGTAGCTTGGGAATGGGAGAAGGTAGGGAGAAAGTCGACCTCGGGAGGTTAGACCCGTGTTGGAGAGGTTTCAATCTAAATGAAACCTTTTTGGAAGCCCTGAAATCAAAGGGTAGATTCTATATCACTGTTGTTGTTGGTGAGGGCTTGGCCAAAGGAGGCCTTTTATAGTGCCAAAACCTAGGAAAGCATTGAACGTAGAGTAGGGACAAACCTAAGGTAATGCGATAACGGACCGGGTCTAGGTCGGCTACCCTACCCTGTATACGTGCTAATGCCTATGCTAAGTCAGGCTTTTGACCTATACGAGGTATATACCTCAACCCATCAGCTGCCCATACTTCTTTTGTGGTGATTGAGTTTGTTGACTTGTCACATACTCATAGTTGTTTTCCAAGATTGACTAAGATGGTGCGACCCCCAATGCCATGGGGATGATTGACCTCCTTAGCGAACCTTTTCTCTATCCAGCCACCAAACCGAGATCCTCTAAGTGTCCCAAAAGAGAAACAAACCAAGGCCGTGCAACCTTGCTTTGTGGCCAGGCTCACGATTGAGCCTCTCAGGCTCTACCTCAACCTGGGCTAATACTGGACTAGGGCGAAGTACCTTCGAGGGATCGCATAGATTGCCAATCTCGACTCCTATATATCGCTTGATGCGACAGGCATCTGACTCAAAGAGCACGAAGACCCACCTCGAGATGGGTTGGGCATCCTCGAGGGTGAGAGCATCCTTCCAGAGAAGGGCATCCTTGAGTCAATGAAGCCGGGTGCTAACTAGGCGTCCTAGTGCTAAGAGAGTCAACCTTATTGGTCAATCTTCCATGTGGAAGATTGCGATTGGTCATGTGTGGCTATGAGGATTGCCATGTCAACAGCATGAAAATTTCAAACTTTGAAAGGCGGCTGCTGATGTGCTCTCTCTCTCTCTCTCTCAACCAACACTGGTACAGGGGAGCGACTTTAATTGGAGTTTCCATAAATCTTTTTGGCTTGGCGAGCCACAGCTTCATCGCTTCAACCCATCGGTACACTGGCACATAAAAGAGGCATAATTTCCTACAGCCGCAGCTACTTCAACGAATTCCAATTCAATATTATTTCTGCTTCTTTAACCCCTGCTGTCCTGGTATAAACCTCAACTAACTTTATTTATTTCCTTTCCTTTTACTGTCAATTTGTGGTTTTCATTATTCTATTGCACAGATTTGAAAGTGTGTTTCTATATTTTATTCAAGCGTCAATTCCCAGTCCTTGATTGTTTTATTTCACACATTTGGACAAAGACTATTGGAATTCCTATTTGATGCTGTCTATTCTTCTGCCACATTTTATTATATATTTTTTGTTTCCTTAGGAGGGAAATGGGAACTTCAAGCTACGCATCATAAACCTAACAAGGTGGACCTTAAGAATAAACATAGTCTCACGGTCCTAGATTTATACAATCAATTGAATCTAATTTTGTTATGTCTAACGCAAGATTCGAATTTATATGAGAATCCCATGAGAATGGGTACTTCCAGCCGGTTTTGAGAAAGCAAACACAATTATATCGAACCCCTGTGATATCTGCAAACACCTCCACTACCTAGTTGCTTTAGGTTTCCCAAGATACATTCATACAACACATGCTTGGAGGAATCCAGGAACAAGAAATTCTTCGTCAGCCAGGAATAGGTGATGAGACATTAATGTCTCATCATCTATCACCTTATATATGAAATGCTACTTCAATGCCCTTTTGAATTTTGCTTATTGCCACAGTTGGTTCCTTTGGTAATTGATGTTGTATTTATCCTAAGAATTGCTCCACACCATGCAGTTGTAGGTGTACGTGGAGAAAGTGAATTTTGTCTATGCATTGAGACGTGACATAATTTGCATTATAATGCCTACAATGCAAATTATTTATTCAAAATCCCAGGTAAGAAAGTTGAAATGAACAATAACGTATGAGAAGACACTGTTCTTTTCCACTTCGGATTTGAAATCAAATAATATGTTGCTTTGGCAGGTTAGTGAGATTGGATGAGATTCTTCACTTCACAAAGGTAAAAGAAAAACTTTCTAACATTTATTTTGTCTACAAGTGTGTAACTTAGTTTCTTTTAAGAAATGAAGAATCTTAAAGTAAATTCACAATATAATCAAGCATTCGTGTTGAGTTCAATTGTTCTTTGTGATTTAGGACCTTAATTAATGTCAATTTAAATGGAAAATTCTTCTTCTCAATTTTTTTTTTCTATTCCTAGCCATGGTTATGTTGGAAATTTAAGAGTTTTATTTTAAAGAAGTTACAAAACTTTGTTTTTGAATATTTATCTTTTCAGTTTTAAAGAGATTCTATTTACTCTTTGGTGGTTACCATTTTTGTAATAATGTTTCTTACCGTTTTATGTTAACTAGATATAGCACATGTGCATTGCACGTGAATATTTTTAAATAATATTAGTTTCTATTTTTTTTTTTCACTAATCTGTATTTTTGTTTAGATATGCCCGCAATGGAAAATCGATTTTGAGGGGTTCTTCATGTATTCGGAGTACATCTTTTTTGGGTTTCGGTTGGAACTCTTGAGATATGTATTGTATTTTGCTCCTCGGTTTAATGAGTTTAAACGGTTTCTCAAAACTATGGGTATTTCGTTTCGAATGATTTTTCTTTCTTTAATTACAGTACCTATTATGATTACAAATTCATCTATCTAACTCATAAATTCATCAAAAATCAAACTTATTCTCTAACAGTACCATATATATATATATATATATATATTATAATTTGCAGAGCAAAACTTACCAGAGAATGAAGAAGTCGCCGTTAACCAGAGAAGGGAGAAGTCGCAGCTACTCTTGATGGAGAAAGTGGAATTTACAATCCGACTGTTTATTTATTATATAAGAATTATAGTTTCCGTTTCCTTTGAATTCCTATTTATGTTTTATATATTAAGGTATGTGTTTTAGAATAAATTAAGGTATGTGTTTTAGAATAAATTAAGGTATGTGTTTTAGAATTATAGTTTCCATATTCTTGTATATTTCTATTTATTATATAGGAATTATAGTTTCCGTTTCCTTTGAATTCCTATTTGTGTTTTATATATTAAGGTATGTGTTTTAAAATATATTAAGGTATGTGTTTTAGAATTATTATATTTCCTATATATGCAGAAGGGTGGGTAGTTGTGTATTTAAAAATTAAAATAAGGGTATATTAGTCGATCAAAAGTTTTTCTTACATTCATCTTTTTATAGGTAGTATAGATATAGATATAGATATATTAACCATAAGAGTTAATACATTAAATTCTTCCTTTGACTGAACATTTGGTGTAGGTATACCTGGGGCCTATAAAACCAAACGTTGCAGTTATATTGTCTCTCTCTTTCAACGTTCTTATCTTCTCTCTCTTGTCTTTCTCTCTTCTTCTCCAACTCTCATACTTTCTTCTATTTTATTTTATATATTTTTCTTTGGGCAATTTAGACGTGTTCTTGGCAGCTATCTCCTGTAGACGTGCAATATGGATCAGACTGCCTGAGAGGAACTAGGTTGTATCTTGGAACTGTATACAACCACCAATACCTGAACGTGGGGAGGCGCATGCGACTTTAGGACAGTGAATACGTGCCTCACTGATTCGCTCAGGCTATGTTTTCATTACTTTATTTCTTTTACTTTATGCATTAATATTGATTGATGGATACCTTGTTCTATTATGTTGTTAATTTGATATTTTATCTAATTGTGTAATAATTTATATTTATGTAATTTATATTTGTATAATTGTTCATAGTGTAATGGTTAAATAAATTTCCCAACAGGTTACACTCTAATAGAATGTATTTTTATTTTAGTTTATGTGAATCCATTTATTATTTTATCTTGTCTTTCGTTTTCACGTAATTTATTTGGAGGTGAGGGTAAATTGTATGTCATTACTATTTAGGTTAACTTTCTGAAAGTATTTTTGATAGAGTTGTGATGGTGTTTGTGGATGGGGTGATATGCATGGTGATGTTAGAGGTAGAGGTGGCAATGCCAGTGTAGCGGTGGTGGCATATGTATCAAAACCAGTTTATACCTACAAAATATGTATCTTAGACTTGTGATTTGTGTGTTTACTTTTGAGACTTTTAAAAGTATTAACGTTGTTGGGAAGAGAATGTTGTAAACTTTATTTTTTTTATTTTTTTTATTTCCATTTATCATGTATTTCCAGTATGTGATACAGATTTTGAACGTAGGTGCTCGGACATTGTTCATTGAAGTTGTTAAGTGTTTCACTTCCAACATCAACTTCAAAAATAGTATGATTTCCTTGATGCTCATCTAAAACTCCCATCGCATTTTTATTTATTGTTTCATGATTATGTATGGTATGCAATGCAATACGTGATTCCCCACCCCCCCGCCCGCCCGCTTCATTTTTCTTTTTTGACAGCTGTTGTTTTTTTTTTAGGTGTATTTGTATTCAAAGGAGCTCATATCTATATATACATTTTTAGGATTTCAAATACCTTAATTTCTCAGTCTTTTGGCCAAGATTAAGTATAGTAATTGTTCTTTATAATGTGTAAGCTTTTAGATTCTTCTCTCTCTCTCTCTCTCTCTCTCTCTCTCTCTCTCTCTCTCTCTTTTTGTGTGTGTGTGTGTGTTTACATGTAACTATATTAATCTTATAAAACAAAAAATGGTAAATTGTTTATTTCCTCTTTATTTTGTAATGCAATTGTTATTAATGAATATTTTTAGGGAAAACCTTCTTTTTCTTTTTGGTAATTGGCTTGGTGAATTTATTGTTTACATTGGTTTTGCCCCTAACATGGTACTTGAGTTCCAAGCTGTTCTCATTGGAATATGTCTCTGCATGGGAAAAAAAGAAGAAAGGAATGCTGTGTTGACATCTGCCTTCAACTGTCTCATGTTCTGAATTAGAATGTGTTACCTAATACATTTTTTTAAGTGATTTTTTGTTTCTTCTCAAACCAATTAAAGCATTTCTAGAATATTAATTTGAGAACGTCTTATATAACTAGATTATCTGGCTATCACGGCATCTTTTGGGATTTGTAATGGGGGTAAAAACTGTTCTAGTGGATTACTAAAAACATATTTGGCATGCAATCCAGCCGAAAAGTAAATATAGTACGGTTGTAGGTATGATTGAATTATAGTAAAATATTAGTATTGATCCCTAATTTTAATTCATATTGATTCCTTTAAATTTAAAGGGACAATTTAGTTTGTCCAATACATGAAAATTTTAGTGGATGAGGAAACAAATTTTTTTGTTGTGGCAATACCGTCACCCTTTTTATATTAGGTTACTTTGTAAATCCTTTGACCTTTTTCTTTTTTTTCTTTTTTTCCTTTTTTTTTTTTTTTCGATAAAGAGAGCTTACAACTTGATACCATCATACAGTGGCGGATCCAGGAATTTATGCTAGAGGGGCGACTTTCTTTGGATGTAACTGTGTTTTTTTTTTCTTTTTTTTTCCCTCTTTCTAACTCTATAAATTAAATAATCATTTGAAGTAACCTTCTATATACAATAAAATTAATAAGAACAAAGAAAATTTTTTGAACTTAATAATTAATACAAAACTTAAATATTCATTGATAATTTCTTTTTCTTTTTTTATAAATTAATGTATGTATTAAACCAAAAAGTGGTATAACCCAAGGACATAAGACATATACAAGCACTAACCAAAAGCCTTAGTTAAAACTTTAGGAACTCCACGTACAAAAGAAATAAAAGAACATCTACTAGTACTAGTATACGTGACAACAAGAGTGGCCGAGTGGGTTTTGAAGACTTTAGTAAATCATGTCATGACTCATGGGTTAGAGTGGGGAAAAAAAGAAAAGAGAGAGGAGTAGGGGGGTTTAATTATAAAATTAGAGGGGTCAAAAAAATATTTCAGAGCGGTCAAATTTAAAAATGTAAACATATATGTATAGTAAAAAAAAAAAAATTTCAATAGGTGAGGGGGGTCACTGGCCCCCCTGGCACCCCCCTCCCTCCGCCCCTGCCATCATACAAGGATGAATTTCCCAGGGTAAAGAAGAAAAAAGAAAAAAAAAAAGAAGATCGAAAGAAAGTTTGATGAAAACGCATTGCCCGTTGAAGAGTACGTAATAGCAGAAATATAGCATCCACAGACCAGAGGTTATTAAAATGGTGAGTGGTGAGTCACGGGCCATGCTGCTTGACACGTGGAGGGTGGACTCGCCGACTTGCGCTTTAAAATGTGAATCACGCACAATCACCTACAAATCCCTCCTTAACAGTCGAAATGTCTAAGATTACCCTAATATGTAAAGATAGTGAGAGAAAGGAGATAGTTTTTAAAAAATGAGAAAAAATAGGAGTTGAATAATTGGGGGAAGTTATGGGTAACCATTAATAGAGAGTACATAGTGATTTTATGAGTCCCTAAAAAAATGAAATGAGTTTAAGATTGTTTATGAAACTTTTTATTTTAGTTCTAAAATGTCATTGTCCCTTAAAATCAAATGAGGATTTTTTCAGTATTTTAGTTTATACATCCAAATAAAAGTGCAATCCCTTTCTATAAGGCTATGTTTGTTTAGTTGGAATGGAATCTCATTCCAAACAGTATGTTTGAATGAGGTAATTTGAATGAGAATAGAATCAAATAATATGTTTAAATAGTCATTTCAAATCTATTTTTATTTCAGACTACTTCAACCATGGAATCACACTTCATTCTCATCTATTCATTCTAGCTAAACAAACATGGCCTAACCGTATAGATGTCTCACTCAACCTTTGGTAAATACTTGAACCAAAGAAGCAAGCTAGCCTGAAACTACTTAAAGCTCAAGTTTTAAAAGTATCTAAAGGATTACGCACGAGGTCATCTAGGGGTCAAAGCCCTCACAGCACATTGATGCTGGCATAGTTGGGATGAGATGAAGGTCAGGGACGGGGTGGGGATTCCATTCTTATCACTGTCGTTCACTGATTAAAAAAAGAAGAGTCTAGCTAGGAAGATTCGAGAGAGAGAGAGAGAGAGTAGAGAAAAAGAGTCCATCTAGGGCCTTCTTTTGAGCATAACACTGTCATAATCTTCCCGGCCGATCGAGTACAGCGATTCCGGGTTGTTCCTTGGACCGGAGGGGCATCCTGGAACAAAACATAAAATTCATATAAGGCCATGTATATACATACAATCACTAGGTGTGATTACCACGTTTTAATTAATAATAAAAAACAGGTTAAGATGAACTAATATAGGTACGTTCATCCCAATTTGCTTAGGCCATTGCCAGAACTCAACACCCCCAAACCAAAAATAATAATAATAAAATATAAATATAAATGAGTAATATAAATATTACTCTAGTTCCTATTTTATTGTTCTACTGTTTTTTTACAATGTTTTAAAATTATCTTCTCATTTAAAATGTCAATGATTCTTATTACTTGATTTCTTAAACTATCATTTTTATGAGTATTTTGTCTTTTTCTAATATATATATATATATATATATTTGGTAAGTGAGATGCATATTAGGAAAAAAAACAAAAAAACAAAAAACAACAAACAGACATGGCCAAGGCCATGAAGTTACAAATTTACAACTATAATGAATCAAAATTAATGCCCCAGTTGGTGCAAAGGGATCTAGTCCTATCATAATCCTTTCCAAATTTGGAGCCTACAACTCTAAAGCGCAAATCATCAGTAATATAACAAACAATAGTAGTCTCAACATTGTTTGTACACTTAAAAATAAAATTGAAATGTTAAAATATAAATATTGATGTGAAAGAATTTAAAAGGAGTTTTCTAAAAAACCCTTGTTTTTCCAAGAGTGACGATGAATTAAAAACAGAGAGTATCAAAACAAATATATATATATATATATATATATATATATATATATATATAGGATGATGATCAGGTTAGCACGTGTTGATATAACTTATATTAACACCCGCATTGAAAGTTATACTTATGCATTAGTGAGATATGTGGTATATTAGACCAATGCAAGGTATATATTGGTTATGTTCTCATCATCACGTGTTGATATAAATTATATCAGCACCATGCATTAGGGGTTGTACCCCTTGCATTGTTTATGGGAGCCTTTGTTTTGGATTTAGTTTTTTGCACGTAAATTTTTTTTTTTTAAGTTGCAATGTCATGTCCAAGTTTGTCTGTTAGCTGTTTTTTTATTATTTATTCCTCGATTAGCTTATTTTCTTGATTTGTGCCCTTAAGTATCCATTTATTTAAGTATAGAAGTAAACTTCGATTTGTAAATACATGTAGATTCACCCATTTTGGGTACCCTTTCAAAACACTGCCAGGGTCCCTCATCTAAGAAACCAAATGACTGAAATGTCTTCTACAGGGAGGTAAATGCTTGTGCTAAAGCCCAAGAAGTCCATTGCCCAGTGGGTGTCTTGATCATTGTTGATTCTCCCTCTGGGCTGAGTATTCCTCGTAGGAGTAACACTGCTGGGTAGCCAACAGCTCGGCCTGTTCGTCTGTAGTTGGGCCATTGGGCCCATTTAAACCAGAGTAGGTGAAGAACACTCAATTATTGGCTACGAAAGAACATCCTTCATAGCAAAAGTGGAAAAACCAAGCAAAGATTGAAGGCAAGGAACGCTAGAAGCAGCATGGAAGAACTCAATTAAATTTCGTAACCCGAAAGTCTTTACTGCGTGGCATCAGCAAATTTAGGAGTGGGTCCAAAATGCTTCCCAGAAGGTGAGTGCGGAATTTGGTAATGCACATACCGTAGCCAGGAGCCCCCAAAATGTAGAGTTGAAAAGCAAATGGCGCATACAAACTTTCTTCCTCAAGAGACCTTCCTCGAAAAAAGGAAATGTCGGATTGTCCTTTGTTTTTTGTCAGAAAAAAGAATTTTTTATTAAAAAAAGGTCAGACGCCATTATTCCCATAAAACAAAAGCACTCCCAAAGAAATAAAACCCCTACCCGTCAAAGGAGGAAATAAAGAAACCCCCCAACCTATTAGAAAATTAAGATACTACAATGAAATTTTGGGACTCCCATGCCGCAAAAGAAACATGTAAGACTAAAAGATTCCAAAACGCCCAAAAATACAAAAGCACCCATAAGATGATATCACCCAAATTAATGAAACCCAGTATGGCAGAACAAACTAGAAAATCCTTTGAAATCAAAAGAAATAGATCGATATCCCTTCAAGACTCTGTAAATAGTATCCATCAGTGGACAACAGCTAAACCCCCTTCGCCACCACAATCGAAGTGAACTATGTGAATTTCCCAACATTAGGACTTGTGGAAAATATTTATTTAGAGTCTATTTGGGTGTTTTATTCAAAATTAAATAATTTAAAAAAATTTATATAAGATTAAAAGCATAAATCAATCACGCGGAATTAAAAAATTTTAAAATATTGAAATTGTCACTATAGTACATGTTGATATTGTAAAATCAATTATAAGGATTTATAAAATATCATTATTTTGAATTTTCACATTTATTTGTGATAATAACTATCATTTATTTAGATTTATTAATTCAATATTATAAATTATACCTTTAATATTACATTACAATGTAAAGTTACTCGTATCATTTGAGGAATGTACCATGGACCAACAACTCACTCTTTTTGTGGCTTTGTCTGCCTAAATTTTGAGTGAAATAAGAAAAACAATAGATTCGCTTGGATACATTCCCCGTAGGTATGACTTTATTGTCAGAAGCTGGAAATCCAACATGCTTTGATATTTAAGTCAAATAATAAAAAAAAATAAAAAATAAAAATGAAAAAGAACGTGGCATCTCCATATCGAAGTGTTTCCATTGGCTGGACTGTTTACGTCATGCTTGCTGCTTGCTGACGTCATCAAACCACTCCATTAAAGTTTCTTCCTTAAAATAAAGATTACAAACAAAGTAATAATCATTTCCATTTCATAAATCATAATCATATAATGTTGAAAAATTACAATTAAAATAGGAAAATACAAATTTCCATATGAGTAAAGTTTACAAATAAAGTAATTAAGGATACTTCTATAACCACAAAAAAATAAAAATAAAAATAAAAACAAACAAACCTACCTTCTATAGAACAAGAGGACAGTTTCACACATGAAAAAGACTAGCTTTGTTACGTCCTAAATTTAAAATTTCATGTGCTCATCATTGTAGCATATGTCAACTCTGGAAAAAGAACATTTAGAATCTCCTGGATCTTCCATATCCACTCCATCAAGACCTTTACCACCGCCAGCACGAGGAACGAAGACCGTCCCTGAAGGCAGTCCATCCCTGGAGAAACCCAAGACTCCTCGTATATGCCCGTGAAGAACACGTATGAAAACAGCAAGAGGAAGAGATTAAACTTAGTCCACACCACAGCTATGGTCACTCCTGCAATACCCAACTTGAAATGGACTACCAGAAGAAAATTCAGAGGAACATGGAGGAGAACAGAGATGGCTGATGACCAAATAAATGGTAATATTGTAATGTTTTGAGCCCTCAGATAGATTCGAAGTGGGTCAAGAAACGAAAGAATGAAGAGGTCTGGAATGGAGACAGCAATGATTGTATGCGCCATCGATGCAATTGCCTCATCTTGTCCACACCACAAGAGGATACTCTTCATGTTTAGCCAGGGACGGACCTACACTCAGGCCTGGGGTGGCCATGGCCCCCCATCACTTCCAAAAAATTGTCTTGATAAAGTAATGTTTGGTGACCAGATTCGAAACTAATACCAAAACAAGGTATTACCTGTTAACTTGTTACAAATGGATTATCAACCTACTATGAATTGACTACTAATGGATTTGATTTTGGTATTATATTGCTAAACGGTCACCAAAACGTAATTTACTAGTTTCAGTTTTTTAGGCACAATCTAGGAATGGTCCCTCCTAATCAGCACAATGGTTCCTCACATGATCTCTTAAAAGTCAAATAAGCAACTTATACCCAAAGATAAAAAGCTATAATTAATATATACAAAAGGTAAAATATCTAAAATAATTAACAAAAAAACAAAATCATTAAGCATATTAGAGGGTAACGATTGGCGGAAAACATCTTACCGGAGAAAATCATTGCTCAATTTCTACATATTTAGGTACACTTTTTTGGTTTTTTTATTTTTTTATTTTTTAATCTTTTATTTATTTTTTTTAAACCCTTCTTCGAATTTATTGCTAGTGTCAACCCCTCTTCTTCTTCTTCTTCTTCTTTTTGGTTTTTTGTTTGTTTGTTTTTTTTTTTTTTTTTTTTGTTTTTTGTTTTTGTCATGGTTTTAGAGAAGTATAAGTAAAGTCAAGTCATTTACCTTCCATTCAATGTATTAATATATTTAATCTTGAATCTTAGTATAGTTTTCATACTTGAAAGGTAAAATTTTTATTATTCATATTTTGGCCACCCCTGAGATAAAATCCTGGTTCCGTCCCTGTGTTTAGCCACATGAGAGATATAGGGATGGAGGCAAAGAAGAGGAGAAGAACTGTCCTTTGTATGGTTAAGCTGAGAAGCCTCCATTGTCTTGCCGCATAAGCTTGGCCGCAAATGGGTCCCTTTCCCATGGCCAACCCGGAGATTACAGAGTAGCCAGTGACGTTCATGAAGCTGATGGCAAGAGAGCCACCCACGAGCTCCTGCTCGCCGAGATATCCAAGGAAAAGCATGGAAATCATAGCTCTTAAAGAGAAGAGTAGGCCTGTGAGGGCTGTTGGCCATGAAATCTTCCCTATTATAGCGTTGATTTCTTCCAGTGCCTGAATAAATTAAGCAAGAACATGCAGGAAATGAGCGTGGTGTTAAAGTAAACACATAATATTACTGTTTTTAAGTGACGACAAAATATATATACACACATATTCTAACGTTCATATAAATGGATGCTGGGTTTTTACCTGAGAAAGAGTTGGCCGTGTGTATTGTTCTTCTTGATCATCAGTACGAAGATCCATAGTTTTGGGGGAATTATGATCGAGATGGCTATTTTTAGGAGGGAGAAAGAGGAGAGAGAAGATGGCTCTGGGTTACACAGCTATATATATTCCAGGAGGAGAAGTGAGAGATGTTACTGAGGTTATGCTTGTGAGGTTGGTTAATTTTGTATTTGGGAATGGGAGAGAAGGATAGAGGAGAGTATATAGAGCAACGTTAAATTATGAAGGACCAACTATTTGAGGGTTCAAAAAAAAGGAAAAAAACCCCAACTTTTTCGGCCAACTTTTTGAGGGTGGAAAAGAAAAACACCCCAACTTTTTCAGGTAGAAAAATACCCCAAGAAAAATACCCTAACTTTTTCAAAGTTGAGCTAGCAGATGTTTCTTTTCCAATTCCTTCTCTCCAATAAGAGAAATGAGTAAGGATGGCAATGGGTCGGGTCGGATGCGGGTCGGCATCACCCATACTTGACCTGATCTTTAATATCTTATACCCATGTCCGACCCAATACCCGATGGGTATGAAGAATTAAACTCTATCCCTGATCCACCATCTTCTTGGGTCATCCATACCTAACCCACCCATACCCGACCACCCTGTTGTGAGGATTTTTTTTTACCCAAATTCCATTTTTTTGCTACTTACACCTATTACCTGTTATTCATATAATCATATATCAAGCTTATAAATGTTTTTAGCACCTAATATAATATTGTTCAAATAAGATCATACCTAATATGATCACACAAATATTATACACAAACATAAGGATTAAAAAACAATAAAAATACATAATGAGCGTTCTAATGGACTCCGGCCATAAGCCTATACCAAGATAGGTTTCAAATATTCATAAAACCATACATAAATTCCAAACATAGGACATTAAAATATATATATATATATATATATATATATATTGTAAAAATGTCGGGTCGGGTCGGGTCGGGTCTCGGGTTTTTCTTTTTGGGATCCATGCTCGACCCGTATCCGAATTGTTTTTAGAATTTATACCCATACCCGACCCGATACCCGAAAAAATAAAAAAATACCCACCCATTCGGGTATGGATCGAGTCGGGACCCTATGGATCGGGGCGAAATTGCCATCCCTAGAAATGAGACTAAGAAGTCTTTGACCAAAAAAGTTGGGGTATTTTTTTTTTGGGTAAAATACATCTACACTCCCTCTATTTACTGACTATTACACTGACACCCCTATACTTTCTGAAATTACACTGCCCTCCCCTGTCAGAACGGCTAAAGTTAATGGGATTAACGGAGGCATGAAATGACAATTTTACCCTTTAGTAAAACACAGCGTTTTGTACATTTTTTCATATGGTAAACAAACCCCAGCCATCTTCGAACACCAAACCCCACCCACCCCCGGCGGCCTGTCACAGGCTCCGACCATACCATTTTTTTCCAAAGGAGCAGATTGAACAAAGCCAAAAAAAAAAAAAAAAAAAAAAAAGGCACGAAGAAGAAGAAGAAGAGAAGACGCAGTAGCAGCACTCATGGCTGCTGCCAGCAACCCATGGATCGTACCCACCGGAAACCCCCATCCCCACCCACCCTCGAACGCCAAACCCCACCCACCGCTGGCGGCCTGTCACGAGCTCCGACCATACCATTTTTTTCCAATAAAAAAACCCCAAAGGAGCAAATTGAACAAAGCAAAAAAAAAAAAAAAAAAAAAAAAAAAACGAAGAAGAAGCAGCAGCAGCACTCATGGCTGCCGCCGGCAGCCCATGGATCGTACCCACCGGAAACCCCCATCCCAACCTAGCTCCCTCTGCACCCATGAGGTCCCCCTAGTTGCGAGCATGGCCATTCCGCCCAACCTAAGAATTCCCCCCCCCCCTCCCGGCATCTCCATCCAACTCCATTTTTCACAACGAACTGTGTTTTTTTTTTTTTTTTTTTTGTGGAATTCAATCAAACACTATAAGCAAAAACAAAAAATTCAAGAAGGAGACAACCAACCAATGCAAACCCAACAGCATCCACAATCCGTGATTTTTATCCCCAAAAAAAAATAATAAATAATAATAAATAAAAGAAGGCAGGAGACCATGGACGCCAGCATCCATGGCCACCCCTCCCCCTTGCCCCTTCAGATCATCCTCCCCACCATCCATTTTGCCCAACCATGTGAGGGTTTGTAGAGAAACGAAAAAAAAAAACAAAAAAAAAAGATGCCAGATCTGAAAAAACAACCAACGGTGTGCTTCACCGGCTCCGCTGGAATGTCACCGGATGCGAGAAGGCAAGGTTTGTGGAAAGAGAAGGGGGTCAGAGTCGCACCAGTTCGCCGGCTGTGTGAAGGGATAGCGTAAAGGTGCGGGAGAGCGTAAGGTGAGTTTGCTAGCGATGGTGCGAAGCGGCGACAGTTCGCCGGCGGTTCATGGTGTGAGGGCGAAGAGCTTTCATGGCGATTCATGGCAGCCACGTTTGTAGGAGGGGATGGCGACTGCGCAACGAGGCGAGGTGAGGCTAGGCGACGGCAATGGTTGCCATTCACTGGGCTTACAAGTGCACCGTGCTTCGTGGAGAACTGCGACGAGGGGCTTGCGAAGAGGGGCTTGCTGGCGATGAGGGTTTGCTGCGGTGGTGACAGGTCGCCGACGGTGAATGGGGTCTGCCGCATCAATCAGCCCTTAAAACCTCTGCATCCATGCCTTCTCGTTTATTGCTTTTCATCGAGAAAAAGAAGATTGAAAATGGCTATGACTAAAAGGGGTGTGACTAAACGCAGCGTTTGACTTTAAGAAGGTTAAAATGGGTATTTTCAACCTATTTTTGGCTGACGTAAAAGCTTTAATGGCTATTTGACGGATGAGAGAAGTGTATATTATTTTCTAAAGTAAGGGAGTGCAGTGTAATTTCAGAAAGTATATGGGGTGCCAGTGTAATAGTCAGTAAATAGAGGGGGCGTAGATGTATTTTACCCTTTTTTTCCAACCCTAAAAAAGTTGGGGTTTTTTTTTTTTTTTTTTTTTTTTGGGTTCATTTGAAAATGTTGGTCCTTTGAGTTTGGGTCCACCGTGCTACAGGTGTTCATGGTTTTGGTTAAAATCGAAAACTAAACCTAACCAAACCAAATATGTTTGGTTTGGTTTTTTTGTCATTAGGTTTAGTTTTGGTTCCAATTTTAGAAAACCGAATTAAATTGGTTTGGTTTTAGTTTTCATGTTTAAAAAACCAAACCAAACCAAAAGACATATTATATATATATATAATTTTATATATTACATATTGAACTTAGTTTGTAAATTTTCTATTCTAACAAGGGAAGAATAGGTAATAGATTCAAAATAAACTTAATTTGTAAATTTTCTATTCTAATAAAGGCAGAATAAGTAATAGATTCAAAATAGTAGTACACTACTAGAAGAAAGACGTTTGGAATGTGCTTGTTTTTGTATATTTTAACTTTCTTATTGTTTCTTAATTAGATTGGCATGTATTAAATTAGCTATTAGTGTTGTGTAAGATATTGGCATGTATTATATTGGAGATTTTAACTTGGATTGACATAAGTCAACACTTTTCCATTTTGATATAATATTTAATGTTTTTTTTAGTTGCTAATGTAATAATTTTATTAAAAATATTTTTATTTGAAGTTTGGCTTATCATTTTTTCTATTTTCAATTATTTGTTGCTACTTGATAAGATAAAACCAAAACCGAATCGAATCAAACCGAAATTTTATGATTTGGTTTGGTTTTTTAATAGTATGATTTGGTTTTGGTTTGGGAAGCAAAAAACTGAAGTATGATGGTTTGATTTGAAATCTACCTTAAAACCAAACCAAACCAAATTACGAACACCCCTACTTCGTGCAACTACGTAATAAGTCCAAATAATTGATCGGGTACGGTTGGTCTTCTAGGTCCTCCGTGCAACAATTAAGTCCAATTAATTGAGGTCATCCGTGAAGCAAGTTTAACGGGTAAGCTGCCCGGCAAGTTCTTGGGTTTTTTTTTCTGTTTTGTTTTTTTGATTTTTGGGGTGCAAAGCCCAAACAAACTATTAGCATCCCATGTGCTCCTAAGATCAAGAATTTTATGTGGTTGTTAATTCATGATAAACTTCTAAGTAGAAAATTTCTTACTATTAGAAGAGTAGATGTCAATCATTCTTGTCTTCTTTATAATTCAAAAATTGAAGATATTAATTATATGTTTATCACCTGTACTAGAGTTAAAGAAGTGTGGAATTTGGTTAGTAATTCTTGTCCTATACTTACAAATAATGATAATGATTTATTTAATTGAATTTTGAATTTGAACAAATGCTCTTCTCGAAAAAGTAATAATGCAGATTAAGAGATGGATAAAATTGCTAATTTGCTTTAGCAAATTTGGTGTGCTCGAAATAATGTTATTTTTAAGAATGAGACTTTTAATAAATTCTTAATTATAGAGAAAGTTACTAATCTTTTTTCAGACTGTGTGATTAAATTTTCAAGAAATGATATTAACTTTGATAAATCCTTAGAAAGTGAAAACAATAAATTTAAAAAGAAGTCAAAGTTTATTAGATGGATTCCTCCTGACGATGAGTGGTTTAAATTACATTTTGATGGATCTGTTAAAAATAAGCATGGGACTATGAGATCAATAATTCGTGATCAGTTTGGTAAGCCAATAGTTATGCATTGCAATTATTTTGAGGAGAATATTTCTGTTCCTAAAATGGAAGTTATTGCATTAAGAAATGGTTTGTTGTTAGCAAAGCAAAAAAATTGTAATAAGGTGATTATCGAAAGTGATTCTAAATTGGCTATTAATAGTTTGTATTATTTGGATAATTGTCCTTTGACGATTTATAGTATAATGAGTGATTGTAGACAGATTATTATAAAAAATAATATGGATATTAAGATTAATCATGTGTATAGAAAAGCAAATAAAGCTGCTGATGCTCTTACAAAGTTGGGATATATTGTAAAATGTTATCGTTTATGAGAATCTAGTTTTTCTTTAAAAATATTGGTTGTTATCTGGAAAAATTTGATAGGTAGATTTGGTTTGAAGGAGAATTGACGGTCATTAACCCCAAAAAAAAATAATAATAATAAAATAAAATAAAAATAAAAATAAAAAACCATCAGCATCTCAAAAGGAAAAAATGTCGTGAAAGAGATGGCTTAATTGGGGGCTAAACAAACTAAACCGTATTAGCATCACGACAAACGAAAAAACAGAGAGGCCATAGGTAAGGGGTATGGCTTAAAATGTCTGACAATTCTAGCCTGATTGCTTTCCTTGTAATTGTAAGGGTAAAAAAGTCAGACAATTCTAGCTTGATTGCTTTCCTTGTAATAGAAGACCAGACGACAAACCTGTGGCTTCTTGGGCTTTTTTTTTTTTTTTTTTTTTTTTTTTGGGTGGTATAATGGGAGGGCTTCTTTCTGCACCTAAACAAAAGCAAAGATGGAGAGTTTTCTTAATTGGACATACAGAAGTTGGACTTTTATGTCTCCCGGGCTTCATAAAAAATATAAAAGATTTTTATAAAAACTAGTCACTTGCTCCATTAGAAAACATCATTTTGAACAACTTTGCAGAAGAAAGTTTTTCCAAAATCTATCGTTTAGGTAGAATTTTTGACAAAAAAAATGAAATAAAGGCTATAAATGGCTAAAAAGTATATTTAAACGATAGATTTAGGAAAAACTTTCTTCTACAAAGTTGTTCAAAATGATGTTTTCTAATGGACATCACTGCCGGTTTTTTTAAAAACCTTTTATATTTTGCATAAAACCTTGAAAACCTAAAGGATGAGAGGTGAGGTAATAAGAATGTGAGGTTACAATAGCCGTTCCCGGTTGATAAACCTAAGGCTCATGAAAAATAATGAGACATTGTGCGGTGGCCCTGTTGGCAAAAGCTGAACTCAAAATGTTTTCTTCTTAGGTATGGTCCTTTATCATTTAAGTTACCCTTTGTTAATACGTGACTCCATTATCAACATTGTCCCATCCACAATTAGGCCTTAGCCCATGATCCATTCACAGTATGGCCCAAAAAATTTCATGGGTATCCCATGCACAACTCTACAAAATTTGGGCATGGATTAGTATAAGCTCAATGCACATTATGGGACAATGAAATGATATTTTGTCAATCATAGATATCAAAGGTAAACATCCCATGGAAACCCAAAGTTTTGAAAGCTATATATCTAATCCAACCGTGGTATGTGGGGAGTAGCTAGTGAGGTTGTATTAGGATTAAGCTAGGCTCTTAGAGGGCTTATAATTCCACCTCCCTTCTACTTTCCTCCTTTTTTTTCTTTCTTATCGCAGTCACTCATCATTAAAATCCCATTTCCATTGCGTTTGTCCTGGTTGTGGCCAAACAGATGAGGCCTAAGGGATGAAAATTTTCCACCAGTTATGTTTGAAAAAGTACTTATTTGTGCCCCCTTCTCTCAACATTCTATTTATAAACTGCAATTATTTATTATTACAGTTTTGCGTCTTAGTATATATTAAATATTACAAATAGAGTAATATTTCACACTAAATTTATTATTTCATGTGCTCATCATTGTTGCATATATCAACCTTAGTCAAAGAACACTCGAAAAATCTCCAGAACCCTTTGTGTCCACCCCGGGATGAAGAACATTTGAAGAATCTCCTGAATCCTTTGCGTCCATTCGATCAAGACCTTTATCGCGGCCAGCACTAGCAAGGATGAACACCCTCGAAGGCAGTCCATGCTTGGAGAAACCCATGATTCCTCGTATATGCCGGTGAAGACCACGTACGAAAAAAGAAAGAGGAAGAGATTAAGATTTGTCCAGACAATAGCTATGGCCACTCCTGCAATACCAAACTTGAGATGGACTACCAGAAGGTAATTTAGAAGGACATGGAGCAGAAAAGAGATGAATAAAGAGTAGATTAAGGGTACTGTAGAGCTTTGAGTCCTTAAATAGATTCGAAGTGGGTGAAGGAGTGAAACAAAGAAGAGGTCTGGAATGGAGAAAAGGATGAATATATGTGCCATGGATGCAATTGCTTCATCTTGGCCACAACACAAGAGGATACTTTTTATGGTTAGCCACATGAGAGAGATGGGGATAGAGGCGAAGAAGAGGAGAAGCACTGTCCTTTGTAGAGTCAAGCTGAAAAGCCTCCATTTTTTTGCAGAGTAAGCTTGTTCGCAGATGCGTTCCTCTCCCACTGCCAAACCGGAGATTACAGAGTAGCCAGTGATATCCGCAAAGCTGATCGCAAGAGAGCCACCGACGAGCTCCTGCTCACCGAGATATCCGAGGAAAATCATGGAAATCATGGCTATTAAAAAGAGGAGTAGACCAGTGAGGGCTGTCGGGCTTGATATCTTTCCTATAATGCCTTCGAACAATTCTTCCAGGGCCTGAATACGAACAGATCATAACAGCATGCCAAAAAAAAAAAAGGTGTAAATATAGTTCATAAAGTTTTTGTTACTACATATGCACACATATATGTTCTAGCTAGTGAGTATTGTTTATTTTTATGTAAATGGTGGTTGATTTCTCTTACCTCAGAAGGAGCTGACGATGTCATTTGTAGTTCTTCTTGATCATCACTGCGACAATCCATGATTCTCGAGGGATCTATGAAATGGATCTTTTTAGGAGGGAGAAAAGACGATGGAGAAGATTGCTTTGGGTTTCACAGCATCTCGTTGGTGGAGAAATGAGATACTCCTCCTAGGACTTGGATTCAGTGCTGAGCTTTCTAAGCTCAGCACGGTGCTAGCTAATCTCAGCCATCCATCTTGGTTTTGGAAGGTTGAAATTGAAATATGAAAAGGTTACTCTTATAATGGCATTTTGATAACTTTGTCATCTTTTAATCTCAACCATCCAAAATTGAGATGGAGGATTGAGATGAGCTCGGCACCGTGCTAAGCAGGAGATGTTACAAGTTATACTTCAAAGACGAAACTGGGGCAAAACTGGGCCACTCAAGAAAACGCGTTAGTTCTGCATGTGGCCAAAACCGCGTTCTTTTTGGCCTTACTGAAGTTCTACTTTTCTACCAAAAATAAAAATAAAAAATCACACATCACACATCATATCCCTCGATATATACGCAGATAGCTACATATACCGATATACATAACTACGTTACTATTACACAATGATTTAGATAAGATATTTTTAGGTAGAATTTATCTTTGAAATGGAATTTATAAAATTCTTATAAGAAATTCCTCCTAAAAATACCTTCTTCAAACATAGCGTTATATTATTATATATACTATGGGGCTGGAATTTGAGTTGCCCCAACCAAAGTTCAAATAACTAAAGCATTTCCAATGGAAGAGGCATTTTAGAGATAATGCTGAATTTTAGAACTCTTATCAAAACTAGCTTTCCAAATACAGAGGCATTAAGGATTCAAATTTGGTTTCCAACTAAAGTTGGGTTTAATTATCTTGGAAAAATCTCGACCCACTCCCAATTTGAGTTGGGCTTGAACAGGAGTGTAATTGTCTCAGGCCAACTGAACCAACCCGAATCCAAACAAGACATAATATGTTTTTATGCATTATATATATATATATATGTGTGTGTGTATGTGTGTGTGTGCGCATGCGCGCTTTAATTATATCTATTCATTATTCTACATGATTTTAGTAGTATGAAAGGCATAAAATAATTTCTTTCATGAACTTGAATCCTGACCCGACCTAATATGAGATCAAAGTTGTATTAATTTGATGTTAAAATGTGTCAGCTCTCTCTCTCTCTCTCTTAAGGTGAAATTAACCTACACCCTGTACATCAATTAGATCCCCATATATGGTACAACAAGACACTTTTTTTTTTTGTTATATACATATATATAACTCGCATACACAACATCATTTATGTGAGAGACTAAAAGAAGGCCCAAAAATCCATAAAGTTAACTCACACTCAACATTCAAAATGATATACTCCATCAACACACCTAATACAACGAAACAACCCCTATTACAAGTAGCAAAAAAAAAAAAAATACACTCATGTCGTGTCAAGATGAAAGTATTTGAGAATTCAAGTCAGCACAAATATGACCTGTTTACTAGCTCATCATGTCTAACCTCCTCCTCCTCCTTCCTTTTTCTTTCCTTTCTTTCTTTTTCTTCTCTCTGTTTTTTCTCTTTCTTTCAGAAGGTTCATTGAGATACTTATGCACTCGATTAATCCTTTTAGCATATGCAGTCCTTCATCCCATGCATCATGTAATTATAGAACATAAGTTTATGAAAGTAGCCTTAAGAAAAAGTGGTGAGAGTTGAATCCAAAACCTTTTATTTGAGAATGGACTCTTAGACCACTTGATCCAACCCTCAGGGTTCATGTCCAACTTTTCAAACACAAACAAAATTGAATCATTTATCTGCAGGTAACATGAAAGGACACATGTATCCTATTTAATAATCAAGCGTGGTTAATTGGTTTATTTGGGTTGACACAAATAGGACCTAAATTCCCCTATCTACATATATAAAAAAAGATTAATGAAAAGAAAAATATTTAGTTTCACTTCAATAGAAAATGTTCATAGTAATTAATTCTTTTATCCCAACTACTTTATTTTTCATACCACAAAAATTAGGTTTACTGTATAAATAAATTTCAAATATGCCTCGCCTATTTTTTTAAACTATACTTACCAGCAACTTGCTGTTGGGCTACACAAATCATTTCCACCCTTCAGGTCTATATATGCAGCTCTAATTAAAACGTAATTTAGTTTTGCTTCAACCAATAATAATGTTAATTATAATACCTTCTTTGATCTCAACTGCTATATCTTACGTCGATCACATAAATAATCATACATATTTGTAATTATAAAAAAATACTCCGTAAATTACAATTCAATTGGTTGAGAAAAAAATAAGGTTTAATGGCTTACCAATGTGAAATGAAAGCTATGAAATCTATATAATCTATATAATATATATATAACGGAGGAATGCCTCCCTATTGATGCCACATGTCATTTTATGAATTTTTTTATTTTTTTATTTTTTTTTTTTCACATCACATGCGGAATCCGTGAATGGTTAGAGAAAAAGGTGAAAATTACTTTTTTTTTAGTGATTCCTTTCCAATCTAATACCCAAAACATGATAATATCTCTCAACTCGCTACATATTAACTGTATACTTACATCAAAATAACTATCAATTTCCAAAAAGAAATTTTTCCAAAAAGAAAGTTACTTTTAATGACTTTTGGAGAAATTACCTTTTAGTAATCAATTTCCAAGTCAATACCGAGGAAAGAATATTCTCTGCTAACTTGCTACAAATTGACTATATAGATGCTTCCAAAGGACTACTAATGTTTCATGTTTGGTATTAAGTTGAGAAGTGATAACCAAAAGGTAAATTCTCTTACTTTTCTTTTTTTTGGTTTTCACTGCACTTTTTCCCGCGGTATAGATAAGTTGACGCTTAGTGTACACTACATATCTCTTTGTTTTTATGTGGGAGAATCAGAAAACCTACACTATACAATATTTAACCCAAACTTTATAAACTATACCATATTTCTTCATTTTCTTTACGTCTATTTATCTCCTCTCCCAAAAATTGAACGTATAAAATTATAAAGGGCCAGGCTATTGCCACCACATAAAATATTCTAAGCACCCCATTTAATTTACATTTTTAAGGTTTTATAAAAAATATAGAACAAATTTATGAAAACTAATCACACAGTCTACTAGAAAATATCATTCCAGACAATTTTGTAGAAAAAAGTTTTTCCAAAATTTGTCATTTAAGTAGACTTTTTGGCAATTTTTCATGGAAAATGAAATAGAGATTGTAAATGGCCAAAAAGTCTACTTAAATGATAGATTTTGGAAAAAATTTCTTCTACAAAGTTGTTTAGAATGATGTTTTCTAGTGAACAATGCGATTAATTTTCGTAAAAACCTTTTATATTTTTCATAAAATCTCAAAAAATGTAAACTAATAGGGGGCTTTGAGTACTTTATATGGTAGCAATAGCCTCACTCAATTATAAATAGTTGTAATAAGAAAAAAAGACAAATAGAGGCTATGATGATTAAAAAAGAAAACGCAACACACCGGAATATGTATTAACATATCAAATTGCTTAGAAAATTATAAAAATACTTAAAAAATTGTACAAATACACTTTTGCCAAACGAGGGGTATTTCAAACTATTAGGCCCAAACTAATCCCATGATGCACAAATCATCCTCAAGTTCATACATTCGATAGTGAAGGTGTAAAAACATGAACCCAAGATCTATAATTCCTAAACCGCGGTTCTTTACCATCTGAACTACCACCACACACACACACACACACACACACACACACACATATATATATATATATATATATATATATATATATATATATATATATAATTTATGTTTTTCACAATATTTATTTTTAAAGACCTCACCCATACGTATATATTTACAAACCTCACCCGTGCTGTTGCAGGGGTTATAAACTAGTGGAGTCCATACGTCTAAGCCTTTGCAAACCATATCATACTAGTCGGTCTATGGGACTGGTAGACGGGGGAGAAAAAGACAGAGGGAACCACGTGCACGTGTAATACGAAGAACGAGGGAGGGAAAAAGAGAAGAAACCCACCTATCATATATTGGAAGACCACCCATACGGCAGTGATATATGTCAACGACCGAGCCAAATTACACCTATGCAGACACCCCCAATCAACCCAAATACCCAATTAAATAACATACTATGCAACAAAATGATCCCAACAAGGCAACAATAAAATAATCAAGTCCAAAATTCCAAATATGTGAGACATACTTAGCAAAATAAATAAATTCCTAGTCAGACATGACATATATATATCTTTTCGAGCAATATTAAGCAACCTGAATTTGGGATCTTTTTATAATAAAAAAAATAAATAAATAAAAAAAAAGGAAAGAAAACCTGGATTCGGGATATTTGAACTACACAAACTAGGAATGTTCGGCAGTTTGAACTCGGATCCCAACCCCTTGTGTCTATCCAGGAATTTGAATTTGGATGTCCAACATTTTTCTTTCTTTTTAGATGTTCTATGCTTCTATTTAAATAAAGGGTACAATTAATTAAAGTTCTTTTTTATATTATTTATTGAAATATTGAAAAGTTACAATTAAAATAGGGAATACAGATTTCCATATGAGAGTTGATTACAAATAGTGTAATGTAATATCCAAATAGGTATATGAAGACATATTAAATTCGATCTTTAATCAATGTACATAGGAACTTTTTTAACACTCCCCCTCACGTGTAGGCTTAACACGATAAAAACGAGTTTGTCACGTGGATAATAAAAACGAACGCACAATGAAACAGGGTTAGGAACAATATGCTTTGATATCATATTAAGTTTCCATCCTAAAAGCCTAAACTTATAAGTAAAGGGTCCAAACAAGTTTATGAATATATGTTAAATTCGATATTTACTTGATGTGAGATGTATGACTTTTCTAACAAAAACTAACTTGGTCTCATTCTAAATTCAAAGAGGATGCCATGGTTTTTGGGAGGATTTATGAGGTGGATTTTTGAAAGAGAGAGAAAGAGGATGGAGCAGATTCTTTGGCATGAAAACGAATGTCAAATGAGTTACAAGTTTGGATTCAATGCAGAGCTAAAAAAGCTTAGCACCGCATGTGCTAAAGTAATCTCAGCTGTCCACCTAGGATTTTAATAGCTGAGATTAAAAGATGAAAAATATGCTCAATAAGGTATTTTGGTAATTTCAGCAACATCTTTTTCATCAGTGCTTCGTTAACACTTCATTTGGATGGACCAACGAGGGAAAAAAAAAAGGTGGAGTGGAGGGCTCTTATGTACTTTTCCATGTGACTTCAATGTGGAGAAAAAAAAAAGGGTTCCTCCCTTAATTGAGAAAAAACGGAGAGAATTCATGCTAACAATGGAAAGAAATTTATGCTCGTTAGGGTTTGCTTATAACAAAATTAATCTGTGGGTGGTATTGAAGTTGAACAAGTCTTTATACATTAACTAGATGGACTATCACCAAGTTTTGCAATGTCAATTTTATTCTAGTCCAATGATTCCAATTCTTTTTTTTTATTATTTTTAAGGGAAAATTAGGAAAAAGTCTACTTTATAAAACTTATGGAGGCATAAGTTCATGGAAAAAACTTATACGGCCATAAATCCCTTTTAAGTGAAACAGTTATATATTTGTCTAAGTCTTAAGTGTTTAAAGTCAAATATACCCTTAAGTTGTTATTTTTTGTTTTCAAACTTTAAAATAGTATAACTTTCAATCTATTCATCGGTTTTCGATAAAATTTATAGTTTTAGAATCTATTCGCCGAAACCTTTAAAATAATATTCATGATGAATATGAAATTATGTAAAAAAATAAAAATAAAAATAAAAATAAAACAATTACATTGACTAACTACATAAAACACAATTTCATTCAACTGTTTATAAAAAAAATTAGATTTTTGAATATTTGCATAATCTAACTTCAATATTCTATGAAAACTATTAAATCTAAGGGTTTGTACCTAAATTTAATTTACTAAAATAATTAAATTTATGTGATTATGACTAATTTTAACCATTTGAAATAAATTTTGTTAAACAGTTACATATAACTGTTTAAAAAAATATGATTATATCTTGAATGTTTATATAATCTAACTATAATATTCCATAAAAACAGTTTAATCCAAGTGTTTGTGACTAAATTCAACTTATTAAAGTATTAAATTTAAGTAATTGAGATTAAATTTAATTTCTTTAAGTGAAATTTGTGAAACAGTTATATGTGACTTTTTGTTATTAAATTTTTAATGTTTTGCGTAATATGATTAAAATTTCTTATGAAAATAGATGAATCTAAGTATTTGTGATTAAACTTAACTTATTAAAATAGTTTGTAACTAAATTTAACTTATTAAAATGGTTTAATATGGGTTTTTAAAAACAATTACATGTAATTGTTTTAGAATTACACATAACTTGATGTTAGTTCTATTAGAAATTGTAAAAGTTATAGAAGTAGAGCAACTTTTAAACACTTAAGAATCTAGCATAATTAGTTTCTACATCCTATAACTCCACAGTTAAGATATTGGTTGTATAAGCTTATAGCATTTTGGTTATATAAGATTCATGGTCTTAGTCAACAAATGCCTCTAAAGTAGAAAGATCAATGGTTTTCTATCTTATTTTAACCCTCAACCGCCATCAATGTTTTCCGAAATTGTCATTACGTGCTCAAATCATGTTCCTTAAGATTTAGGTGTTCAAAAATTTGGTTTAGATTTGGAGCGCTTAATAATGACAACGAGCCACCACGCTATCAAGCTTGATAATTGAGCACCTCCTTCGTTGGGAAAAATAGAGGTTTCTTCTCTGCACACCACTTGCTTTGTAAAAAAAAAAAAATGAAATTTGAGTGATGACTTTGGATCTACCTGTCTCCATCTCTTGAGTAGCAAATTTGCAAATTTGATCGACTTCACACAGTAAAAAAATGGGGGTTTCTTGGGTGAACAACTACATTGTCGGCCACCATGGTTTTTGGCATCACAAGTTTTGATGGAGTGAAAAAAGAAAAAACTTGTAAACAGAAAGAGAGAGAGAAGGAGAGAAAAAGGGATATGGAGAGGGAGAAAGAAAGGAAACGATATTTTTACTGAGAGTGTGAATATATTATATAGGATGGTATTTTGGTCCTAAGGATTGCTTGGTGGACTTAGGGCTATGCAAGAATTTTCAAGGGATTGATGCCCACATAAGTCCTAAAATTTGGACTTGTGACCAAAACCCTCTATTTTTAATCTCATGTGAATCCAGGGATAAATATAATTCATTTTGTCATATGATAATAGTATATTATTCATTATAAAATGGACTAATTTCGGGCTGGGCCTTGCGTTGGGCTTCGGGCTACGTTGGGCTAATAATCCGAAGCCCAAACCCACACATCTTATGGGAACGGCTATTGGAACCCCCATTCTTATAACCCCACCCCTTTCTTTTTAGTTTTTAAGATTTCATGAAAAATATAGAAGGTTTTTGCAAAAACCAATTATGTGGTCCACTAGAAAACATCATTTTGAACAAGTTTGCAGAAGAAAGTTTTTCCAAAATCTATCGTTTAGGTAGACTTTTTGGCAAAAAATGAGATAAAGGCTATAAATGGCTAAAATGTATATTTAAACGATATATTTAGGAAAAACTTTCTTCTACAAAGTTGTTCAAAATGATGTTTTCTAGTGGACATAACAACCAGTTTTGATAAAAACCTTTTATATTTTACGTAAAACCTTAAAAACCTAAAATATGGAAGGTAGGGTGATAAGAATGGGGGGTTGCAATAGCTGTTCCCCTTTAAGATTGAATTAGGACTGGGTTAGACCTAAACGGGCTCTGAACTAGGCTTAGCCCAAAATTTTCATACTGGGCTAAGGCAGGCCATGGGCTGATGGACCAATTTTACACCCCCAATACCACCCCAACTAGGTTTAAGGACTTTTACATTCCACGGAGCAAATGCATAGAGAGACATTTGTTATTAGGTCTTACAAGGGATGGCTAAGGATTCTTACACCTATTTCTTCCTCCTTGTCCTCTTTTCTCAGGTATGTTGATTTAAATATTTTACATAGTTCTGATGTGATGGATTTCTGATTCATAGTATTAGATGGTATCTACTGACCAAATTTGTCCATGTGAGATATTTTACTTCAGCTCCTCGGTAAGCATGTTGGAAGCATTTTATTGCTCTCGGAGAGCAAACATCAAACCAATTTTTGCTTTTGAGATAAAATGCTAATCAAACAATGCCTAAACAAGCTTTTATATTATCGAAATATTCTTTTGTAATTTTTTCTAATTATGATTTTCATTATTCTTTACTGACCAATAACATATTTTGGAGATAAATATTGACATTTATGTGCTTCGTTCCGAAAATTATGCAGTAGTGGTGGTGATGGTGCCGTTAGAAGATGTCATATATGTTGTGTTGGACCCCAACAATTGCCATTTTGTGACTTGCCGTAAACATTGCCATCAGCAATACGATGGCAATGGGCAATGCATTAAACCATACCAATGTGTTTTTTATTATAATTATAATTGCAATTGATTGAGTTCTCTCTCCTTTTCGAGTTACTTCTTTCCTAAGAGGTTTTTGTGCACAATCCACATTAGCCAAGGAGAGCGAATGAATGGATTCATATTGAGTTAAATTGTTGGACATACTTTTCTTTTTCACTTTCTTTTATGTTGCTCTTAGCATCACGATACTAGGCCTCAAAATGAATCTTGGCCAGCATCACGGTTTGTCATTACTAACATGCGAACGAATGCCCCAACATGTGGGCCTCATAAGTTTTCGTGGACAGATGTTGGCATATCACTAGGCCAAAAGTAAATGAGGGAGCGTTAGGAAAAGCGTTTTCCCTTCAAAAAATGATAATGGAGAACTCTCATTACTTCGATGTTTTAGAGTGCAAGAACACTATTTTTTTTTTTTTTTCTGTGAACAAAAATGGTTCGGATTTTAGCGCCTGGGTACTATGTTGGGGTTTGGGTATTTGGGGCTGCTCCTTTAGATTGGATCTCTAAAACCCTTTTTATTGTTCAAGTGGGATTTGCATTTTGACAAGAAGCAAAGTAGTAAGCCATCAGGCAAGTTTGTTTTGGATGTTAACTGATGTGGATTGGGCAATGACTTCATCAATGTTTAGGAGAATAGCTACTATTGTTGTTGGAAAAAAATCGGGGGGAGGGGGTTGAGGTTGCAAGTATAATGAAAATTTTACTTGGTCGTTGCAGGAATTCTTGAGTGGACACTTGCTTTTCAATCCTTATTTTCTTTATTTTATAGTGATAGAAATTTTGGGAGAGGATAACAACCCCTAGTCGTACGCCTAAGGTCAATCAGTAAAACATGGGCAAACATCACCTCACAAGTAGGGCTGGCAATCTGGGCAGGTTGGGTGGGTTTAGGTTGAGGCATAAATAGGTTGGGTTGGATCATTAATGGGTTATGTAATTTGTGCCATTAATGGGTTGGGCTACACCCAACTCAATTACTGTACATACCTGCATCCAACCGCGAATCACTTCAATCCAATGATACCCAACCCAACATAGATCATACCGACCCAATTCATGACTCGACCCAACCAAAATTAAACCCAGCCCAAAATTTGACCCAACCCGTTTTGTTTTGGTTTTTGGTTTTTATGCTCTCTCTCTCTCTCTCTCTCTCTCTCTCTCTCTCTCTCTCTCTCTCTCTCTCTCCAGATTTAAAGAGAAAAAACATGAAAATGTTAACTTAGCTTCAAATTTTCAAAGTCAACTTAATTGGATTCAAATTTTCAGAGTAAATTGAATAAAAAAAAGAAAAAAAAAGAAGAACAGCTAAAGTGGATTGCAGATGGACCAACAAAGTTGTTAACCCCATTTTAGCTGAAATCGACCAGGTAACCTCCATAGTATACCCACCTGCAATCAAAATATCTAAAGCCTTTTATCCAAAGTGCCTTCTTAAAACAAGTGGGAAAGGGTGGTAACTTATGTCCATCATATTGTCCTTATCAGATTATTCCTACTAGGGGTGTTCATGGTTTAGGTTAAAACCGAGAATCAAACCAAACCAAACTGATCGGTTTGGTACGGTTTTTATTTCATTTGGTTTAGTTTTGGTTTGCATGTTAAAAAAACCAAACCAAACCGAAAAACCGAAAAAACTGAAGTGTATATAATATATGTTTATTATATATTAAACTTCACTATGTAAACTTCCTATTTTAATATGTTTCCATTTTGATACAATGCTTAATGTTTTTTTTTAGTTAAAAATCTTTAATATTATTATTAAATATGTTCTTATTTTTAATTTGGATAGTCAATTTTCTCATTTTGTTATGTGTATCCAATATTCATGATTTTTTACTAGTTGATAGGAGAAAACCGAAACCAAACTGAACCAAACCGATATTTCAATTTGGTTTGGTTTGGTTTTTTTTATAATATGATTTGGTTTTGGTTTGTAAAATTTGCTCAAAAACCAAACCACGAGCACCCCTCATTCCTACATAATGTAAAAGAGGTCAATGCGTACAGGACCTTACAGGTAACACAAACAGTAGTACGGTAACTCACCTTTGTCTCGCACGATCCGTCTTGAGATTTCATTCAGAATTTCAGCAACCTGGGAGTTACCTAACATGGAAGCTTTCCTGAGCTGGATTAAGTCCACCACAAGGTCTGGGTTGAAAGGTTTTTCATTCAAAGCGTACCGAATGTACTTGCGCAAAATCTCCTCCATGTCAAAACCTGTCTGGATATGAATCAAAACTGTCATCCAAACCCAAACAAGATCCGAGTGCAAGAGCACACATAAAATATGAATTAATTGAAGATATAAGGAAACAAGTACGCATCATATAACTTCTAAAAACAGTATGATTCTTTCAGAAAAGCAGAATAGTTACGAGCTGCATCAACCACCCCCGAAAAGGGGTAAATGTCTGTAGGAGTCAAACCTACTGTCAGAGAAAAGAGCCTTCAAGGAGATCTTTAGGCCAAACATCAACCCAAGAACAGGATACATCCAAGATTTTAATCATCCAATGTCAATGAATCCTTTTGAACTTCCATAAGGCTATACAACACCTGTTTCTTTGCTAAGAGTTTCAATTTTTGAGAGTTGCATACTCTTTGGAGTTCAAAATTATAAATTTAAAGTCTTGAGAATTGAGATTAATAATGTTGGGATGTGCATGGAATTCCAGATTTAATTTTCTGGTACAAACTTATATCATTGAGATGCAGTAGAAATATGTATATGCCCCATTTTTTGTTACTCCCCAACTCAACTAAAGCCTAAAGGTTATCTAATCATGCCGCCCTTTATGGGACGTACAACTTTCAAAAGACCTAACATTTGGCCATACAGATTTCCCCTTTTTCTTTTTTCTGGTTTTTTCTTCTTCTTCTCCTCTTCTTTTTTTTTTTTTTTTTTTTTTTTTTTTTGGGGTGGGGGGGGGGGGAGTGTGCCTTTGTGATGCAGGAGCAATTGCTCTTAAATTTGAATTAGTGAAGGCTTACTGTTCACAAGTACTGTAGTGGCACTGTACACGAGTACTGCAGTAATTACTATAGCACTACAGTTCTCGCTGCTGTTACAAGATGAGTAATATAATGCATAGTTAGTCTATCAAAATTAATATATATATATATATATATATATATATATATATATATGTATTTATTTTTATTTTTTTGATAGGCAACGAACAATTTTATTAAGAAATCTGGAGAATGTACAAGAGGACGAGAAGTCCTACAACAAAAAGAGGAAATAAAAAACAGAAAAAATTCCTACATCCCACACTGCTAGCCAATTAATTAGAAGACATAAGAAATAAAGGAACCCCGCAAAACTCTTTAGTCACCAAAACCCAAAGGAGGCTAAAAAAACCACCATCTCCCATAAAATCCCGGTCTCCTCTACCTTGCCCTAAAAAACACTCGCATTTCTCACAAAAATTCCAATATGTATTTATTTTATCAAAATAATATAATGCGTAGTTAGTTTGCACCATATGCATGCACCCCATTTTGTGATACCTTATACCGACAAATGGTTCTTTAGTCATGCTGTTTGCAAGATGAGTAAGACTTTCAAAGGACACTAAAATTTGACCAGAGAATTTTCAAGGCCTTCTCTTTTTATTTTCTTTTCTTTTAAGGATCTCATTTCCCTCAGTTTTTTGCTTTTTAAATCATTTTCCCCATTTTTAAACAAACCTCATCTTCAAATTAATTTTGAGGCACCTTCAGCATTTGGCTGACTATTCATAGTTAAATTAAATCTTGTTTCATTAAAATGATACCATGTATGGTTCTTTTGCAAACTTTAGGCCAGATTTTAAACCATACCGCTCAATTTTGTTCAGAAATTTCCTAAAATGCCCCCAGAATGTCAAATAATTACTTTTTGTTCATAACTAGTTAGTATGGCATTTGAAAAATTTAACAAAAAAGGAACTTTTTTTTTTTTTTTTTGTTGTTGTTGTAAGTCAAATGAATATTAGTTATAAAATTAGAAAACGCCCAAGTGTAATTAGAAGCAAGAATTGGCCGTTTCTACAGTCAGAATTTGACACCCCTGTGTTTCATGCGAATCAAGATACCTGTGAGAATTGTAATTCCCAAGAACCTTGTCAACCAAACAACCAAACTTTTACATATTCTTGGGGATTCAAATTCCAAGTCCAATTCTTAGGTAACAGTCACCCCAAAGGGAAATTAAACCCATTCAAAATAACAATCGAAATGCAAAAGAAAACCTAAGTTTTTCCTTCTTTTTGTTTCCTGGGTGATAAAAAGAAAACCTATGTTAAACACCAAGTTCCTAATGAAATCAAGAAAAACGTTCTTTGAAAGGGCGTTTCTTAAATTTCTCTATGTTTCACCGGCAAGCAAAATAAAGTAGTTTTAACGTGTCACAAGAATATGAAAATCTAAAAATAACAAACAGAAAACAAACACACAAAGCCATATGGTCAATTTGATCAAATGCATTATCATAGAAAAGTAAAAAACAAATGGCACCTTCTCGAGTTTAGATACCAGCGGTTAAGACTTTGAGGCATGATGCAGGAGCAGAGGCACAAGTGAAGTAGGTGCAGGAGCATATAAGCACTCTTCCTTAATTAGAAGGTTTAGACTTTAGAGCATGCAGGAAGCATTTAAAAGATACATGTATACATTCTATCTGAATTTTTTTTATATTTGTATTTATTCATATATATTTGAAAATATTAGACTTCATATATAAAAATAATAATGAAAATTTTGTATATATAGTATGAATACTTATGTAAGGAACATAGTTACAATCCACATTATTAATAAAAAGGAATATTCAGATTAAATATTGAGAATAAATAGATTATAGCTCAATCTAGATTTCAACAACTGAACAAGAAAGTAGCTCATATATATTTTGTTTTAATGGAACTTTCTTAGGGTAATTTTGCAATTACGATGCATTTAAGATTTTTTTTCCTGGGCTATAAACTAGTCTTGTGACGAAAGAAGTCGAGTTTCTTAAAAGATAAAATTAGTACTGGAGAGATTCAAATTCGAGTATCTATCATGAGAGAAACATGGTTCGATTTCGAGTATCTATCATGGGAGAAGCTCAGTTTTATCACAAGTACTAGTAGTTCTCGCATTACGTATTGCAATTGCTAATATGTTTTATTACCTTTTCTTGGCCATGTGTGTTAAGGTTGCAAGTCGGGGTGCCTACCTGTTAAAGAGGGACATCTTGGCCATGTCTTTTGCTCCAAGGGATACACATGAAGCACAAGTCCAGTTTGCATTGGAGTGAGGTCCGTGAGGAGTTCCTGCTATGATTGGCATCATGGCTTCACAGAGGCTTCCATATCCTGCTAGGGCTTTTGATATGGCTCACTGTTCCCGTTGCTTAATACCTTGGGATAAGTATGGTAAGGTGTCCCTAGATGTGGTGTAAGTTCATAAAAGATAAAAGAGCAACTAATAGGGAAGATTTTCATTTTTTGTCCTTTATATTTAAAAATTAGAAACTGCAAAAACTAATTTGTCCCACATTGTCATATATCAGTATGATTAAAGAATTTCGAATTTAACTGATTATTTTTCCTAATTTCTACAGATGGAATGTATCTGATTGAAGTGGACAGAGTTCTAAGGCCTGGTGGTTATTGGATTCTTTCTGGCCCTCCAATCCGCTGGAAGAAACAGTAATGGAGAGGTTGGGAAAGAACCCAAGAAGATTTGAAACAAGAGCAAGCATGCTATTGAGGATGTCGCTAAGCGCTTGTGCCGGAAGAAAGTGACTGAAAAGAATGATCTTGCGGTTTGGCAAAAGCCCATCAACCCCATTGAATGCGCAAGGAGAAAGAAGGTTGATAAGACACCTCATATATGCAAATCTGACAATGCAGACACAACTTGGTACTCCTTCAATTTGTCTTGTGCTATCCTTCATTAATATAAAACGTGAACTTTTGTATCTGGCCCTCTGTAACTCTCATGATTTGTGCTAAAAAGGTACAGAAGTATGGAAACTTGCATAACACCACTGCCAGAGGTAAGAAGCTCAGATGAAGTTGCTAGTGGTGCATTGGAGAAATGGCCTGAGCGTGCATTTGCTGTTCCTCCTAGAATAAGCAGTGGTTCAATACCAGGCATCACAGGCGAGAAATTCCAAGAGGATAATGAGCTGTGGAAGGACAGGGTGACACATTAGAAACATATTATTAGCTCCCTAGCCCAAGGACGATACCAGAATGTAATGGACATAAATGCTTACCTGGGCGGATTTGCTGCAGCCCTATTGAAATACCCAGTGTGGGTTATGAATGTGGTTCCTGCCAATTCAGAGATCATGACACTCTAGGTGTGATCTATGAACGGGGTTTCATCGGAACATATCAAGATTGGTGTGAAGCATTCTCAACGTATCCAAGAACATATGATCTCATCCACGCTAGCAGTGTGTTTAGTATATATCAAGACAGGTAAAATTTAGTGCAGAGAGACTTGCATATGCTCAATCATCAACTATCTTTGTTTTTATTTGTGGTCTTAAGATTGATTGTCTGTTTACTCTGTGTGCCAAAGGTGTGACATTACCTACATCCTACTGGAGATGGATAGAATTCTGAGGCCAGAAGGAACAGTTATATTCAGGGATACGGTAGAGGTCCTTGTGAAGATTAAAAGCATAACAGATGGAATGAAATGGAACAGTCAGATCATGGACCATGAAATTAATCCAGAAAAAATTCTTGTGGCTGTCAAAAGTTACTGGACTGGTGAACCTACGCAAAAACAAAACCAGTACTAAGTTTCAGCGAATTCTTCTACTAAGAGTTGCCGTATTTACTCTTTTTTCACTTGAATGGGAAACAGGATAGTTTTGCTAAATTTTGATATAACTTTGTAGATACCATCGTGATGACCTTTTTTATTTTATTTTATTTTTATTTTTGTATTGGGTCTTTATTTCCCCACTTAAATCTCATTATGAGCATTTTAAATATTGGTGGTTGTAGAACTGGATAATGGGAAATGCTAATTGTCTGCATTGGTAGAGAGAAGTCGATAAGTGGGCTGTCATGTTTTCCAATCTTAATTTGCAATTTGTTGTGTTGGAATTTTGCGAATTATATAACAGGAGTTGGGTGGGGGAGGTTAAAGGTGAGGATGAAGTTGAGTTTTGCAAAATCAGAATTTGAAGGCTAGGTCATTGACACTGTGTCTGAAACTAAAAAGCAAGTAAAAGTAATGCACGCATGTTTATGCAGTGTGCTTCTCGTTTGTCTTGATTTCCAAAGGTCTATTTGTGGTATTGAAACAAATTAACATTGGCAAAGTCCTAAACATGTGAGAAATTTTATGCAGCATTGGAAAAGTTGGAAAACTGTGCATTTCTTCTCTTTTTGGTTTTCTCCCATATTTAAGCCTGCAGTTACCAGTCACGCAAGGCATTCCAGATCAAGGCTTAAATCTTTGGCTAGATTGAATTCATCGAGTTCTACTGCCAGTAGTGTTGGCTTTCTGTGGTTAGTGTTGAGGCTAATTTTGTCCCCAAATCTGAGGTGGCAGGCCCTACTCTGCCCCCTCTAACGCAATGAATTTTCTATCCTAGAATTGTCATGGCAATTCGATCTCTACGGGCTCTTGTGCGTGATCAACAACCTAATGTTCTGTTCCTTGCTGAAACTAAAATCAATGATTTGAAACTCAAACGGCTCTTAAGCGGTTTGGGTTTTCACAACCCTGTCTCTATTCCCCTATCAATATTAAAGCTAGAAGTCTCTGCCTGACTTGGCGATTGGGGATGGAGATTGAGGTTACTATTTCTAACAAGTTCATTATTAATGCTCTTGTCTTCTCTTCTCCCCTTCTAATCCGTAGATGTTCATTGGTGTCTATGGCCCCCCTTCTTGGTAAGGTAAAGCTAAGTTTTTGGTCCAACTTGACGCTGTTGCTAAGGCGTTTGCGGGTCCTTGGTTGTGCTTGGGTGACTTTAATTGTATCACCTCTCAAGCTGATAAGACAGGTGGTAGGCCTTTTGCATGTCCGTCGTTTAATGGTTTAGGTGGTTTGATGGATTCGAATGGGCTGATTGATCTGGGTTTCTCTAGTCACCATTTTACATGTTTGCAACATGAGATGCAATTGTGCAAATATTAGGGAACGTTTAGATAGAGGAGTGGCCAACATTGAATGGAGACCGCTCTTCCCTCTTGCGAATGTCTCACATCTGCCTGTGGTATTGTCAGATCATAATCCTGTCTTTCTAAATTGCTTTGGTAATTGCAACCTAGTTACTCGTCCTTTTCGGTTTCATGCCATGTGGACTAGAGACCCTTCTAGCTCTCTAATTATTGAGCATGCTTGGAATTCTCGTTGTTATGGCTCCCCGGGTTTTCGGTTATGCCACAAAATCAAGGTATCTAGAAGAGATCATATTTACTGGAATAAACACCATTTTGGTATTACTAAAGGTAAGATTGCTACTATTCATAAAGCAATTTTAATTATCCCAAGTTCTGATGCCACAGGAACTCAAATCTTCAGCTTGAGCTTGATGAATGTTATAAGCGGGAAGAAGTCCTTTGGAGGTAGAATTCTAGAGTCCAATGGCTCAAGGAAGGGGATTGCAACACAAAATTTTTCCATCTTTCTGCTGTTATCGGGGGCTGTTGCAATTTGATTGATCTTCTCAAAAATTCTAAAGGCCTTTGGATTTTGAACAGGAGAGAGATAGGGGATTGCTTTATTCAACAATTTCAGAAGCTTTTCACCTCGTCTAATCTAGTTACTCCTGAGGGTCTTGAAAGTCTCATTCCTCGATGCATTACTGATCGATGAGGAGAATTTAGCTCTCTGTGCTATTTCAGATGATGTCAAAATTAGGGAAGTCCTCTTTAGGATGGGTTCTAACAAGGCCCCTGGACGGTATGTCTGTTTTATTTTTTTAAACATTATTGGAATATTGTCAAGTTTGATGTTATTGATACTGTCAAGAGGTTTTTTGTTGAAGGGTACATGTTGAAACAGCTCAACCACACCAACATTGCCCTTATTCCTAAAAATGATTCTCCCTCTATCGTCAAGCATTTCAGGCCTATCAGCCATTGTAATGTTGTTTATAAAATCATTACCAAGATTATTGCTAATAGGTTGCAACCTTTGCTCCATAAGTTGATTTCCCCTATGTAAGCGGCTTTTATGCCTGGGAGGATTATATTGGACAACTCTATGTTGGTCCAAGAAATTATGCACACTATGACGAGAAAGAAAGGCAATGGTGGACTTATGGCCCTCAGGATTGATATGGAGTGGACAAAATTGAGTGGCCTTTTCTTCTTAATGTCCTCAAATGCTTTGGTTTTGCCCATATCTGGATCCAATGGATTTCTTAGTGCATTTCTACTTTTTCATTCTTAGTGTTGATTAATGGTGGTCCTTTGGGATTGTTTAAACCTCATCAAGGACTTCGTTAAGGAGACCCGCTGTCCCCCTTCTTCTCTATCGTATGCTCTAAATTTTTATCTAGGATCCTTGTTCGTTTTGAGCAACAAGTTGCTGTCCATGGCATTAAGGTGGTTTGTAGTGGCCCAGCAATCTTTCACCTTCTTTTTGCAGATGATCTCTTCATTTTCTATAGAGCTACTTGTGTTGAAGCTGAAGCTGCTCTCCATTGTATGGAGTAATATTATGGGTGGTCTAGCCAATCCTTGAATTTTGAGAAGTCTCAAGTCCATTTTTGTAAGAATGTTAGTGGCTCTTCTATTGGTGTTATCTGTTCTATTCTGAATTTAAGGAAAGTTGACTCCAAAGCTGTTCACTTAGGGCTGTATCTTTTCACCAGTCAAGCTAAATCCAAGATTTGCAACTCCATTGTTGAGAAAGTCCACAATCGTATTAGTGGGTGGAAAGCGGTAGGTAGGGCTACTCTCATTCGTTCGATTGCTTCTACAATTCCTATTTATACAATGTCAACTTTTTGCCTTCCTTCTATCATATGCAATTCTATTGATAGCAGATTTAGGAATTTTTGGTAGGGTTTTAAAGGTGACTCTAGGAGAGGGCTTTGTCTCAAATCATGGGAGTCTCTAAGCGTTCCTAAGAATGAGGGAGGCTTAGGGTTTTGGCAGCGGTGTGGGGATATGAATAAAACTCTCATCACCAAGCTTGGGTGGCTTCTTTTTTCTGGGAGTGATAAATTTTGGGTTCAACTCTTATTAACCAAGTATTGTAAAGGTAAATCGTTCTTTGAGGTTGACTTCTCCAATTCTGTCTCATGGCTTTGGAAAGGTATTGTTAAATCCAAAGATTTGCTTCTTAAAGGGGCTTGTTTTGTGGTCAGTGATGGGAGATCCGTTGATCTATGGAAAGACCCGTAGTCCCTTCTGCTTATAGATTTCGCCTAACGCTTAGGGGTGAGTGACGCTTGGGAGTTAATATTGTTTCAGATTTAATTAACTTTCACGACCACTACTAAGATGCCAATTTATTAATTCAAACTTTTGATCCGGATGATGTGGCTCACATTTTGAGTATTCAAATTTCCCCCACTGTTAGGGAAGATCGATTAGCTTACATTCCTAATGCTTCAGGTAATTTCACAGTCTAGTCAGATTACCTTACTAATCGCAGTCCTAATCTAGTGGTGTTTGATCTAAGCTCTAACATCTATTGGAAAGCTCTTTGGAAGGCTGGTATTCATGAGAGATTCAAGATCTTTCTTTGGAAACTCCTCTGGAATATTTTCCCAGTCAGAGGTGTTATCAACTCTCACTTTTCTATCCCCATTCTTTTGTGTCCTCTTTGTGGGAATGATGTTGAAAGTGCTAAGCATCTCTTTTTAGAGTGTAAAATTACAAAAATTTTATGGCTGAGTTTGCGGTGGTCACTCTGTATTGATGCTTTTGATCATCTCTTGCTTACTGAATGGATTTTTCTCATTCTCTCTAATGGTCTTGGTCTCAAGGTTGATCAAGCCAATGCCCCTAAATTCCTGATTTTTGCAATTGTGTTAATGAACCATGTCTAGCTTGCTAGAAATGAATGTGTTTTTGAGGGAATGGATGTTGATCCAAGGAGTCTTCTTTCCTAGATTGAGAAAACTTCTTTTAAACATATTGCTGTTGTCTCGTTTTTGCCTATTGGGATTGTACATCCTCCTATGTGGTCCCTGCCATCCACACCTTGGCTTAAACTCAATTTTGATGTGGCCATCAGGCCTATTTCCTCAGTGTTATCTTCTGTGTTGAGGAACTCTAAAGGTTCTTTTTGCATGCCTGCACGCTAAGTTTGGCCCCATGAACCATTTTTTGTTGAAGGAATGGCGTTACATCTTGGAGTGGAATAGGCTTTCAAGCTTGGCTGCCCGATGATTATGACGGAGGGGGATGCGTCTATGGTTTTGGATCCCCTTTTGGATGGAAGCCTGCCTCCACATTAGGTTATTAATTCTTTGCTGTGTAAGATTAAAGTTTTGCTTGATGGTCTTCTCATGTGGGTTGGTCGTAGGATTCCTAAGCTTGCTAACAAAGCAGCCTATCTTCTTGCCCAGTGGGCTTCTTGTTGTAATCGCTTTGGTTCCATCCCAATCACCTCGTTACCGGAGGATGTTGTTCTCGCGGATAAGGTTGAAGGGGATGGAAACATATGCATTCTCTTATCTTAATTTTCAATAGTGAATTGCTTATTAAAAATAATAATAATAATAATAATGCCATGTATATGAATGTTGATAGAGCTACATAAAAATAGTGAGCTAAGTATATTTCATTATATTTCCGATGGCAACCTTATTTGATTAAAAGAAAGAAGAAAAAAAAAAGGGTGGGGGGGGTGGTTTTGAAGTTTATCACTAGCTCTAGTATTGAACTTAATTGGTCACCCACCTCAAGAGGAAAGCCAACCATATATCCCACCCATATGTATCTATCTATCTCCCTTGGTTCTCACTTGTCAGTATAGTACTACGATAATAACGATGGAATTGATAAAATCATACTCCAATGTGTACCTCAATGGCTACTTCTTATTATAGTTAAAAGGTATTTGTTGATAAACCCTTCCCTCTCTGTACTTACATAGTCATAATTCTTACTCCCCTTCTCTATGTATCATGTTGAACTTCCTTTTAATTTCTGCCGACTTCTCTACACTCAAATTTCTTTTCACCCAAAAAAGCGAAAGAAGGCAACCCATGCCATTCCATCTATTTCGTGTTCTCTCTATCTTAAATATTGTTTTGATTACAATTAGAGAAAAAAAGAATCAAAGTAGTGGATTAATTACAAAGAAAAAGTTGGTGATGATAAGAATTAAGTAATTGTGAACACTTTTCTATTTGGCTAAAAGTAAAGTATTGCCGACAACTTATAAGATGTATGATATAAGAAAGGCATTTCTCTTTGTCATGCAAATTTTATGGAGTATGGGGAAAAGTTCAACACCTACAGTTGACGCAAATACTATTTAAGAGACTAATTTAGAGCAATTCATATTAATATATATATATATATAGAGAGAGAGAGAAAGAGAGAGAGAGAGAGAGAGAACAAGTCTTGCCTATACTAGCTAATTTTGAGATAATTTCTGTCCGTGTGGTCCACTTTTATAGTATAGTACGTGTCTGTTTGGTTAGCAATTAATTAATCAAGGGCTGATTTCAAAGTCAAGAAGTGGGTATTATACCCTATACCCTATATAGTATATACCCATATATAGATATATATATATATACCCCATATAGTATATACCCATATATATATATATATAGAGAGAGAGAGAGAGAGAGAGTCCCCTTCTTATGAGGTTAACTTAATCTAACTTTAAATTGGGTCATCCTCCAAAACTATACATGTGATTTATATTTTACGAAACCAACCGTTAGATTAGTCTAATCTAACCGTTGGTTTTGAAAAATAAAAATCAAAGATATAGTTTTGGAGGGTGAACTAACCTAAAATTAGGTTAAATTAACCTCATAAGAAAGGGACTCGTATATATTCTCCAGCATAATTAGTAATAAATTAAGGATGGAGGGAGCGGATCTTATCCATTTCTCAAAATTTAATGGATGTCCAGTACTTTGATGCGATGTGCGACACATCACCCCCCGACTTGATCCAACAGTCCAGCTTGCTTGTTTACGGTAGGATTGTCCAACGCTACCGTTTTGGTATTCAACCTTTTGTTAACAATGTCAAGCTATCAAACACATCTCCTTCTCTCTCCACCTTCTAGTCTTCCACAATTGCCACTTTCTCTGCAACATATCATAAAAAAGTAAAACTCACTAGAAGTGAACAAACTCCTCATTAATCTGATAACGCACAAAGATTAAGAAATATCAAGAAAATAAAAAAGCATTATATATGTGAGAGGGTTTCATCTTAGAGATGGAGACTCGTCAATCTAACCACCATTAAAGAAGGACAATGAATTTGGAGGACATGAGGAACTAGTTTCAGGTCCTGGCCTCGATTTTATTTAACAGTATGTGGTTTTCGATGCCCAAAATGACATGGTCTGGTTATTAGTACGTCGATTCCATGTTATCGGTATGTTGCAAAGGTCATTGCTTTTATAGCCTTACTTTTGAGGGGGTAGGGGTAGATAGAGGTTGTAGAGAATAGAATCGAGTCCTATTGTTGAGGTGGGTGTCTTGAGGTAGAAGATGAGACAAGAGGATCTTTTTGACACCGTTAACCAAACTCTTACAGTCGACAAAAACGACTGTGCTTAGATAATCTCATCATGAATTAGCAACTCATCTGTTGGATCGAGCAAATAGATAATGCGTCGCGCATCGGATCAAACTATTGGAGGTCCATTAGTTTTTGAGAAATGGAGAGGAGCCGCTCCCAAGGATGGAAACTTCTTTTTAAATAAGTATGTTCACTAGCTAATTAATCACTCTTATATATACAGGTGCTTGCCTGCTTGGGAGGTTATATATAGAGCCGTTATGAGATGGAAAACATAATGGATGCATGGACGTTGAATCCTTTTCCGCTCCAATTACTTTCTAGTTTCTTGGCATGCATCTTTCGTTCAAAATCCACTATATCCCAAATTCCCAATGTTTATGCTGTTTAATAAAATAAAATGAACCATATTGTGTTAGCGACCAACTGCTAGCCGCCCCAACCTATTCGCGTCAGCCACACTTCTTCCGACAGCTCCACATTCTGCTTCGGGTTAACTTCATCTTATTCTTCCTCCGCTTCTTCAACTTCTTTAGCATTTTTAATTTTGTTATTTTTATTCAACAAATTAAATTTGGGACAATGCTAGACACCAAAGGTGATCAATGCTCAGATGTGGGACCCTACTAGACAAAGAGAGTAATTATTCTCTCTTCAACATCTTTGCCTTTTTTAATTTGGATGTGTATACTTTATAAGAGAGATGTTCGAATACGAAACCAAGACAAATCGAATGACTTATAGGTGTACAATCGCATGTGGACCATTTAGACAGTTTAAATAATTTTTGATACCTTAATCTTGTTGGATGAATTTACTGTACGTTTTTGAGTTAGTTTATTTTATTTTATGGGTGGTGACTTGTATTAAATGTGTAGCGTGTTTATAATGTTTTTATTTTATAGAAAAAATAACAAACATACTTTTCCTATTTTCTTTAGCAAAATTTTAGTTTTTATGATTTTTTTTTTTATTACCCCTTCCACTCCTCTTTAATTGTCTTTTTTTTTTTTTTGGGTGATGCTTCAAAATTATTATCACATTAAAAAAATCAATGACTTTTTTGAATTGATTTCCTGAATTACTCTTCCTTATGAGTATTTTACCTTTTTCAATGTTTGTATATTTGAAGGGTAAAATTAAGTTGTTAAATCATTTACATTGATGTGAAAACATTTAAAATGATTTTATTAAAAAACGAGCTTTTTCAAATGTGACAATCAAATAAGAATGGAGGAGGGAGTATTAAATTTTACTGATTTAATTGATTAATGGTTAATTTGATCTCTTGACCATATTAGTATCCAATCCAAATTTGATAACTATATATATATATATATACTACCTATAAAAGGCTGAATGTCATAAAAGCTTTTGATTCACTAATTTACCCTTATTTTATATTTTAAATATATCACTACCCTTATACACGATACATTGATTGGAAGAGGAAATAAGAATATAAAACACATAAACATAAATAGGAATTCAAAGTATATTATAATTCTATCCTTATATACGGTACAATATTGATTGGAATAGGAAATAAGAATATAAAACACATAAATATAAATAGGAATTTATAAATAGAAATTCAAAGTATACTATAAGTCATATACTTTAATTCGTAAAACCACATAAATAGGAAAAATCAAATTCATATAAAACCCTAAACCTTAACATATATCATTTATATAATTCTGAATTATACTTTCTCCATTAACAGCAGGATTCTGAATTCTTCTTTCTCTATTAACAACGTCTTCTATCTTGTTTGGTAAGTGTTTCTTTACAAAATGCGATAACTATTTCTCATAATAAAAAATAAAAAATAAAACAAAAAGCTACGTGCAATGCATGTGTACACCATCGCCACATATTTGAGGAAAAAAATCAGAGACAATACAAGATTTAGAGATTATAGTACCAATTATACAGGTAGGGTAACAATTTTGAAAGTTATGCGTCAGGAAACTGAAGATCTTGAATTCAACTTTTTATTTATGTTACCTACAATCCACTGAATTTATTGTGGACATTAAAAGATGTGGAATGGGTGACTTCCTTAGTTAGGTCAACACCAAATCCGAAATCATAGTCATCATTGTTTAAAAATTAATTGGGTCAAAGGTTTAGACATTTCTATTTGTTTTAGAGAAATAAGGGTAAATTACAATAAGCTTTCTAATGTTTAGCCTTATTTCGTATAACCTCCCTAAAAAAAATGAATGCACTGACTTTGGATAAGTTTCGTTGTTTCGAGGTGAAAAATCGAATAGAAATTAGATGAAAAAACACTATATCCCTTTTATATGCTCAATGATATTCATTCATTCTTATAATGGTTTTTCACCCAATTTTTATTTGACTTTTCACCCGAAACCTTATGAAAGAAGGATATTACATTGATTTGTTATTAGAGGGTTATGTGAGAAATGGTTAAACATTAAGAGATTTATTGTAATTAACCCCAACGCAAAATAGTATTAATAATAAGATAATACTTTTGTTACAAAAAAGTGTACTATAAATCATTCGAATTCCAAGTGGGTTTATGCCTCCTCAGGTGCATTTTAAACACTTCTAAAATGCATCATTTAACCGTAAAAGAACAAGTATGAAAATATATGCCCCTCAAAATGGCATGTGACTAGCATGACGTTTTTCGTCTAATTCTACAAACGATAATTAATAGTGCTATTAATTGCTAAACTTATAACAGTTAAGAAATACATTACAATGATTTTTTTCTTTAAAAAATTACATATAAAAAAAAAAAAAAGGGCCAAATAAAAAGGCTTTCTTATAATTTTCTTCCCTTCTCTAATTTAAAGCTCCTATAAAAGGGAAGGTTTTCCCCAAAGTTTGGTCCAAAATGGCAACTCCAAGTTCATCCTCTAAAGCAAAACGACACCTCCTATCCCTTATACAGTATTTTGGTTTGTTCCACCCCAAGGTGACAAAGCGTAAAAGGCTTTTTACTTGCGCGTGTTGAAGCCCCAGACCAATAAATGACGTCGTTTAAGAGTGGTTTTTGGTGGTTCTTTGATTCTTTCATAGTTGGTGCGCAGAAAGTGGAAGAGAAAGTGACTTGTTTCTTTGCAATCCGCCCCCTTCCTTCCTCTCTCATCACATCTCACTCTCTCTTCTTCCATGTCACCACTGCTCTTGCTCTCTCGTCTCACGCTTCTTTCTATTGCTCTTTTTGTGATCGGAGTTTGGGTGTTCATGCTTCTCAGTTGGTTTGGTTCTATATATATATATACACACACACACTAGTTGTTAACCCGTGGATTTGCACGGGAAAATAGTAAAATAATAGTTGAAATGATCGGAAAAAAAAATAGAGTGTACGGCTCATGAAAAATAAAAAATATAATAGTTGTTTCTAGTGCCTATATGATAAAAGTTGAGAGTTGTTATTAAATAAAAATTAATTATTTTTAGTATTTTTTAACATGGAAATGATAGAAAATTAGGCTTTCAGGTTTGGCTGCCCGATGATTATTATGATTAAAGGGGATGCGTCTATGGTTTTGGATCCCCTTTTGGATGGGAGCCTGCCTCCACATTAGGCTATTAATTCTTTGCTGTGTGAGATTAGAGTTTTTCTTGATGGTCTTCCCATGTGGGTTGGTCGTAGGATTCCTAGGCTTGCTATATAACAAAATAGCCTATTCTCTTGCCCGGTGGGTTTTTCGTTGTAATCGCTTTGGTTCCATCCCAATCACCTCGTTGCCGGAGGATGTTGTTCTCGCGGATAAGGTTGAAAGAGATGGAAACATATGCACTTTCTTATCTTAATTTTCAATAGTGAATTGCTTATTAAAATAATAATAATAATAATAATACCATGTATATGAATGTTGATCGAGCTACATAAAAATAGTGAGCTAAGTATATTTCATTATATTTCCAATAGCAACCTTATTTGAAAAAAAAAAAAAAAAGGGGTGGGGGGGTGGGTTTGAAGTTTATCACTAGCTCTGGTATTGAACTTAATTGGTCACCCACCTCAAGAAGAAAGCCAACCATATATCCCACCCATATGTATCTATCTACCTCTCGTGGTTCTTACCCGTCAGTATAGTACTATGATAATAACAATGGAATTGATAAAATCATACTCCACTGTGTACCTCAATGGCTACTTCTTATTATAGTTAAAAGGTATTTGTTGATAAACCCTTCCCTCTCTGTACTTACATAGTCATAATTCTTACTCCCCTTCTCTATGTATCATGTTGAACTTCCTTTTAATTTCTGCCAACTTCTCTACACTCAAATTTCTTTTCACCCAAAAAGGCGAAAGAAGGCAACTCATGCCATTCCATCTACTTGTGTTCTCTCTATCTTAAATATTGTTTTGATTACAATTAGAGGAAAAAAAAAATCAAAGTAGGCTTGTGGATTAATTACAAAGAAAAAGTAGGTGATGATAAGAATTAAGTAATTGTGAACACTTTTCTATTTGGCTAAAAGTAGAGTATTGCCGACAACTTATAAGATGTATGATATAAGGCATTTCTCTTTGTCATGCAAATTTTATGGAGTATGGGGAAAAGTTCAACACCTACAATTGACGCAAATACTATTTAAGAAACTAATTTAGAGCAATTGATATTAATATATACATATATATATATATATATATATATATATATATAGAGAGAGAGAGAGAGAGAGAGAGAGAGAGAACAAGTCTTGCCTATACTAGCTAATTTTGAGATAATTTCTGTCCGTGTGGTCCACTTTTATAGTACAGTACGTGTCTGTTTGGTTAGCAATTAATTAATCAACGGCTGATTTCAAAGTCAAGAAGTGGGTATTATACCCTATACCCAATATAGTATATACCCATATATATATATATATATAGAGAGAGAGAGAGAGAGAGAGAGTCCCCTTCTTATGAGTTTAACCTAACCTAACTCTCCAAAACCATGCATGTGATTCATATTTTACAAAACCAACTGTTAGATTAGATCTAATCTAACGGTTGGTTTTGAAAAATAAAAATCAAAGATATAGTTTGGGAGAGTGACCTAACCTAAAGTTAGGTTAGATTAATCTCATAAGAAGGGGACTCGTATCTATATATATATATTCCAATTAGTAATAGATTAAGAAATATCAAGAAAATAAAAAAGCATTATATATGTAAGAGGCTTTCATCTTAGAGATGGAGACTCGACAATCTAACCACCATTAAAGAAGGACAATGAATTTAGAGGACATGAGGAACTAGTTTCAGGTCCTGGCCTTGATTTTAACAGTATGTGGTTTCCGATGCCCAAAATGACATGGTCTGGTTATTAGTTGATTCCATCTTATCGTTATGTTACAGAGGTCATTGCTTTTATAGCCGTACTTTTGAAGGGGTAGGGGTAGATAGAGGTTGTAGAGAATAGAATCGAGTCCTATTGTTGAGGTGGGTGTCTTGAGGTAGAAGATGAGAAAAGAGGATCTTCTTGACGCGGTTAACCAAACTCTTATGATCGACCAAAACGACTGTGCTTAGATAATCTCATCATGAATTAGCAACTCATATGTTGGATCAAGCAAATAGATGATGTGTCTCACATCGGATCAAACTATTGGAGGTCCATTAGTTTTTGAGAAATGGAGAGGAGCCGCTCCCAAGGATAGAAATCTCGTTTTAAATAACTATGTTCACTAGCTAATTAATCACTCTTATATATACGGGTGCTTGCCTGTTTGGGAGGTTATATATAGAGCCATTATGAGATGGAAAACATAATGGATGCATGGACGTTGAACCCTTTTTCACTCCAATTACTTTCTACTTTATTGGCATGCATCTTTCGTTCAAAATCCGCTATATCCCAAATTCCCAATGTTTATGCTGTTTAATAAAATAGAATGAACCATATTGAGTTAGCGACCAACTGCTAGCCGCCCCGACCTATTCGCGTCAGCCGCACTTCTTCAGACAGCTCCACATTCTGCTTCGGGTTAACTTCATCTTATTCTTCCTCCGCTTCTTCAACTTCTTTAGCATTTTTAATTTTGTTATTTTTATTCAACAAATTAAATTTGGGACAATGCTAGATACCGAAGGTCATCAATGCTTAGATGTGGGACCCTACTAGACAAAGAGAGTAATTATTCTCTCTTCAACATTTTTGCCTTTTTTAATTTGGATGTGTATATTTTATAAGAGAGATGTTCGAATGCGAAACCAAGACAAATAGTATGGCTTATAGTTGTACGATCGCATGTGGACCATTTAGACAGTTTAATAATTTTTGATGCCTCAATCTTGTTGGATGAATTTAGTGTACGTTGTTGAGTTAGTTTATTTTATTTTATGGGTGGTGACTTGTATTAAATGTATAGTGTGTTTATAATGTTTTTATTTTATAGAAAAAATAACAAACATACTTTTCCTATTTTCTTTAGCAAAATTTTAGTTTTTATGATTTTTTTTTTTTTTATTACTCCTTCCGTTCCTCTTTAATTGTCTTTTTTTTTTTGGGTGATGCTTCAAAATTATTATCACATCAAAAAAATCAATGATTTTTTTGAATTGATTTCTTGAATTACTCTTCCTTATGAGTATTTTACCTTTTTCAATGTTTGTATATTTGAAGGGTAAAATTAAGATGTTAAATCATTTATATTGATGTGAAAACATTTAAAATGATTTTATAAAAAAACATGCTTTTTCAAAGGTGACAATCAAATAAGAATGGAAGAGGGAGTATTAATTTTACTGATTTAATTGATTAATGGTTAATTTGATCTCTTGACCATATTAGTATCCAATCCGAATTTGATAACTATAATTACATATATATATATATATATATATATATATATAGACTACCTATAAAAGGTTGAATGTCATAAAAGCTTTTGATTGACCAATTTACCCTTATTTTATATTTTAAATACATCACTACCCTTATACATGATACATTGATTGGAAGAGGAAATAAGAATATAAAATATAGAACACATAAAAAGGAAATAAGAATATAAAACACATAAATATAAATAGGAATTCAAAGTATACTATAATTCTACCCTTATACATGGTACAATATTGATTGGAATAGGAAATAAGAATATAAAACACATAAATATAAATAGGAATTTATAAATAGGAATTCAAAGTATATTATAAGTCATATACTTTAATTCGTAAAACCACATAAATAGGAAAAATCAAATTCATATAAAACCCTAAACCTTAACATATATCATCTATATAATTTTGAATTCTACTTTCTCCATTAACAGTGGGATTCTGAATTCTTCTTTCTTTATTAACAACGTCTTCTATCTTATTTGGTAAGTGTTTCTTTACAAAATGCGATAACTTTTTCTCATAATAAAAAATAAAATAAAAAAAACCAAAAAGCTACGTGCAATGCACATGTACACTATCGCCACATGTTTGAGGAAAAAAATTAGAGACAGTACGATTTAGAGATTATAGTACCAATTATACGGGTAGGGTAACAATTTTGAAAGTTATGCGTCAGGAAACTGAAGATCTTGAATTTAACTTTTTATTTATGTTACCTACAATCCACTGAATTTATTGTGGACATTAAAAGAGGTGGAATGGGTGACTACCTGAGTTAGGTCAACACCAGATCCGAAATCATAGTCATCATTGTTTAAAAATTAATTGGGTCAAAGGTTTAGACATTTCTATTTGTTTTAGAGAAATAAGGGTAAATTACAATAAGCTTTCTAATGTTTAGCCTTATTTCGTATAACCTCCCTAAAAAAAATGAATGCACTGACTTTGGATAGGTTTCGTTGTTTCGAGGATGAAAAATCGAATAGAAATTAGATGAAAAAACACTATATCCCTTTTATATGCTCAATGATATTCATTCATTATTATAATGGTTTTTCACCCAATTTTTATTCGACTTTTCACCCGAAACCTTATGAAAGAGGGATATTACATTGATTTTTTTTTTTAGAGGGTTATGTGAGAAATGGTTAAACATTAAGAGATTTATTGTAATTAACCCCAACCCAAAATAGTATTAATAATAAGATAATACTCTTGTTACAAAAAAGTTTACTATAAGTCATTCGAATTCCAAGTGGGTTTATGCCTCCTCAGGTGCATTTTAAACACTTCTAAAATGCATCGTTTAACCGTAAAAGAACAAGTATGAAAATATATGCCCCTCAAAATGGCATGTGACTAGCATGACATTTTTCATCTAATTCTACAAACGATAATTAATAGTGCTATTAATCGCTAAACTTATAACATTTAAGAAATACATTACAATGATTTTTTTCTTTAAAAAATTACATATAAATAAAAATAAAAAAAATAATTAAAAAAAAGCCAAATAAAAAGGCTTTCTTATAATTTTCTTCCCTTCTCTAATCTAAAGCTCCTATAAAAGGGAAGGTTTTCCCAAAAGTTTGGTCCAAAACGGCAACTCCAAGTTCATCCTCTAAAGCAAAACAACACCTCCTATCCCTTATACAAGTGTTTTAGTTTGTTCCACCACAAGGTGACAAAGCGTAAAAGGCATTTTACCTGCGCGTGTTGAAGCCCTAGACCAATAAACGACATCGTTTAAGAGTGGTTTTTGGTGGTTCTTTGATTCTTTCATAGCTGGTGCGCAGAAAGTGGAAGAGAAAGTGACCTGTTTCTCTGCAGTCCGCCCCCTTCCTTCCTCTCTCATCACATCTCACTCTCTCTTCTTCCATGTCACCACTGCTCTCGCTCTCTCTTCTCATGCTTCTTTCTATTGCTCTTTCTGCGATCGGAGATTGGGTGTTCATGCTTCTCGGTTGGTTTGGTTCGTTCTATCTATCTATACATATATATATATATATATATATATATAGACACACTAGTTGTTAACCCGTGCATTTGCACGGGAAAATAGTAAAATAATAGTTGAAATGATCGGGAAAAAAATAGAGAGTGTAAGGCTCATGAAAAATAGAAAATATAATAGTTGTTTCTAGTGCCTATATGATAAAAGTTGAGAGTTGTTATTAAATAAAAATTAATTGTTTTTAGTATTTTTTAACATGAAAATGATAGAAAATTAGACAAAAATATATATAGACTTGTAAGAAAAGAAGAATAATATAAATTATTTTTTTTTAATTTAAAAAATGCCTTATTTTTTTTTTCATATGTATATCAAATTAAGATAACTCGACTATAACTGAAGGTTGGTTGGTTGGTTGGTTGGTTCTTTCTAATGTTTTCTGATAGTGGGGAAATAAAGAGTTGATAAATGAAGGTTAGATGTTGCTAGTGTTTTCCAACATGAAAAATAGAAAATTAATAATAAAGAAAAAATAATAAAGAATTAAATTAATAAAACCTTGTTATAACATTCAAAGAACAATCTATCCATATTTTTAATTATGTTTGTATTTTTTTCTCCCTTTTGTTAGTTGTTCATAGCATGTAAGGAGTAGAGAAAATATGAAAAATTGTATTCACTGTTATTTATTTTTCATTTGTTTACTGAAAGTATTAGATCTTCTTAAATTTTTTTTTTTTTTTTTGGGTTATCAGAGGCTATTTATTTTTCATTTGTTTAGTTATGTTACATTTTATAAATAAATAAATAAATAATTGTTTAGTTATGTTACAAATTACGAAAAGTACCAACTTTTTTTCCCTCTTGTTGGGTTAATGGTGGCTTGCCTAGTAGAAGAGGAATAAGAAAGTTTAAGCATCATAATTTTGTATTTTTATTTTTCATTGGTTTGGTTTTGTTAGAGATTAAAATGTATGTGTTTCAAGATGAAAGATAATAGTTTTGTTTTTTTTTTAAATAAAAAATATTACCCAAAAAAGAAGAAAACAAATACAATGCAATGAATCCAGGTCACTTTTGATCTTTTCAAGCCTATATCAAAAAATGAGAAAACATTAAAAGTAATTAATAAATAAATTTACCCGTGATAGATTAAAAAACATTTTTACAATACTTTTTGTTGAGGGACAAATATGGGAATTGAAAGGGACAACAAATCCCAATCGGGAGAAATTACATTGTGGTAATTACTTCCCAATGAATTATCAGACATAAGAAGTTAGTAGTCATTTTGAAGCTTGAATACAGTTAATTTGTAGCAAGTTGACAACCAATACGTTTTATTTGGTATTTTATTGAGAAGTGGTCACCAAAAGGTAATTTCTACAATTGTTAAAATGCAGTAAAGGAGAAAGTATCTTTTGGTGAGCACTTCCTAGCTAAATACCAACAAAAGAAATTAGTTGTCAATGTACTACAAATTAGTTGTCAACCTCGTAGAATATGACTACAAATGGCCTTGTTTGGGTATTACTCTAAGAAATGAACATCAAAAAGTAATTTTGACAAAAAGTGAAATGTCGGCGTGGCAAAACGGGAGCTGAGAGCTGTGTTCTCTCAGCTTCCGTTTTATATATATAGCATAGATTTTTTTTTTTCGTGAGTTTACATGCAATTTCTGATCCATTTTTGTGTGCTGAGATTATATGTAAATTCTGATTTCTCTTTTGTTTCCCTTTTGTTTGCTGTCCAAGTGTTGTCTCGCTCGTATTCTTGTTCTTCTTTCCTCTTACCAATTTCTCTTTTATAGCATTTTAGGGTTTTTGATTCTGACTGATTTCTCTTTTGTTTAATTTCAGGATCTTTCTTTCAGCTTATTTTTTGGGGGTTTTGGTTGGATGAATAGCTTGGTGGGATGTTGGACATCGGTGGTCCGCTCTGTGCAGGTATTAACATGTAAAAGAAATTCGTGTGAGTGCCTCTCCAATCGAAGAGAAGAAGCGAACTAAGGTGTGAGGTAAGCCCCTAATACGCTGTTCTAATCACGTTCTGCTCTTAGAATGATTATTATTTGTTATTATCCGATGATTATTATTTAGGTTTTGTAGAAGGATTTCAGTTTCTGTTGTTTATTCTGCTAGGATTTTTGCAATGAGCAAATTGGAAGAGGTACAACAATGAGATTAGGGTTGATTTTTAAGTCTCCTTTTTCTTTTTTTGAGGCTGAACAAAGAGGTATCTATAAGTTTTACGTTGTATACATCCCATCAGGACAAAGGGATCCTTATATATTTTATTTCCATTAGTTCAGTACTTGGGTTTTATTCCTCGTTCTTTGACATTTTAAAGTCACCTCCTTACTTCGTTATTTTACTCTCTCTCCCTTTTTTTTTTTTTTTTTTTTCTGGGAAAACAACTTTTTCTAATAGGCTTTGGGTGTATTAGCAGTTATCACTTTCACTTAATAAAATTATATTCTTCTTAGGAAGAAATGGAGCATGCCCAAATAGGATATGGATTTGATGATAGTTTGAAAAAAACCTATTACAGTGCCAGTGTGATCCAAGCAAGTCCACGTCTTTAATAGACGGCTTCAGAATGGACGGCTCGGATCACACCAGCACGGTGATGATTAACTCATCAACTTTTTGGTCTTTTGATCTGAGTTGTCCATTACTTTTATGGACAGCTCAAATCAAACTAGCATGGTGTCACCCTACCCTTGCCCGTGAAAATAAAGTGATGCATCAACATAACCTTTTGTAGTATGTGTGGGTGAGGCTCTCTTATTTGGCTGCTGGTTAACCCATGCAATAAAAAATTAATTAGTTAATTAATTAAATCCTATCACGCAATCTTACTCACTGATGTTCAAATTTTTTTTTTCTTCATCTTAATTATATAATTCACTAAAGGTGATATCTTATAGTAGAGAAATTGTGAAGGACAAACTTGCCTTGCAGAGGTTTCATGAAGCTAATTAAGATCGAGCTCTCATCAGCATGCGATACTGAGATCAAGCTATCATTAGATTAAAAAAAAATTGAGATCGCCAATGTAGAAGAGAATACAAGAATTTACTAGAATACATTACAACCAACTAGCATTTCTTTGGTTTAGATTTGAGAAGAGAAATCCGAAAAATCTAGAAACTCTCCCAACTGTTGGATCATTGCCACTTGGCAAGATCATAACCAAAGAGAAGGGAGAGAGTAATGGACACAAAAATGAGGTGAGATGGATAATGAAAGATGCAATTAGGTTTGGGTTCCGATTTGGTTTATTTAATGAATATTGTTATGGTGCTTCCCTGCTTGCATATATATAATTAATTAATTCATATATTTACCCTTTCATTTCTCAAATCTCAGGTTGTGTTTCCCAAAAGACAACGAAAACGCAAGTCTAGAGAAACACACATAGTCAGAGGGATAATATTCTAGTTTCGTCGTTGCAGCTGCGAGTGCGAGTCCAACAATTTCATCTTCATCTTCATATCTGTTGTGGTGCATCCAGGAATTGGAATTAATCGGATTGAGAAATCTGATTGGCGTGGGGCCACGGGGGGACGTGGAAGATGGGGGATTCGGCGACGTTAGAGCAGACGGCGGGGAATATAGAGGAAGAAGTAACGAGAGTGGTGGAGCAGGCCAAGGAGTTGCAGGACTCTGCTGCATCTTTCTTATCCAAGGCCTCTAATGACGAACAATCCCTCCGCCTCCGTGCTATTTCTCTCGACTCTTCCATCCGTAGGCTTCGTTCCTTAATCGACTCCCTCCTTTCCAATAAGATCTTGGATCCCAAGTTAGCCGACAAGGCCTGTATCTTTCTTTCTCTTTTCTCTTTTCTTTCCTTTCATTCCCCCCCGTCCCCTTTCTTTTTCCATTGCATAATTGTTCTTTCTTTTGGAGAATTTTACTAGTTGCTTGTTGGTTCGATTTATTTATCTGCACGAGTTGTTGTTGATTTTTATTTTATTTTGTTGCAGCTAGAAGACGAATTACAGAGAGCAAGATGTATTATGGTCGATGGAGACGCCGCTTCATTTCTTCCTGGCAAAGCTCAGGGTGCTTTCTCGTCCTCTGATCTTCATTCTTATTTCTATTGGATGTATTCATTTTCCTTGATTATTTTTCAAATTTTTTTTTTCCTCTCCAAAACTAGAATTGTTTTGTTTATTGTTGGTCTAGGAATGCTACTAATGTTTCTGTAACATATATCCTCGTATGATATGATATGGTGTGATACACAGGCGGCTTTCTGAGGATGTTTCTGGGTCCTATCAATGTGCGTGCCACTAGGAAAGACGTCCAGCTGAAAGTCAAAGAGGAGTACAACAGTTACAGAGTATACCTTCTCTCTCCCTCCCTCCCTCCCTCCCTCTCTCCCCCGGCCCACCCTCATGATTTAATGGCATCAGCATTTTTATATCTCACAAAAATTCTGTATATCCAGTATGAGAAAACGCATGGTACCTTATGCCCAAACATTCTTTGAACACTAATACAAGGATCATATCTTTTGAGGCAGGCGATCTCTCCTATGTTGAGCTATACATCTGTTACCTATATTCTTTTCTTGGATTATTCTCTATTCAATATTGTTGTGGGATCTTATCAAAGGTCATTGGGTTTGTATTGAATCTTTACATGTTTCAATGAGCAGATTTTTGCAAATATCATAGAGTATATCGTTGAATTGTTTGGGCCTTCTCTTTGGTCAACAGAGTTAAAACCTCGACAACCCCACCCCTCTGCTGACAGAACATGCTAGTCTTCGAAATTGAAGAAATTTAGATAAAAGTCTTCAATGAGAACTGTCTTTGATCCTATTTTAGTCCTTGTCAAAATCTGTATTTCGATAGACATACTGGGTACAACCAAATTAGCTATCTGTCAAAGCTTTACTCTTTTTTTTTTTTTCCTTGGCCTTTTTTAAATTTTCCTGGTGCTTGATTAATATTGAGGTTCCACATTCCTTATCAAAAAAAAATAAAAAAAATATTGAGGTTCCACATTTATCATTTTTTTAATGCATTTTCTGAATACTTTGAAGATTGTACGAGAAATAATTTTTGAAGCCTTGCTTACCATACATTCTATTTGGAGCAGGATAGAACAGCCCTTCTATTTCTTCTTTTCCCATCAATACTACTTATTTTAAGATCTTGGATTTGGGATGGATGCTTGCCAGCATTTCCAGTTCAGCTTTACCAGGTGTCTTCTAATTATCTTGTGTTTTGAATTAGAGGTTATTTTGATTTGTTAAAGTAAAACACGGTTAAATGAGAATTTAATTCTGAGTGTATGCTTTGTCAGGCATGGCTTTTATTCCTCTACACAGGTTTGGCTTTGCGAGAGAACATTTTGAGAGTGAATGGAAGTGATATTCGTCCATGGTAATTGCACATGATCTTTTGTGCTTTTGAATTTTGTTTTAACACTTATCTTGCTTTCTATTGTATTCGGTGCAATCATGTTCTCCTAGAACATGTGTCTTGTCCTTTCATCCACGTAACCGTGACAAAATATAAGCGTGAAACTTTTGAAGTCTATGATGCATATTATTTGAACTTGTTTGAATTTCTTTGAACGATGAACTAAATTCAATAAAAAAATTAAAGACGTCTTGTGGTTGAGGCCAAAATTGGAATCCAAAATAAGATGCTCTTTGTAAGACTCATTCTATTTGGCTCCTATTTGTTCCACTTAAAGGAATGCTCATATATCTTTTGGAAGCATGCATTTAATATTAAAAAATGAGTCTCAAACTATGTTGTGAAATGTGCTTAGAACTAAGGATTTACCATAGACAATTTTTTTTAGTTTATGATTTAGCCAAATATAAATAATTTAGAACCTTTTCCAAAAAATAAATAAATGATTTAGAAGTTTGTTTACCATCCTCTACCCTTGTTTGCTTCTATCAAGTAGTGGAAATGGGCTATCAACAACTTCCTCTTTTGCACATCCGAATAATCATATATTATTCTAGTGGGAATTCATGTACCATGAAAATTGGTCATAGTCTCCTACTAGTCTCCTACTTATATCCTCTTCATGTGCTAGTTTCCATGATATTTAAAAGGAGTATTCAATGATCCCCATATATATATATATATATGTAGTTAAGACATCACAATAGTCATGCTTGGACTTAAACATGTATTTAGAGAAATATTTAGTGGGGAGATTTTTTATGGGAGGGCATGGGGGATGAGAAAAAATTTCACCTCATCAACTAGAACATTATTTGCTCTCCTCAAGAGGCGGGTGGACTGGGGTTGAGAAACTTAAGACAGATGAAACGCGCTATCGGGAAAATGGTTATGGGGATATGAGATTGAAGGAAATGGTTTGTGGTGGGAAGTAGTGGTTTGGAAATTTGGGAAGGAGGGAGGGAATTAGTGGCCTAAGCGCTTCACAGGTGCTGATGGGGTGGGGGTATGGAAGTACATTGTGGGGGAACTAAACCACTTTGCTAGGAAGGTAAAATTCAAGGTGGGAGAGAAACATCGGGTGAGGTTTTTGTCAGACGTGTGGTGTGGGGAGACAATGCTATTAGAGGCATTCCCCTCCATATATAACATTTTTGACTTTTTGTTAACAGAGATGGATGGGCCTCGAAGTATGTTGAATGGATTAGGGAAGTAATGGGGACATTGGACACAGGCTAAAGCAGATTAGTCCTATTTGCTTGATGACCAAGAATTACCATATTTTATTTAGTTTATTTATGGAATAATGGATTGTTACCTTTATAAATTTCCTATGCTTTAGGGTTAAGTATTACCATGTTAAATGTAATTGGTGTCTATAAAAGGCTCCATATTTTTTTTTTAGGAATAAATGATTATGATGGAATAAAATAAAGTTTAAATATCTTTACGTTTAATGTGTTGCCAAACCCTTTAGGTGTGAAGCCTAGGGTTTCCCCCTCCTTATTCTCTTTCGTTTGGTGTGAAGCCGAACAACTTAGGTGCAAAGCGTAGGGTTCTTTCCCCCTTTCTTCTTCTTTTTTCTTTTCTTTTCTCTGCTTATTCTACATCAACTTTAATTACGATTTATGTTGTCCTGCATCAGTTTTGGAATCGGAGTGTATTTCAAACCCTCGCTTTTCGATCTTTTACTCATCAGCATCCCTCACATCCACCGTGCACTCCATCGAGTGAAACCCTCAACCCTTGACAAAAAAATTCTAACTTCACCTATCAAGTCCTTTATCTTGCTTATCAAGCCCAACCAGCCACTGCCATAACCCTTAATGGAAGTTCCAAACCCTCGCCTTCAATTCTCACGTGTGTTACACGGACTCATCATTTTACCCAAGGTACACATGTTGACACGACACAGGTTTGGGTATGGGATTCATGTCGAATACAGCACTTGTCAGACGGATACGGTTGCATGGAAGAAGAAGGAAGCCATACCAGTTGATCGTGAAATCTAGGGCTTAATGGAGATGATGAGAAGGGGAGTGCGAGAGAAAGAGAATGGGCACCTTGCTGTTGCCAAAAGTGTTTTGTGGAAGGTCTCCTGAGGTGCCGTTGGCGGATGGTGTCGAATTGCGTCGGAGTATATAATTGTGTATGACATTAAATTTTTTCTAGAGAACCGAAAAAGAGTTAGGCAGAAGATAAAGACTTATATTATGTCTCAGCATCGAATTGCGGAGTATATAATTGTGTATAACATTAAATTTTTTCTGGAGAGCCGAAAAAGAGTAAGGGAGCATATGAGAGTCATATTATGTCTTTTTATTTTAGATTGTTACAATTTTCGAACAATAATCTATCTAGGTTTTTAATTATGTTTGTATTTTTTTCTTCATTCTGTTATTGGTTCAATGCATGTAAGGAGTAGAGGGAAGATGAACAATCATATTCATGGTTATTATTTTTCATTTGTTTACAAAAATTATCAAGTTCTACCATTTTTTTTTTCTTTCGCTGGGTTACTGGTGGCTTGCTTGGAGGAAGAGGAATAAGAAAGATTAAGGATCATAATTTCGTATTTTTATTTTTCATTGGTTGGTTTTGTTGTAGATTAAAATGTATTAGTTTCAAGATGAAGGATCATAGTTTCGTTTTTTTTTTCTTTTACTTACCTGAAAAAGGAGAAAACAAATACAAAGACAATGTATCCAAGTTACTTTTGATCTTTTCAAGTCTACATTGAAAAGTGTCGACGGGTGACCCTCTGTAGATGACAAACCCCCTTTCTGTCGAATAATGAAACAACTTCCCCTTTTACGGTTTTTTTTTATAAATGTTTATTTATTATTTTTAAGTTAATCCTCACACTTTCCTTACTTCTAAAATGGCACAAATTTTAATTCACAGTTTAACCATTCAAAAGTTTATTATTATGAAAATACCCCCAAATATCATAATACTTTCAAATAAACCTCTTATTATATTTACCTTAAGAATATGTATGTACACACACACACACACACACACACACACACACATGTATCCCTTTCTCGTATCCAATTTTTGGATCTTTTTTAGTTGAGTCCCCGCATCCCCATTTTGGAAATTTGACGAATCTGACATCTGGGTACACACCCACACCGAGTCCATTTAACATAGATTCTTGCACCATCACGATTTGCACTGTCCCCTTCTACTAGTCAACTCATCTTGAGCCCTTACAAGGCTTAAGACGATACATCAATTGAACTAACCACAAACCGTGACGACCCTCGTTGCACCACGTCAACCATGGCAAGACCATCTTGGTTCACTATTGGTACCCTAGACCACAATTGCACAAGCCCTAACCCAACCATCATTGCACAACCACCATCACCTTCGACCATCATTTTTCACCTTTGTTATATATCACCGTCGACCCATCTCCGGCTCACCTTTGTCGAACACCACTGTCTATATTAATTACGAGTCAAGTTGTCGCCTTTATACTGGTCGACCATCATCACCATCTAGTCCCACTGCCAATCAGACAGCCCTTCTTCAAGCCTTACCCCTTGATCAGATCCGCCACTATTGCACCAGCTGACAGCTAATCGCACCTTTTCTCTGTCTCGCACTGCATCGCACACCTCACATCATCATCTTGATGCACCCACAGTGCTGCAAATCATTGCTGTGAGCCACCGCCATTGAGCGATGACTATCAACATCAGTGGTGGAATCCTTGTCATGAAACATCCCATCTCTGTTGACATTGTTTGGGTATTGTTTAAGGGCTTCTCACAAGTATACATAATTGTCCAAATTGTTTGGGCATTAGTTTACGGATTGTTTGGCTAGATTTCCTTAAGCTGTTTGGGCAGTTTGAGAATTATTGGCTTCTATCAAGTATTAATGGACTGTTTGGGTACATGCACTTCAGAACTTGCTATCCAAGATCTGATTAAATTGTTTGGTTACGTGCACTTGCTATTCCAATTAAAACCAAGTATCCTAAACCTTGGTTTAGAATGAAGCAATTGTTTGGCTACGGTTTATTCTAGTACTGTTTGGTTATGACTTACGACTCTTTTTCTACCCGATTTGCAAATCAAAATTTCTTAGACCTCATATTCACACTCGAGAAGGTTGAGTTTCTCCCACCCCAGGAGAATTGATGGGGACAATGGACAAAGGCTTAAGCAGATTGGTCCCATCTGCTTGATAACCAAGAATTACCTTATTTTATTTAGTTTATTTATGAAATAAAGATTGTTACCTTTTTAAATTTCCTTTTCTTTAGGGTTAAGTATTACCATGTTTAATGTAATTAGTGTATGTAACTCTGTATTTTCTCAAGGAATGAATGGCTATGATGGAATAAAATAAAGTTATAAGTTTCTTCATGGTTGATGTGAACCTTAACCCTTTAGGTGAGAAGCATAGGGTTTCCCCACTCCCTCTTCTTCTTTTTCGTTTGGTGCGAAGCCAAACACCTTAGGTGTGAAGCCTATAGTTCTTCCCCCACTCCCCCTTCCTTTTCTTCTTCTCCCTCGTCTTTTCCTTGCTTATTCTACATCAACTTTAATTGTGATTTGTATGTTGTCCTGCATTAGGAAGTCCCATTCTGGAATGTTACCTTCATTAGACATCTTCAGGATTGGGAGATAGGAGTGGATGAGTTCTTTGCACTCTTGTATGACACCCATATAAAGAAATGGGGATGGGGAATGCTATTATTTGGGATGGTTACGCCATTGGTAAATTCTATGTCAAGTCCCTGTAGAGGACATTGATTGGCCCTATAGATAGCTCCTTTCTAGAATCTCAGACATGGCTTTCCACAATCCCCTCTAAAGTTGCCTTCAACAGTTGGATGCAGCATGGGGGAAGTGTCCTACTATTGATGTAATTTAGACAAGAGGCTTTGCCCTAGCTAATTGGTGTGTGATGTGCAAAGCTGGGCCTAGAGTGTATTGACGAACTTCTCATCTATTGTGAGATAGCAACAAGATTATGGGCATTTTGCCTAGCATTTTGGGGTCTGATGGATGTTGCCAACTGTTGTACACCAAGTATTAGGTTCCTGGAGATGCAAAAGCATAAACAAAATTTGGGAATTGATGGGAATATGGTGGAGGAGGTCCAATAGAGGCTAAAGCGGAGTTTGCTAAACTTGCCTGGTTGGAAGAGATTAGTTGGAGACAAAAATCTAGAGCTATTTGGCTTAAAAAAGGTAATAAAAATACCAAGTTTTTCCATAGAATGGCTAATGCTCACAAGAGGAACAACTTTATTGGGAAGCTTAAAATTAATGGGAATATAGGTAGAGGATGAAGCTATCTTCTCTAAAGAGATTGTTGATTTCTATATTAATATTTTTTATGAAGAGGAGGATAAGAGACCGTTTTTTGACAATATGGATTTCAATGTTATTGATCACTTGGAGGCGAATGGTTTGGTGGTTGCTTTTGAGGAAAGGGAGGTGATTGAGGCTATTAACTCTCTTTGTGGTGATAAAGCTTCTGGTCTGGATGGTATATCCATTGCTTTTTTTCTTTTTTCTTTTAAATGTTGGAGTGTGATTAAAGAAGACTTAATAAAGATTTTTGGGGAATTTTTTGAAAAGGGGAAATTTGAGAAAAGTCTTAATGCTACTTTTATTGCTCTCATTCCTAAAAAAGGGGAGGTTGTGGATGTGAGGGACTTTCGCCCCATTTCTTTACTTGGTAGCGTTTATAAGATTATTTTCAAAGTGTTGGCTTTGAGACTTGCGATGGTTGTTGGGAATATCGTTTCCCCTTCTCAATTTGCATTTATTAGGGGGAGACAAATTGTGGATGCAGCCCTTGTTGCTAATGAAAGTATGGATTCTGGACCTAAAAGTGGGATCCTGGGTTATGGTGAAGATTGATTTCGAAAAGGCATATGACCATGTTAATTGGAATTTTCTCATCTACTTGCTTGGTAGAATGGGTTTTGGGGTTAAATGGCAAAAGTGGATATCTTGATGCATTTCAAGCCCTTCTTTTTCAGTTTTAGTGAATAGGACTCCCTATGGTTTCTTCCATAGCTCTAGAGGTTTGCGCCAAGGGACCTTCTTTCTTCCTCTTCTTTTTATTTTAGTAATGGAAGCTTTAAGTTTGTTTATTTCCAAGGCTTTGGAAGCTAATTTGTTGGAGGGCTTCACTATTGGTAATGAGAGGTATGGGGTTGGGAAGGTGTCTTATTTACTTTTTGTCGATGATGCTCTCTTTTTTTATGGTGTTGATGAGGAACAAATGCAAAATTTAGGGGCCATTCTCCTTTGTTTTGAAGCGGTGTCGGGTCTTAAAGTTAATCTTGGCAAGAGTGAGATTATTCTGGTGGGTGGAGTTCAAAACCTTGATTCACTTGCTAATATTTTTTGTTGTAAAATTGGTGGTTTGCCAATGACTTATCTTGGTCTTCCTTTGGGAGGCCGCTTCAAAGACCCAAAAGTTTGGGATCCCGTGATTGCAAAGATTGAGAATAGACTTAGTGGGTGGTTTAAAGGATACCTTTCGAAAGGGGGGAAGCTTACTCTCATTAAAAGTGTGTTATCTAGCATTCCTATCTACTTTATGTCCATTCACAAGATCCCAAGAGTAGTGGCTAATAGAATTGAGAAACTCCAAAGAGACTTTTTGTGGCATGTTATTAGGGGAGAGCGGAAATTTCATCTTGTTAATTGGTATACCGTGTGCCTACCAAAGAGTGAGGGTGGTTTGGGTATTAGATCTATTTCTTACACTAATCAAGCTCTTATGGGGAAATGGCTTTGGAGGTTTGCAAAAGAAGATTTTGGTTTATGGAAGGATGTGGTGATTTGGAAGTATGGAATTACTAGTGAGGGGTGGTGGACAAAGGAGGTGAGGGGTACTCATGGAGTGGGTCTTTGGAAGGCGATTATGCAAGGCTTGGATGATTTCATTAAAGGGGTTAGTTTTAAAGTGGGTGGAGGTAATAGAGTGAGATTTTGGAAAGATGTATGGTGTTCCAATTTACCCCCTAAGTTGGAATTTCCTTCTTTGTATGGTTTTACACAAGGATGCCTTGGTTCATGACTACTTGGATGGGACTAATAATACCATATCGTGGAATGTTCTTTTTGCGAGGCGATTTAATGATTGGGAATTGGAAAGTGTGATGTTATTTTATCAAATTATTTATAATAGTAAGATTTCGGTGGGTGAGAATGACTCCTTAATGTGGCATAAGGACTCTAAGGGTTTATTTTCCATGAAATCTTTCTACAATTTTTTGAGGCCACGTGGAGATCCTTTCATTCCAGCTAAGATTACATGGAATTCATCGGTTCCTACTAAAGTGGCTTTCTTTTGTTGGTTAGTGGGAAGAAACAAATGTTTGACTTTGGATAATCTTATGCGAACAAGGTGGTCTTTGCCTAATAGATGTATTTTATGCAAAGAGAAAGCGGAAGCGGTGGATCATCTTTTCATTTATTGTATTGTAGCTAATAGTCTTTGGATGCTTATTTTTAATTTGTTTGGAATATAATGGGTCCTTCCTTCTTCGACTCATGACCTTCTAGCTAGTTGGTGGATCAAAGGAGGCAAAAAAGAAGCTAAGGAGATTTGGAGAATGGTCCCCCATGCCATTTTTGGTGCATATGGAGAGAGAAATCTTAGAACTTTTAAAGGAATTGAGAAGTCGATCATTGATATGAAGTCCTTCTTGATTATGAATCTCTTTCTTTGGCATTCTAATTATTTTAATAGTTGTAATCATTCTTTTGTTCTTTTTGTAGATGCCTTTAAGATTTAGAGGGGTCTTTCCTTAGTGCTTGTATATGTCTCATGTACTTGGGCTAAGCCTTTTGTTATTAATATACTTTTACTTCATCAAAAAAAAAAAAAAAAAAAAGGGAATTAGCCTGGAGGATGGTACCCCATGCTATTATTTGGACCCTCTAGTGGGAGAGAAATGAGATAATTTTTTAGGGCCTTGAGTCTACCTTTGAAAGCACATGTATTGATTGGGCTTCTTTTTTGTTGGAGGAGAGTTTTTTTGAGATTAGATGAACTTCCTTCCCAAATTTCTTAGATTCCATACTTTTATAGTTATATATTTGGGTATACCTAAAATAAAATTACCTTAATAAAAAAAATAAAATAAAGAACACAAATTTATTCTAATTTAACAATTAAATTCGCAAAATATTAAAAGAAGACATATCATTTGCATAATAATAATATCATATACACTTATAAAAACACAACTCATTACCACATAAAGTTTAGGGGGTTCATGCTAATCGTTAATTTTTATTTCAGATACCCTTGGAATCTAATATTTTGAACATTGCCGATATCGGCAGTATTTTAGCCCTCGAGATCATGGTTCAAAGTTATTTTGTATTCTTTCGATGTGGTTTTGTTATTTTGTATTCTATCTCGAGTCGAGATAGACATCCCTCTTAGCCTCTTGTTATTTTGTATTCTTTTGATGTGGTTTTGTTATTTTGAGTATAAATAGGTCCCATTTATTAATTGGTATGGTTCTTACTTCTTACCTATGTTTGATTGGTTAATTGATTTTGATGCATTCTATGACTCTTGGGTCAGGTTTTGTAATTGTGGGTTTTTATGGGAATTTTTTTATAGATTTTTTAGTCTCCTTATACTTTGCATCATTAATTGGCATAAGTTTCTTTTCAACAATGACGTTAAAATGAATGTAGTTTACATTCCATCTATTACATTATGTACATTGATTAAAAATGTTCACTAGAAATCATTAAAACTGATAGTATGTAGAAAAATTATGGTTGTTGTAACAGTAGGTATAAGTTCTCTGGGAGTTTCCTAATATAGTTGTGTGACTGTATTGCCTTGCATGCATCATTTTTCGGGTGGTTGATTTGGCAAGATATCTTATCCCTGCATTTTAGACCATGTTAATAAGGTATTTCATGATCAATGAGTATCGATTAAATTGAAGGGAAAGTTCCATGAGATAACTATAAGATCAGTCATGCTTGATGGTATAAATATTGGGAAGAAAGAAAACATGTTCCTAAAACTAGTGTAGTTTTAGTGAGGATGTTACGATGATTTGAGTGCTAAGACTAGAAATGTCATCATTAGAAATAAATGCATTTGTGAGAAGGAAAAGGTAGCAGTTGATTTAGGACGCGCTGGGAAATAGTCTGTTAAAATGGTTTGGACATGTATACTCAACTACTCAACTCATTTCAATAAAGACCTAATCCCAATTACTTGGGGTCAGCTACGTGAATAGTTATATAAATAGTGATATATTAAAGTTGAAGTTGTTGCATGAACTAGGGAAAACCGATAAGGATATGTATTGATGTAGTTAGATAATGCATGTTGGTAGAAGATTTTGCAAAATATAGCTCCTTATAAAACAGAATGATGCTGAACTTTTAAGTATTTGGGTTTAGGCTTTATTTAGAAGAATCTATACTTCCCTTAAAGAACATATATTCTTAATCTTCTAAGAAGACTGGCATCTTGGGTTTCTAGCTATCATATATACCATTTAATCTAAATTCTATGCAGGGTGATGAAGAGGATTAAACTTTAATGCTTCATGTTGCTATCAAAGATTAGTTTGTTGTTTGATTTATCTGCCACTACTGGCTCCAAATATTTAAAACATGGCCATGTAATAGTGGCATTTACAGATGCAACTTGGGCAGTAGTTATCATGGACCAGATATCAAACCTGAGCATTGTACACTTCTTAATGAAGGAAGAGATGGTTTTTGAAAAACTTAAATATTTAATTGCACTGCTTAATTCAGAAGAAATTGGTATTGGAGGCACTTATGACTTGATTTGAATTGAGATTTGAGAGTAAGTTCTGTACCAGTTGTATACTACGTATTTGGAAGGAGTTGTAACTGGTCTTGGGTGTCAGCTGTATTACATTGGAGTTATGTTAGATTGTTGACATAGGTATGCATGTGGGGTGCAGATGTATATTTAGGCATCATATCTGTCTGACCTCCAAATCTTAGGACATAGATCTGTCATATTGTTTTAAATCTTCAATTTTGATTCTTTTGTATCCTACTATAAGATGAAATGTCTATGTAAGATGTATATTTAGGCATCATATCTGTCTGACCTCGAAATCTTAGGACATAGATCTGTCATATTGTTTTAAACTTTTAAATCTTCAATTTTGATTCTTTTGTACCCTACGGTAAGATGAAATGTCTATGTAAGATAATATGCTTGACAATATTAAAACATATCAGGAATATTTTGTGAGGAATTTCAAGATGATTAGCAATGTGTTACGCTGTTCAAGTTGTTGGCAATAGGCATGTTTAAATCATGTTCCATATCTATAGCAACGTTATGTCTTGTCCCATTGACAACTCCTAGGGATTCTTGCTTTTGACACTTAACTTGATATGGTCAAGTCTGTTTCATACAGGTATTCATGGCATGGTACTTGATTATATGGAGAATGTCAACCCTCTTTATCTTCCACAAGTTAGGAAGGCATATTTTCATTTTTTTTCCCTGTTAGTTTTGTTTTGTTCTGATCTATTCTGTTTTGTTTTGTGTTCTTTTTTTTGTTCGTTTTTGGGGGGTGGGGGTAGGGGTTGGGATTGGGTTCAATCCCCCCCCCAAACACACAAAAAAAAAAAAAAAAAAAAAAATTGATGCCCTTACACTACAATGGGCTAACATAAGAAGTCTTAAATGGGAAGATTTTTTAGGCATGGATCGCACAAGAGGACTAAAGGGCAAAACAAGCCACCCTAAGGCCCCACCTTTGTTATACAGCTTGTAAGAATTTTGTTATTGCATTTCAATAGCATTCATGTAGAATTGATCCTTTTCATTAAGGCTTATTTGGATTTAGGTTTGGTTTTGGTCAAATGGGCATTAATTGTGATTAGGAATATTTATTATTTGGTTCAGGATAGCTTACATAGGTTTATATAGTTTTCTAGGTTATAATCCTTGTCAAAGAATCAATGGACCTCTAAAGAGGTAGAGATGCTTTGTTTTGAGCCAGTCTCTGGTTTGAGAGTCAATTTGAGCAAGACTAAGATGATACCGGTTGGTGATGTGGGGGAAATGGAGGCTTCGACGGTTTAACCTACAACCTAGGTTGTCGAGTAGGTGCTCTCCCCACGTCTTACTTGGGCCTCCCTTTTGGGGCGCCACATAAGTCTAAAGAGGTTTGGAATACGGTCATTGAATGATTTGAAAAGAGGCTTGCTTCCTAGAAAGGGAGTTATTTTTCCAAAGGTGGCAAGCTTACTTTGATTCTTCGCACTTTGGCTAGTCTTCCCATGTACTACATGTTGCTTTTTCAGATTCCTGGGTTAGTGAAGAGGTCGGAGAAGTAACAGAGATTTTTTGTGGACATGATTAGGATATGAGCCTAAATATCATTTAATCAACTTGCGTATAGTGTGTTCTCCAAAGGAAGTGTGGGGGACTAGGGATTAGGCCAATTAGGAGGGTGAATAGAGACCTCTTCGGGAAATGGTTATGGAGATTTGCAGTTGATAGAGATGCTCTATGGAGGCAGGTGATTGTTTGGAAGTTTGGTTCGATTGACGAAGCGTGGTGGCTGAGGGAGGTGCGTGGACCTTTATGGAATGGGTGTTTAGCAAGCTATCATGCAGGGTTTTCGACACCTGTTTTATAGAAGTGGGAAATGGTGTGAGCATTCGGGTCTGGGAGGATGTTTGGTGTGGTGAGAATTCTCTTAAAGAGTATCCCTCCTCTGGATAGGTTAGCGATTAACAAGGAGGCTTGGGTAAGGGATGTGATGGTTGTTGCAAATAATTCGGTTAGTTGGGACTTGGACTGAAATTGATCAACAGGTTCCAATTTGCACTGAGAAAGAAAACTCAGCAGAATTTGAAAATTGAAATTTCAAGTCCCTCTTCTTCATGCACAAGTTCTCCATCCTCGTTCAGTTTTGAGAGAAAATTTAATGATTGAGAGTTGGAGGTGGTGGTTGAGTTTTTGGAAATGGTTTATTCAGTGAAAGTGGAGGGGGGGCAAGTTGATAGGATTTTATTGGAGGAAAAATTTGAATGGAATGTTCTCAATAAAGTCCTTATTTTGGCTCCTTGTATAGGTCCGGGAGAATTACTTCCCTGGCTGCTAAAGTCTGGGTCACATCAGTCCTGTATAGAGTCACGTCCTGTATAGAGTCTCTTTTTTATGTGGACAGTTAAGTGGGGCAAATGTTTGACGCTTGATATCTCCAAAGGAGGTTTTGTTCTACCTAACTGGTATGTGATGTGCAAAAGTGATATAGAGACAGTTGATCATCTTTTGATTCATTGTATGGTGGTGTGGGAGTTGTGGACATTTTGTTTTGGCATTTTTTGGGGTTGTGCCTCTTTTGCCTTTTTGTTTGATGGAAGCGTGGTGGTGTAGAAGCGCTGACACTTTTTCCCTTAAGGTGTGGAAGTTGGTTCCTCATCTGATTTTTTGGGCTGTATGGAGGGAAAGGAACATGACTTGTGATGGCGTGGAATGGACGATAGGGAAGATCAAAAGTAGCATTCTTGAATTTCTTTTTTAGTGGTCTGATCCGGGGAGTTGTAATTGGCCCACTTTTCAGGAATTTTTGAACAGTTTCAATTGTAATTTTTCTTTTCTTCTTTGTTTCTTTGTTTCTTCTCTTTTTGTATATCATGCTTGTACAGGGGTTCGTCCCCACCTTTTGCTTCTATAATACTTACCTTTTCATAAGAAAAGAAAAACAAAAAAAAACAAAAACAAAAAAAAAATCTCTCGTAGCAAAATATACGGTCTCTTTCTCTAATATAGTTCTTGGAAGAGGCATATCGAAAGAAACCACATGGTTTTTTTTTTATTTTTTTATTTTTTATTTTTTATTTTTTTAATTTATGGATAAAGGTAAAAGCAAGTTGTATTAAATCAAAGGAAGGCAAGAGCCGTGTATACAGGGAGTATACCAAAAGAAAAAGGAAAGAAAAAACCTATAGAATCAAACTGTCCAAAAAATCCTCAAGTGTTGTTTGGCAAAAAAGAGGCCAGGATTGCCCCACTCAAACAGGAGCTCAAAAATATAATATATCAACTTTTCAATTCCCCATTCCTCCCCCTCAAAAGTTTTCCTATTTCTCTTTCTCCAAATAGCCCGAAGAGTAGTGTGTGGAACCAGTTTCGAAGAAACCAAGGCATCTTTGTTATTGCTTCTACACCACCAGGATCCGACCTCCAGCACTGACTTGGGCATCACCCATTGGATTCCAAATGCCTTAAAGGAGGTATTCCAACATTTCTTAGCAGTGTCACAATGTAAAAACAAGTGGTCTACAGACTCAGCTTCGTGCTTACACATAACACACCTATTAGGAATTTGGAAGCCTCGCTTTTGTATCAATAGTCAAGCATCTACTCCAGCATGCAACCCACAAAAAAGAAGAAGAGATTTTAGATGGGATCTTCAGAATCCACACTCTACTTGATGGGAACCCACTTCTCTCCCCGTTGTTCATTGAAGCATAAAACGATCCCATTGAAAATCTGCCATTCGACCTCCTCCAAACAATTTTATGATTTTATCCTCATTTCTTTCAATTTCGGTAGAGTAGATCTTTTTAAAAAATCATATGACATCTTCAAGTTCCCAGTCATGTAAGGCTCGACCAAACAAAACATCCCAATTCACCACATTATCATTCCAACTGACCATATCCCCCACCCAAGCTTCTTTGTTAACCGCGACACCAAACAGATTAGGAAATTCCTCCCTTGACGTCATATTTCCACACCATAATCACTCCAAAATCTTACTGTGTTCCCAAAACCTATTGTAAATCTTATCTCCATAAATGACTCCAAGCCAAACATGATATTTTTCCAAACACCTGTACCATGTGTGCTTCTCACAATTCTCGGCCACCAATCTCCTTTCCCACTGCCATAATTCCATTCCACAACTCTCCTCCACAATGCTTCCTTTTCTGAGGCGAATCTCCATAGCCATTTCCCAATAAGTGCCTTGTTGAACTCCCTTATGTCCTAAAACCCAGACTACACACTTATTTTGGGGAACAAATGGTCTCCCACTTAACCAAATGCATTTTATGCTCATCTCCCAAGCCTGTCCACAAGAAGTCCCCCTGAAATTTCTCCAATCTTTTTGCCATTGATGCCGGGATATGAAAAAGAGACATATAATAAGTTGGAAGACCGGAAAGAATGCTCTTGATCAACGGCATCCTTCCTCCCTTGGACAAATACCCCTTTTTCCATGTACTTAATCTTTTTTCAAACCTCTCCACCACGGGGTCCCAGATTGTCTTACTCTTATACTTTGCCCCCAATGGTAATCCCAAATAAGTAGTAGGAAGATTTCCCACTTTACAACCTAAATTCTCTGCAAAGATAGCTGTATTTGCACCTTCCCCAACTGCGAACATCTCACTTTTTCCCCAATTAATTCTTAGCCTAGATACTGCTTAGAAACATAGTAAAACAACCCTCAAGTACCTCAGCTGTCTGTTGCTAGCTCCGCAAAAAAATGATGGAATCTTCAGGCTTCAGCATAAAGAAGGTGAGATATGCATCACCTATTTTGTCGCCCCCTGTCAAACCCAAAGGCTTCAATCACATTTTTCTCTAAAGCTTTATGCATCAACCTGCTGAAAGCCTCCATCACAATGATAAAGAGAAAAGGGAATAAGGGTCACCTTGTCGCAATCTTCTTAAGCTACCAAAAAATCCATAGGCCTTCCCATTAACGAAGAGAAAAAAAATAAAAAAAACTGTCGAAATGCATTTCTCAATCTAACCCCTCCAACGAATTCCAAATCCCATCCGGCGAAGCATGTAGCTTAAAAAATCCGAGTTGACATGATCATATGCCTCCTCTGTGTCCAACTTGCACACTAACGTGAGAGAGCCGAACGAGCATGAGTGTCAAGGCATTCATTAGCTATCAAAGCTGCATCAAGGATCTGCCTGCCCCCAGCAAAAGCGTTCTGACTATATGAAATTAGCTTGTCCATCACTCGTTGAATCCTTTCCGCCAACACTTTCGCCAAAATTTTGTATACACTACCAATCAAACTAATAGGACGATAATCCTTAACATCAAGCGCATCAGTATTCTTTGGAATAAGGGTGACAAAAGTTGCATTCATGCTTCTTTCAAACCTACCCCCTTCATGAAAATCTATCAGCATACTCATCAGATCCCTTTTAATGACTCTCCAACATTTTTGGTAGAATGCCATAGTCATCCCATCCAGACCAAGTGCCTTATCTCCATTAAAGCTATTTACCACATACAAAACCTCATCTTCCTCCCATAGTCTCTCTAACCGAGCTGTGTCCTCTTCATTAATAGTATAAAAAACAACCCCATCCAATTTGGGACGAAACATCTCTTCCTCACTAAACATCTTTTGATAAAACTCTACCACTAAAGAAGCAATGTCGTCCTCTTTGTCCACAACCTCTTCACCCGATTTAATTTTACCAATAAAATTTCGGCATCTGTGGGCATTGGCCATCCTATGGAAAAACCTTGTATTTTTATCTCCTTCCTTCAAGCCAGAGCTCCTTGCCATCTAACAACAATATCTCTTCCAACAACTTCTTCTTTGCCACTTCCACCCTCCAACATTCTTCCCTGCTCCAAGATTTTAAATTTTCTTTGAAGGCTTTCAACTTTTTGGCAAAAATAAAGCTAGGTGACCCGGAAACTATAAGAATTCTACCAGCCTTCAACCATCTCAACAAAACCTTCAGCATGCAGCCACATATTCTCAAATGGGAATGGGCCTCTTTTGTCGGCTATGCCTTCAGTGTCCAACAACACAGGAGAGTGATCAGAAAGAACTTTCGCCAGCAAAGACTGAGTGACTTTCGGAAATAATTCCTCCCAATCTCCCAAAAAAGGGAATCTATCAAGCCAGGACATGGATGGACAACTTTGAATCTTAGACCACGTGAAGCTACCCCCTATCAACGGCGGATCAATAAGAACATTTCTCTTAATGAAATCTGAAAATTGAACCATATCAGATGGCAGGGATCGGCATCTCAATCTCTCACTAGGAAAACGAACCACGTTAAAATCCCCTGCTAAACACCAAGGAACCCTCCACGCCTCCCTCACTGTCTCCAATTCCTCCCATGATCAACTTTGTATAGCAGCGTAAGGGTAAGTATCATGTAGCTAAGAATTGGCTTGTCACTGTTTTATATTAACTTGTGTGGGGGAAGCACAATGTTAATTCGTCTATGGAACTCTTTTCTCCCTTTTTTTTTTTTTTTTCTGTGCTCTTTTTATTAACATGCTTTTGCTTAGGTTTGCAAACTAAAGAATAGATGGAACATTATATAATGCTGTAAATGTATAAGATTAATGTCCCATATACATTGTTTTATGGTCTTCTTTGCCATGGAAAATGAGCTTGGTTCAAGTATATTTTTCATAACTTCAGCTGCCGTAGTTAGAAGAAACTCAAAAAAAAAAAAAAAAGGGGGGGGGGGGGGGGGGAAGAAGTAAGAAGAAACTTACACACACACACACACACCTCCCATTTTTGCTGATTCTCACATGATTGCCAAAAATGTATCCCAGTCAATTACAATATGATATTTCAGTAAAATTCTGATAATGCTTTTTCAGGTGGATATACCATCACTATTGTGCTATGGTTATGGCCCTTGTAAGCCTCACGTGGGAGATTAAAGGGCAGCCAAACTGCAACCAAAAGCAGGTTACTGTCTTTTCATTATAGGATAATAATTATTTTTGCTGTATCTTTGAAAAATGACTTAATTCTTGTACAGAGAGGGGTACAACTTTTCCTACAATGGGCTATGATGCAAGGAGTTTCAATGCTTCTCCAGAATAGATATCAACGCCAGAGACTTTATACTCGTATTGCACTGGGCAAGGTGTCATTCCACAATTACTTTTATGTACTACAAATTTTATGCATGTATATATTATTGTTTCTGAAGTCTTAATGGCCTATATGAACCCATCCTTTTTTTATTTTTATTTTATATATATATATATATATATTTATCTTTTACGGACATTTGCTGGATACAGGATGACTTTATTTTAGGTACATATATTTAAGGACAAATGGTTTAACTTTTTTTATTTTTATTGTTATCTACAGGCAAAAAGGATGGATGTTGTTTGGGGAGAAACAGCTGGCGTGGATGGCCAATTATGGCTGTTGTGTCCCATACTTTTTATTTTGCAGGTGATTTAAGCTTCATCTTGACCGTTATATTAAAGTTCATATAGACTTAAAAATGGCCTACATTTTACTTTATCTCCGTAAGGAACATAAATACCTATTTCCACTGTAAATTTTCTGCATCAACTGATTTGTCACATCTTTTATATGATGTGTATTTTGCAACAATATAAATTTTTGGAAGAAGCATACTTTTTAGTGACTACTGACTAGCAGTTCCTTAAATGTATTGAACTAGTCAGCTGTGCAATCACACACCAGCATGTGGAGTTCTTAGTTTGTTGGATCCCACTTGATATATCATGATATTTTGCTTTTAACTCTTTTTTGGACAATATGATAAAGGTTTTCATTTAGTTGCAATGTAGTAAAAAGGACATTCTCATTTTCAAAGTAAATTTTACTTGCTGTTTAAAAACTCTTCCAAGTTACAACAGGATCTGAGTTTAATCATGGTTATGCTTTTTTTATGCTGCTACACTTGGTGACTAGGGTTTTGAGGCATATGTTGGACTGCTGCTGCTTAGGACTGCTTTTGTTGGTGTTGTTTCTGAATGGCAGGTATTAGATACTTGCGAATTTATATTTTTTTTTTCCACTTTGTCGCACATTTTCATGGTCTTAATAGTAACCAATCAAGCTGCTTGGCTGAATTTGTACTAAAACAATCTAAGTGATGGAAACTGCTTCTGGCAGGTTGTTTTTTGTGGGATCCTTTTGGTTTTAATGGCAGTTGGGAACTTCGCAAACACGGTGCAGACGCTCATGGCAAAGTCGAGGTTTAAAGCAAAAATGAAAAGAAGTAAGAGCAAGCAGGAACTAGATTAGGCCATCCCTAATAATTAGGTTCGATCTTTCCCAAGCTTCAAAGGATATCATTTTAGAAGGAAAAAAAAATTTGTATTACGGAGTATTTTATTTTATTTTTGGTTGGGTCTGGGAATCTTGTTCCTAGGACCTGTTATGTTTTAATTTTTTGTTAAAAGAAGCAAGAATAAACATTGGATGTTAACAAGAACCTCTGGCATCAGCTGAAAACCGGCCCATAACGCGATGGAAATGATTATACACCACAAGCTCATCTCGAGGTTGCAACCATCCTTAGCACTCTGGTTCGATTGGCCGCTGGCATGGGTGGACTTTTTATCCACGTTATCCAGTCTCTACTTCAGAAAATTAGCAGGGAACGTTGGGGTTCTGGTATGAGTATTAGTAGTGGTATATCGTCTAGCCAAGCTACTGCTTGGTATTTACCCTGAAATTGAGTGGGTTGAATAATAGAGAACTCAGTGGACAGAAGCATGGTCATAGTTTTATTGATAGCCGAGCCGCCTTTCTCCTTTTTGGTTTTACATAGAAGAAACACCATCCTTTACTTGGAGACGCTAGTAGGTTAGAGGAATAGAGTGAGTTGGGTAAACACGGGATCAAACCCAGGTAGAGAGGGTGGCATCTTCTTTTGAAATCCAAACGCCGCTCAAACGTGACCATCGGAACAATATAATAAATTCGTAGTAGAGTTCTTGTAGTCGAGCATAATTGGTTGATGTATAGTCTCTCTTTCTTGTATTTTTTTTTTCCCCTTATTTATTTATTTTTTATTATTATAATTTTTTTTTTTGGGGTGGGGGGGGGGGGGGGGGGGGGGGGGAAGTTGGGGTCTGAATACTCTTTCTTGTAGAATGACTGAACTTCAGGAGTTTCGTTTCTTTCAAAGGAGACGCTGCTCTCTATTAACGCCTCAAAAAGGCTAAAAAATTAAGCTAGATCTTAACAATTAATAAAAGCTAGAAAAGAAAGATCTTGATCCGATGGATAATTAAGAGTAGATGCCTATTTGCCAATGTCATGGTATCCTATTGGTATTTGCTTCACTCGTTAAGTGAGTGATCTCGAGTTCAAGCATATGGATATGGAGAAGTATTAATATTTATTTGATGTTATAGAGACGGGTTAAGGACTATTGGATAAGTTCCATCTATTGTCAAAATAAAAAGAAAAATAAACATAATAAATAAATAAAAGTTGATGCTTCCCTCTCTATAACACATACATCGCCCTTCTTTTTTTTCTTTTGTTTTTGGGTTGTGAGTTGAAAGGTAAGGATGGAGGCCTTTAAAAAAAAAAAGAAAAAAAAAAAAACCAAGGAAAAAGTTGACAATACACTAATTTACATAAACAATGGACATTATTCCCGAAACTGAACTCTAGCCTTCTCCAAAGATCAAAAACATTTTCAATAGTCGCTTTCCTAATGGTAATGAGAACTATATAATTTCGAGGACGTCATATATAAGTTGAGGTCATAGTAATTATATTATTTTCATCGCTGTCATAGGAATTTCCCTTCGATCCCAAATATTTTCAACAGCTGCGTTCCTATGTCAGCATGACATAATAGCTTCGTTCCTTAGCAGCAAAAAAAAAAAATGGAACAAAAAAGCAAAATGCACTGCTTGGTGTGTTAAAAGGAAAGAAAAAGACAACAAACAAACCCCCAAGAGGTAGTGTAATAACAAAAGATTACGCCTCATAAAGCAAAGGTTTAGAGTTTGAAACTAGGCACCCTCGCTTCAAGCGATGCCCATGGGTTAATGTGAGTTGGAGTCTTCTAGTCTCATCACAGCCTTTTCACAATCCCCTTGATGAGTATGTTTCATTTGCTAGTGTGAGAGTAGGTACCCAATCATCTTTAAACACATGCAATATTCCCATTTTTATTTTTTTATTTTTGGGTGCGAAGGAAACATGTCAAAAGCGCGCACTAAGGGCAGACTATCGGCACTACCAGCAACCAAGTTACATCAGCCAATAACAAATTCTAAGAAAGAAACACCCACTTTTGTGGGGACGGGGACTGCATGTGTCAATCCTCATCTTATACCATCAATTAAGATATAACTAACGTGATATGTTTACCCAAACAAAAACAAAAAAAAAAAAAAAAAAACTAAGGTGATACCATTCCTAGCTATATGCCTTAAAGTCATTGGCCATATGGCCATTAGATGAGAGTCCAACATACCTATCAAGCACAAGCAACAGACCTCACCACTACAAATGTGGCCTATGATCATGACTAGCTAATAGCCGCGATCGAAAGTCGTTAATATATAACAGTTGTTTTGTGCTATATATATATTATATATATATATACCCATACCCACAATCCAACGCCACTACTATAGAGGCCAAAAATCACCCTCTAAATATTTTCTAGCACATGGGACTGAAAATCGGTAAAATTGAAAAAATTTCACCCAATACAAGCATTTAATGAATGTTACCACAAATCATAATAGTCTTGTTCACTAGGTGGTGAGCCCTGCTCTCATCCTCTGTAAACAAAATCACCTAAAAGTCAATATATTAACTAACTAACGAAGTTAGGATTGGCAAATATTAAAGTGCCAAAAAAGGAAAAAAAGAAGGTGCCTCCCAGCTATAAAAGGAAACCATTGCTCATTTATTTATTTATTTATTTATTAGGTACATAAAACATTGCTCATTTATAAGGTAGGCACCATATATATCTAACTAGAGCAAACAATTTCTCGCTTCAACATCTCTAACTTTCGTTGGAACGTCTCGAGTAAATTAACACGGCCATGTCAATATCGATCTAGTTGAAAGAATTGAAGCCAGAATCTTTGTGGAACCTCTTATCAGCTTGATCTTATGCTTATGCGAAATTTCCTTTGGCTCAGCATTTGGATGCAACCATACTTCCTCACCAAGTAAGGGTCTGTTTAGATAAGCTTCTATTTCTTGTTTTTTGCTTTTAGAAGTTAAAAAACAAAAAAATTTAGTGTGAAAATTTTGAAAGTTTTTTTTAAAAAGTTGAGGTAGTAAGAAATTCATGCTATCTCAGCTTTTAAAAGTACTTACCAAAATTTTGCACCATAGAAAACTATTAAAAATAATAATAATAATAATAACAATAATTTTTTATACTTTTAAAAGTAAAAAATAAAAAATAAACGTTTATTCAAACAGACCCTAAATGTATGTGCAACTATAAGAAAGTATTCCCTGTCCTAGAAATTCTTGTCGAGGATGACATCTGTTTAGTCATGAGATCAATCTATCTATGTATCTACACTTTTTATACAAAAAAGGCATAACCACCCCTCAACACATATACACACATAATTAGGGATGATGATTAGGTAAGCACGTGCTGATATAATTTATATCAAAACCTGCATAGGGAGTTGTACCTTGTGCATTGGTGGGATGTGAGGTGCATTGAATCAATGCAAGGGGTACAACCCCCAATGCATAGTGCTGATGTAACTTATATCAACACGTGTTGATGGGATCACCTCTGCATAATTAGAGCCCATTTGGGACCTTTAAAACTAAATTAGATTGATTCTACTCCATAACTGTTATTTGGTTTTTAAAATAAACCAACTCATAGTTGGTTGGCAAAAAAATTGTTTGTCTTGTTTTCAAAAGAAAGCTAAACAGATTAATAGGAAAAAGAGACTTACCAAACAATATAAAATCAAAACTGACTAGGCTTATCTTTAATTGATTAGGTTTTTAAATTTCCCAAATAGCCCATTATATTTGGTTACTCCTTCTGTTTCATATTAATTGTCTTTTCCATTTTGAGCTGTTTCAAAATTATTGTCCTAGTTAAAAAGTCAAAAGTTCATTTTAGTCAAGTTCCAAAATATCCATATCCCTAGTACTAATTATATGGTAAGGACAAAATAAATTCAATTAATCGATTATTCGATTGTATTACACTTAAGGGCAAAATAGGAATATTAAAATATAAAAGTGGGTGTGAAAGCATTTAAGGGAGATTCTAAAAAAAATGTGTTTTTTTCAAGCATGACAATTAATGTGAAACAGAAGGAGTATTAAGTATGGATACTTGTGCGGCATAAAATATAGTCGTTGAGAAAAAAGAGACTAATTAGCTTTAACCTTTGCCATTGAAGCAAAACTAGGCATTTTAATTAAAACTAGATACAGTTGAATGGTGAAAATGATTTTTGTGGCCAACACCGAGTAGCTGGTAAGCTGAACGTGCACATTAATACTAAGTGGAGCTAGCATAAGTGAATTACGCTTATGCTGGATCGTTTACCTCCTACAAATCTAATGGGCCAGGCCATTGGGCCTCTCAGTCATTGCTGATTTCCGCTCTGGGTTGAGTATTCTTCTTGTGTAGTTGGCCCCCGCCCCATTTTAAGTTTCAAACCAAACAAAAGAAACAGCGAGGATAAATTGTGCCGATGACAAATGTGCTGGCAAATCTCAGTTTTTTTTTTAATGGTATTTTGATTTTTTTTTTAAAAAAAAATTTTTTGGTAATAGGATAAGAACACCAATACATACATCATATAAAGAAACCTATTCGAGTACTACTGGTATAATTACTGTTTTTAAGGTACAACAAGAATAATTGGGTTGTACCATAAAACCTACACATGCATAGATATAAACCCATCAATGCTAATTTTCAAGCTAGTATATGCTAATTTTCTTATATTAGCACACACCGTGCAGTGGCCAGGGCTTGTATCCTATTCATATAAATTGGGCAGTATCATAAAATCTACACATACATGAGGTGTAAATGTATATATAACCACCAATTCATGATACTGATGTTGATTATATCAATACATAGTGTTAGAAAAAACTCTATACTTAATTCAGACTCATAGACTGGTTGAGAGCGTTCTATACATTCGTGTAAATGGTGGTGGTTTTTTTCTTTTACCTGGGAAAAAGTTGGCCATGGATGTAGTTCTTCTTGATCATGTGTGTGAAGATCCATAGGTTTTTGGGGGGATTTTTGAAAGGAACCTTGTTAGGCGAGATAAAAAAATGATTTGAGGACGGAGAAGATAGCTTTGGGATTACGCAGCTATCGATCTTCTTGGTGGAGAAGGAAGAGACACTAATGAGGTTTAACTGAACAAAAATAAAAACCATGTATTCACTGCAGACACAAGCACAAATATATATTTTTTAAAAAAAAAAAACCAAAACAAAAAAACAAAACAAAACAAGCAAAAAACCAATAGAATAGAATGCCTTGGGTGAAGCAGCAATTGAAAATGTTTGACGAGGAAAAAATACCTAAAGAGTCATGAAGAAATTAGCATGACATCCAATATTTTCAATAGTCGCTTGCCTAATGGTAATGAGAATTGATACAATTATGAGGGCGTCATATAATTGACGTCATGGTAATTACGTATTATTTTCCATGACTCTCATGGGCACTGTTCCTGGTGTAATTATTTCCACTAAACTAGGTCGATCAGCACGACATAACATATAACTCGGTAAAATGAAAGGAAACAAATCCTGGGATGGGATGTATAGTCTAGTAGCAAAGGTTCACATCTTTAATTGCCAAAACTCAAAAGGTCCATTTAAACCATTAGATTTTAAAAACATTTTCATCCACAATGCAAAGTTATGCAAAGTTATTCAAAATGATGTTTTTTAGTAAACAACATGGTCATTTTTATAAAAACATTTTAGTAAACAAAGTTATTCAAAACGATAGTGTTGCCATAACAAAACGCAACGTTTCATACAAAATATCAAGGGTATAATTGACTTTTACCTTTTTCATTAATGGCGTACCTCCTGGTACAATATGAGGGGTTTTTTGTTGGGTTTTTTTTTCAGAAAAAGGTATCCTGCAAAATGGGTAATAATAGAGGGGATTTTTTTGTATTTTATCCTTAAAATATATGAAATAATAATAAAATATTAGTGGTTGCTACATCTCTTGGAGCTCCCAAAAGGAGGTAGCAAATTGCCACCTGCTCACCACAAAAACTAACAGGCCAATAAGAAGTGGCCATGTGTTCTTTTAATACAATCAAAGGCTTTGCAAATCTAGACCAGTTAGTGGGTGAACCCACTAAGGCAGACAATTACAAATGATAAGTGAAGATCTTTGGTTTCCAACCATGTGTCAAAGTGGCTTAAATAAAAGAAAAAATTATAAAATCAAGCCAAGTAGAACTTTCCACTTGTCTCATTTTAGCATTTAAAATGGAGAGAAACATGTTTTTTATCTCTCTGCAGTAGTTATGGGTATCATTCAAAAGATTTCAAATTGCCAAAAGATAGCCAATAGGACATAGCCATGTGTCCAAATTGATTCAAATAAGTTTGAATAATAAAATGGACCAATAAAAGAGAGGCAAATGTCCCATTTTAGCATTTAGAATGAGGGAAAACAGATTTAATCCCTTTAACATTTACTTCCTGCAGAAATTTCTCCAGGAGAGTTTGAATTGATTTAAGCTCAAACTCTTTGCGGGGATTTTAAAGCAAGCACAGAGCATGGAGAAAAATATGGGTGGTTTCCATGTTTCATGGTTATTCATGGGCTCCCAGATTTCGAATTAATAAGAAGAGACCAGTAAAACTCAAACTTATAATTGGTTTACAGAACCAATTGGAGTTAAACACACGTCCCTTAATGGAGTTTTATCAAGGAAGGGAAGGTTTCTTTTTTATATGTCAATTATTTTTTCTAACAGGACTTCAAATGGATTCAAAACCAAAGTTTAGACTTCCCTCAGAGATTCAGAAGTAAACACACGTGAAGAAAGGGAGAAAGCACTAGCCAGCAATGCTCACGTGGCACAATCTCATTGGCTTGAAAGCGTGCAGACAAACAAGTATAACTGCCAGCAGTTTCTTCAAAGCGGTTCTTTGGTCTCCGAATGGTAGGAAAGGGGCACCACTTGGCAACATATCATTGGAAGACACAAGGCATGTAGTTATGGACAAGAATCTCTATGAATAAGAGTCCTTGGCAATCAGAAAAGTCCCTCTCCTCTCCAACGTCAAACAAATTTGATCCGGTAGCAATTGTCTTTATATTTATGCTTTTAACTTTCCAGCAGAACTGTACCTTTAAATTTCCAGTTTTTTCCTATAGAATTATCCTTTAGATTTCCTGTAGAATTATCCTATAGTCATTTCTTCTCTTTTCCTCTCCCAGTTCGAAGCAAACTTTAACAATGTGTACTGATTGTTGTACCAGTGATGGAGGTAATAGATATGTGCTATGGTTTATTCAAATCTTTTTAGACACTTTAATTGCAAGTGGTTTTGTTTCTTTCATTGCATTAAAGATTGTAGTATTTCACACTCCATTTTCTGCGAATTTGTTAAAGTCCTGTTCGTTGAGGTAAATTGAACCATATTTGCAATCACCTGATTAATTTTTTACTATCTTTAAGCCATTGTATACTTTGAAAAGTAGTAGTTTAAGCTTTTTTAGCACGCCCTCACACAATCACAAACATAGCCAGTGCCTCGAAGGTTAGAGATCAATTCTTTGATCGAACACTACCTAAGATAGCAAATTATACTTTGTTACCTCAAATTTGCTACCTCTTTAGGAGATGCTCTAAGATAGCAACCGGTGAGTCAATTACTATAATTTTTTACAGTATCTTCAAATATAAGAAGAATAATATTTGGATCAATCAAGGAGGATTCTACCTAACAATTATATTTTATTACTATGTAATTGTGTGGAAATATCTCTGAACCGAGGTTCCAGCTCGGGATGTAAGGTTCAGACCTGAAACGCTGACACGTGGCGGAGACTGTTCAACCAGCTTAACCACAACGTACGTGACTCACCTCCTAAGGTCCAGCTCGGGGCGACAGGTTAAATCACTTCACTTGACACGTGGAAGGTCCGCATGATAGGACCTGCTGCAAAGCACGTGACCTTCCAGCTCGGGACACCTGTCCTGTGACTCACACTACGATCCAAATCCTACTACAGTCCAAAACTGTCCCAGCAGCTGTAATTCCTGACACGACGGTTACTGGAAACCATGGTCCCTTGGCCAACCATGATCAACAAACTATGGTCAGACGGTTATGGGTAAACTATGGTCAGATCTGACCTAACCAAAGCAGTTACCTGACCTCACATGGTCAGTCCGTACAGGTGGGTATAAAAAGAATACGATACAGCCTAATTTGGTAAGCTACAGTACCCTAATTCCCTGAGATTCATCTTCTTCCTTGCCTCATTCTCCCCAGTACAGCTTTCTGACTTAAGCATTGGAGAGGGCACGGCCAAAACCCACCTTGGCCTACCCTCTGACCCATTTTCCAAGCTTGTGGTTGCAGGTCCAGGCGAGGGAGCAAGCTCCATCATCAACACGTAGTTCGGGGAGCAGGATTTTACCCCGTACAGTAAGGATTTTATTATTATTTTATTTATAATCTATAGGGTCTACCCCTATTGCATTTGTAGAATGGACTACCAAACTTGTGGTACACTTAGTTGTCCAAAGAAAAAAACCAGGGTTAGATATATGTATATGGATGTGAATATCATGGCATCGGTTTGAACTATCCCTATATTAGTCACACAAAAAAAAAAAAAAAAATGATACATTTCATTAGGGTCACAAAAATGGGCAACCAAAGCCCGAAGACGCCTTCCAACCACGTAAAAGTTAGGGGGAATTTATTGGGTATTTTGTGTGTGAAGTTAAAATTGAGGGAAGTAATGTATTAATGTTTGGGTTGGTTACAATAATATGTGCAGAAGCGAATGGCGTCTGTATGCCCTCCCCCACACCATATGGCTTATCATGCCTATTTGCAAGCCACAAGTGCAGCAGGGGCTTTGCTCTGTGGCTATGGGCCAGGATAAAAAATGAACACGGTCCAACGGTCCAACATATATTGTGGGCCTAGAGGCTGAATTTTGGGCCATCATGCATCATCAGGTTGAAACTTGCTTGTGCGGACTGGTCATTTACTAGAAGCCCAAATAACCCATTTGGGTCTTTTGATCATTACTGATACTCCTTTAGACTGAAGATTTACACTGCTGGGGAGGCCAATAGTATGGCCTGATCTTATGTAGTTGAGCCGGCTCATTTTAACTCAGAGGACGTGAAGGACACTAAAATATAGGCTTATGAAGAACACCCCTTACCCAAAATACCTACCAAAGATTGAAGACGAGGACCCTTGAAACAACACCACTAAATGTCCATAACATAGAATTTTTAAAATAAAATTTTGAAAATTAATGGCAGGGCACAACTAACTCAAGAAACACACCTTGCATGTCGCAATCATTAAACTAAAATAGAAAGGACAAAATGGAAACATTAAATTAGATTTTACATTAAAACTAACGAGCAATGCCATATATGTCGTCACATCATTTAGGAAAAAAATTTAGGTTAAGTAGTTTTTTTCTTAACAAAAATAAGTAACGGGATTGTTTCCAAATCCGTGACCCCAAAAAAGAGAGAAAAAAGACACTGACCAAACTCAAATCCCATTCCAAAGCAAAAAAATTTAAAAAAAAAACACCAAGATGGCCCGCAATTGAGTCAAAGTGAAAAGTTCACCAAGGTATAGTTTTTCTAGGAAGCCATGAGCTTCAGAGTTACGTAGCTTTGGCTAGCTAAATTTTGGGTGGGTTGATAAAAAAAACAACGGACTGGCGACATGATCCAGTTTTGGCTTTGATTGGCTCAAATGAGTGAGGAAGGATCCCCATGATTAAAAGTGCCGAGGTGCCATATGTCGACGTCATGGATAAGCATGGTAGTCGAAAAATATTAGGAAAGCCTCGATCTAAAAACCTTGCGGGGCTTAGAAATGGTGGAGTGATTGACTAAGCGCGCCAGTTGTGAGAAAACCTTGCCAACTTTAAATTTTTAGACGGTTGATCAAATATAAAACTATAAAAGGAAGCTTCCTCCTCAACATTTTCAACCATGGACCCCGTGACGTTTCTAATACCTTCCCAGCTTCTTTTTTTTTTTTTTTTTTTTAATTCCAAATCAGGAGAACCCATGACGTCAGTCGTATTCTTTGCAATATTGTAGTGGACAAAATTAGTAAAGTCTCTCCAGCAGTTCGAGTTGACTAAAAATGCTGGAAGAGAGTCATTTGAAAATGTTGGAGAAGTTTCCAAAAAAATAAATAGATAAATAAATAAAAATAAGTTAAGGATCTTGCATAGGAATGAAATTCTACCCTTGTCCCATTTTTAGCCGGTCGACTAAAAACCGACTAAAATTCTAAAAATGTTGGGAAGGTTCCTCAACATTTTTAATAACGGAAGGCGTGACATGTTATTTATAATCCCCTTTTGGAAAATGTTGGGAGGTTTACTCAACGCCAATTAAGAATGTTGGAGAGATTGACTAAATTATTGTGGAAAAACCTTGCCAACTTTTTTACACGGTGGACTAAAAATGTCGGGAAGGCTCCTCCTCGACATTTTGAAACACGGAACACGTGATATATCCTCCAGGGTATTTTCATTTAATTCCCTCCAAGCACTTCTAATCATGAGAACCCATGAGAGCAATTCAGAGATCATATATGCACTCTTTTGAATAAAATTGTTTGACATTTCCCCACTTTAAAAACAAAAACGTTTATATGCAATTTTTATTTCCCTTTTTCAAAATGTTTCATGAATAATGATCAAAATGTTCACTTAAATGACAAGTTTTGACAAAAAAAATATTTTCATACAAGGTTGTTCAAAATTATGCTTTTTAGCTAGCTGAACGACACAGAAAATTTTCATAAAAATATTTTCTATTTATCATAAAAACTTAAAATAAGTGGGGGATAAAAGGTAATTATTGGGGTACTAATACAAACCCTCATAGATATGATCCACAGTGGCCCACTATCCAACATACATAGTCGGCCTAGTAGCAGAACTTTGGGCCATCATTCTTGGCTAAAACTTGTTTGGGACTTATGATCATCGTTGAAAAGTTGGAGTCTAAGACTGCAATCGATCTTAGAGGAGGTAATATTTTGGTATTGAATCTACTCTTAACTCATTATCCAAATTCAAATTTGTGGATTGGTATGTCTCTAAATCATTTAGAATGTTAAATTTAGAAAAGAAATTTAGATTGCGTCCCCGACGGATGACAAGTAGGATAGTCCTATTAGTAATTTGTTTTACTCTTTGGCTACGGAAATGCCATTGTGGATCGAGTAACTTATTCACCTACTACCTTTATAATCCATTACACTAGCGGCACACAATGCGTGTGCAGCTCAATCAAAGTGTCATGCAAGACCATTTCGTGAAGATCTAACTTTTAATTTATAGAATAGGTTGACCCAAAAAAAAAAAAAAGGGAAAAAACACAGAACGTACAAATATAATATTAATTAAAATAAACCATCGCAAGGAAAAAAGTACATGCAAGTAAAAGCTTTTGAATAATTGAATGGTGTATTAAATTCGGAATTGAGAGTCGAGTAGCATATTTAATTATCCAACTATAATTATCAAAGATTTTCATATGAGACAAAGATTACACACAAAATTTATAATAACGGTGGTCTTATGACTCTTGTCCAAACTCTATTCCACACGCAAACACCTCCAAACTCTGTTCCACCTAAAAAACTTTCGTCGAATCCTCGGGGGGCAAAGATCCTCTCCATTAATAGTAGGGACAAGACCTAGCCTATATTGTCCAAAAGGTGAGTTTCATCAGCAATAAATGACTGAAATCATGTGCAGTACAGAATGGTAATGGATCCATGCCCTCCTTGACACTCTATTCCAAACGAAATAACTCTCCATCGATCGAACTCCTACAAACCCAGACTATTCCTGCATTTGAAAGAATAAGTGCAAAAACCCATGGATCCATTTCGTCCATTGGATCAAGATCTTTATCACGGCGAGCACAAACAAAGAACGGCACCCTCTGAGGATTGATATGCTTGGAGAAACCCACGAGTCCTTGCATTGGGAGGAGAAGACGGCGCAAGAAAACAGAAAGAGGAAGAGAGCAAGATCAGTCCCGGCCATAGCTAAGGCCACTCCTTTAATACCCAACTTCAAATGGAGTACAAGAAAAATATTTAGCCCTAAATGGAGAAAAACAGAAATTGCTAAACTGTAATTTAACTGTATCTTAGCGTCATGGGTCGTTAGATATATTCGAAGTGGAAGAAGAAGTGAAAGAATGAGGAGCTCTGGAATCGAGTAAACAATGAATTCATGTGTCATCAATGAGATTGCTTCGTCTTGGCCACACCACAGGAGAATTGTCATCATATTTCGCCAAAGGATAGAAATGCAAATCGAGGCAAAGAGGAGGAGGAGCACTCTCCTTTGTAAAGTTAAGCTTAGAAGCTTTCGGTTTCTCTCTCTGTAGAATTGTATGCAAATGGGTTCCACTTCCATGGCCAACCCGAACATTGCAAAGTATCCAGTGATGTTTGCGATGCTGATTGCATGAATGCCACCAAAGAACGCAAGCTTACCAAGGTATGTAAGGAAAAAAATGGAGATTATACATATGAGTAAGTCTGTGATAGCTTCTGGGCCTGATTTCTTCCTTTTGGTTTTGATTTCTTCGAGAGCCTGATCAATAGGAACAAACATAAGAAGTGCAGAAAATGGCGTGAACTGTACGTACGTGGAACATACGATTTTTATTTATTCATTTATTTTTTGTGTTAAAGTGAGGTTAAAAAAATAAATAAAAAAAGAGTAAGGATTATTGGCATACACGCCAGTGATGTTGAGTCTTTTACCTTAGAAAAGGTTTGCCACTCGTGTAGTTCTTGATCATCAGTTTGAAGATCCATGGTTTTTGTGGGATTTATATAAAGGGCGTTTTTTAGGAGAGAAAAAGAGAATGGAGAATTGATTCTCGCAAGCTGGTGGCCTTTAATTTCTATACTTCGAACTGAAAAATGAGAGGCGTTTGGAGGACGGGTATTTATGGGCTATATATACATGTTTTGGAAAATTCAAGGAAATTGATTGGGTTCCCAATAACGTGTCGGGTAGACATATATGACAGGGAAATGCTACTTTGCGTCTGTACACTCTTATTCAATTTCTCCCAGAATTTTTAACTGCTAGAAAAGTTTGTGACGTCATGGATCTTCATGGTAGTCAACGAAAAATGTTGGAGAGAGTGATACAACATGCTGTGGACTGGAACCGGGAAGGTTCCTCCTCAACATTTTTAACAACGGAACCGTGGAATATTTTACTCTTCTAACAGCCTGACTAGTTTGGGTTGCTTAATTTAGGGTGTGCCTCGGGTAGTTGGGTTGTTTTGGCCGGCTCCGCTTTGGCTGCTTCTATAAGGTGCTTGGGGTTCTTGGGTGCTTATCTGTAAGCATTGGAATTCTTCAGCATTAATAAAAATTTATTTGCCTATAAATAAATAAAAAGAAAAGAGAGAAAAGTAAGAAGTTTATTCGTTGGTATGCTTCAGATTATTAGTAGATTAAGATAAATATTGACGGTTTAGTTAAAAATTAAAAAAAAAAGTGCATCCGACTCTATCCTTACAGATCATTGCGGAAAACTAATTATAATGCAATTAGTTTAGATCGATGATGATGTAACAGTTTCTATAATAGAACCTATTGCATTGAGAAATAAACTTCTTTCAGCCAAAAAAAAAAGGGGGTGATTTCAAAATGTCTCAAAATAAGCTTCTTTAAGGTACTATATTTTAGTATTGCACATAAGGCATAGTACAGTATTTCCCTTTGAAAAAAATAGGTGTAAGTAGTAAAACCATAGGAAAAAAGTAATGTTATTTCACACATTTACGTCACCTTACATTATTGTTTTCACCTATACACTTTTGACACATAAGATAAGTGACAAAAATGGGTAGTAGAACGTGGTGAGATAGTATTTTCCATTAGGAAAACCTCTCCCAAACATTTTTTATGGAGTACTAACAAGGTTAATTAAGTTGGTTGACGTACTAAAAATGTTAGAAAGGATCCCCATGATTAAAACCGCCGAGGTGGCATATGTCGACGTCATGGATAAGCATGGTAGTCGAAAAATATTAGGAAAGCCTCGATCTAAAAACCTTGCGGGGCTTGGAAATGGTGGGGTGATTGACTAAGCGCGCCGTTGTGAGAAAACCTTGCCAACTTTACATTTTTAGACGGTTGATCAAATATAAAACTATAAAAGGAAGCTTCCTCCTCAACATTTTCAACCATGGACCCCGTGAAGTTCGAACTGAAAAATGAGAGGCGTTTGGAGGACGAGTATATATGGGCTATATATATACATGTATTGGAAGAAAGTAAAATTCAAGGAAATTGATTGGGCTCCCATTAACGTGCCAACTGGTAGAAATATATCCGCAGACTTCTGACGCAGGAATGAAGTCGGTCAATTCTAGGGGAGTATGTGACGTCATGGAGAGAGAGAGAGGTGTCAACTGGTAGAAATATTTCCACAGGACATCTGACACAGGAATGAAGTCGGTCAATTCTAGGGGAGTATGTGACGTCATGGAGAGAGAGAGAGAGAGAGAGGGGATGGGGGACTTTTATTTTTATTTATTTATTTTTTTTTTTTTGACACGTAACATTAATTTTATTAATATTAAAAAAGAGGTAATACACCAAGCAGCACCCCAAAAAACACCCAGCACGTCCAACACAGCACCACAAAGAAAACCCCAACAGCAAAGTCACACCCACAAACCCAATAGAGGATGCCCAGACAGCCAAAAAAAAAGAGGACAGCAACACCGAAAAAGAAAAATAATAACAACTGCATCCAACAGCTAAAAAAGAAAACCAGCCAAAACAGCTGGGGAAAAGACGGCAGCAAAAAACACCCAAAACAGCTCCAACCGCCCCAAAAAACTGAGGCCAACCAACACAGCCTAACTAGAGAAATTAAAGCCCAAGCAGCCAATGGACACCAAGAGCAGCTCAGCCCAGAAGGACACGCAGCTGAGAGAAGTCAACGAAAAGCAAGAAGACAAGGATGCATTAAGCTGAGGAGCAGCAGCACGCCCAAAGAAACAGAAAACACCCATAACCTCACCACCAGCATATATTGCCTAAGTAATGAGGGTAAAGCTCAAACCAAAGAACAAACTTGAAGTAGGCACATCAATCCCAACCACTTTGAGCAAACCCCAAAAACAAAGACATCCCGCTTAAATCTCCTCTTGATACTTCTCGAGTTGGTCCCAGTCCCTCAACTCAAATTCAACAATTCTATTTACAACTTCATCTTCATTGCCTAAACATCTAATTCCAACCAAATTGGCAACTTCTAAGGTTTTTCTGGCTTCTTCCAAAATAATCTTATTTCTATTAGCGATCCCACTGTTTGGTATTGAGAAATCACTACCATGCAAAGCCACCAAGTTCCTAGGGACAGTCTCATTACAACTCAATTTTACCTTCAAAGTTTTCCTCCTACCCCTTCTAGCTATCGTAGCTTTTTTCGTTCTATTCTGACCAACCCCATTCCTTTTCTTGCTCTTGCTTTGACGAAAATCTCGCTTACTACACATCTTCTCCAATTCCTCCCCAACCAACATATCATCAAAGAAGCCCTTGTCATGGCCACCAGGCTTTGGATTCTGATCTGATCTACATCTACCAACTGAGACTAAAGAATGATTGCAAATGCTATTAGGGACCAAAGAGATTAAATTATCACTAATCCCGTCCCTTGGTAAAGAGATGTTATCCAATCCATTACCTGCCTCAATATTTCTCTGATTCTCTTTTCTAATACCCTTTGCAACTGTCTCCTGTGGACATTCAATCTCCTCTACGACCTCTATAGACTGAACCTCCAACACCTCTTTTGAGCCTTCAACATCACATTGTCTAGGATGGCCGGGGGACTTGACGATGGGGGTGGTGGGTACTATATTGATCATTGTGGCAAACTAATTATAATGCAATCAGTTTGGATCGACGATGATGTAATAGTTTCTATAATAGAACCTATTGCATTGAGTAATAAGCTTCTTTTAGCCAAAAAAATAAAATTTAAAAAAAAAAAAAAAAAAGCAATTTCAAAATGTTTGTAATTGATAATTGATAATTGATAGTCTGGAAATGTTCAATATCTGTGGACTATTTTCTTTATTTTATATAATTGTATAAAGATTATTTCATATTATCATGTGAACGTTAGAGTTTATTATGTACATAGAGATTGAAATAGAGTAGCAAATTTCTTAGTGAATTTAGGACATCATCGTGAAATTAAAGGAATATCATTTGGGAGATGAATTTTCCTAGGAATGTTTTGTCAATTATTTGGTAAGGCTAGTTTACGGTTGTGTCGATTTTCTTATCGCAACCAAAAAATAAAGTAAAAATAGTGTAAAGGAAAAAAAAAAAAAAAAAAAAGTGAAAGGGAAATATCCGATGTGGTAACCACGTGCAACATAATATATCCATTTATTATCTCACCAGTAGGAGGTTTATTAGAAATGCTTTGAAGGAGAGGTACAGAAGGCCACGAGGGCATGGATCCTCATGTATTTGAAAAAGGGTGATGCTATACAAAGCACCCTTTGTACAACACCCCATGTAGCATCAACCTATATGAACAGAAAAAATGATTTGTTAAATAAATTTAGAAAGTTTTGGGCCATATACATAATGCTATATAAGGTGCTATATTTTTAGACGGTTGATCAAATATAAAACTATAAAAGGAAGCTTCCTCAACATTTTCAACCATGGACCCCCTGTCGTTTCTAATACCTTCCCAGCTTCTTTTTTTTTTTTTTTTTTTTTTTAAATTTCAAATCATGAGCCCATGACGTCACAGTATTTTTCTGCTATGAGCACGAATCTTCTCGCCTCTTCTTTGTCATTTAGACGAAGGTTGCGATAAGTCAAAATCAAGCCCGGCCTGAAATCTATGCTGGAATTGATATCCTCAATTTGTTGGTCGAGATCGAGGATTTCATTTTCAAAAATGGACAACTGATCTATAAGATTCACGACGGATAACAATTCCAACCGTCTAGTATCACCCGCCGCCACCATAGGTTTTTTGTGGGTTTTGGTGAGTAGGAGTTGAATTGCATGAGAAAATTTTGCCCTATAATGAGTAATGAATAATGATTCCTTATTAAAAAACTAGTGGATGGGGCTCGTGCCCGATGATTGTTAAATTTTATTTGGAGGCCTCTATTGGTACCCAAAAACTTGCTTTTCATCTCTCACTTATTTTATACTTTAAAATTTTATGAAAAATATATAAGATTTTCATAAAAACTAATCGTGCTGTCTATTAGAAAACATCATTTTGAATAACTTTTTAAAAGAAAGTTTTTTTAAAATCTATCGTTTAAGTGGATTTTTTAGTCATTTATGGAGCGAATACTATAAATGACGAAAAAGTATACTTAAACGATAGATTTTGGAAAAACTTTTTTCTAAAAAGTTGTTCAAAATGATGTTTTCTAATAGAATATGTGATCAGTTTTTATGAAAACTTTCTATATTTTTCATAAAATCTTACAATGTAAAATAAGTAGGGGATGAAGAGCAAGTCTTTGGGTGCCAATAGAGGCCCTCATTTTATTTTGTAGGTGGATTTATTTGAAGTAGCAGTTAATAGATAAAAAAGCCACTGCCATGGTCCAAGAGTCATAATCTGACCAACAATTGCAGCCCAAGCCCACATGTGAATCATGATCTCCCCATTGAACAATGCCAAAGAATGCTTCGACGACTCAATTAGTAATTCACGATTTAGTCGTCTAATAACTCATTCGGGTCAGATACTAGAAGCCCAAGTGACCCATTTGGGTCTTTTGGTCATTGCTGATACTCCTATTGGGCTGAGTATTCACACTGCTAGAGAGGCCAACAATAGGGAACGGCTATAAGTTGCCCCCCATATTTTTTAATTAGAAAAATTATTATACAAAATTACCGAAAAAAGGCTTAAGTACCCACACTCCCACCCATCCCCTCTCCCGCACCCCTCTCCCACAAGTTCGGCAACTCTCTTCCGATACCTCACCCCACCGACGACGGCGAGGCAAACGCACCCCACTTCTTCCTTCCTTTTCTTCCCTTTTCTTCTCTTCTTCTTCTTCTTCTTCATCTTTTTTTTTTTTTTTTTTTTTCCTTCCTTCCTAGAACCCCTCTCCTACACCCCTCTCTCGTCAACAGCCCTCTCTCCCCTCTGTCCCGTCGGCAGCCCTCTTCTTCCTTCATCTTCTTCCCTCTTCTTCTCTTCTTCATTTTTTTTTCTTTTCCTTTTCTTTTCCTTTTCTTCTCCTCTTCCCTCCCGTCGGTAGCCTTCTTTTTTTTCTTTCCTTTTCTTTCTCTTCCCTCTCGTCACCAGAAAAAATGGATGAGGATTCCCTCCCCCCCATCCCCTTTCCTGCACCCCTCTCCCACAGATCTGACCAGTAGAGTAAAAAAAAAGAAAGAAAGAAAAAAGAGGAGAAGAAAAAGAGAAGGCAGGTGATCGCCATCGTCGTCGCCGTCGGCGACCCCCGTCTCCTGTACCCCTCTCAGATCTGACCAGTAAAGGAAAAAGAAAAAAAAAAAGAAAGAAAAAAGAGGAGAACAAGAGAGAAAAGGAAGAACACTTCCTTGCCGAAAAAACACACAGATCTGACCAGTAGAGAAAAAAAGAAAAAGAAAAGAAAGAAGAATATGTCACCGTCACTCTTCCTCGCCGGTCGTCGCCCTTTCTCGCCATCGCCGTCACCCTTCCATCGGGGCTGTTGTGTGGGGGAGTGGGGTTGGTGAGAAGGGTTAGGGGTTATTTAGAAGGAGGGGTATTTTAATCTTTGAGAGGGGTGCATATGTAAATTTGGGAGGTAGGGAAATCAAGGGGGGCAACAAGTAGCTTTGGGGGGTTGCAATTGCCGCTCCCCCCAACAATATGGCCTGTTCTTGTGTAATTTGGCCATTGGGCCCATTTTAACCCAAGCGCGTGAAGGACACTAAAATATAGCCTTATGAACAACACCCCTTAGTCCCTTACCCAAAATACCTGCCAAAGAATGAAGACAAGGCCCCCTTAACCAACACCCCTAAAAGTCTATAAAACATTGATTTTTTAAAATAAAATTTTTAAAATTTTAGAAGACACTTTGTTCCGCCCCTGCTTCAAATGGACCGTGGGCTAATGCCTAATTAAAATCTCACCAAACTAAGTGATGTGCGCATAAGCAAATTTACCTTTTTATTTCTTTGTACAAGAGAAGAATATTAAAATACCATGTATTATTGTTTTAAGACTTTTCTTACTTAGGTGGCCTTCAGTGGCTGGACTGTCCTAATCTTCTGAACTTACTAACATGATTTTAGCCCATTAAGGCTCAGTTTATAATAAACTAGTGGGGTCAGTTATTGCTACCCCTTAATTTTTTTTGCATCTTTATATGGTTTTTTGAAAAATATATAATGTTTTTCTGAAAATTGGTCATGAGGTCTACTAAAAAATATCATTTTAAACAACTTTATAAAAGAATTTTTTTTCCAAAATTTATCATTTGAGTGAATATTTTTTCTATTTACAGCCGCCTACGCACACTTCACCTGTTTTTGTGAGATTTTAATTAGGCCTTAAACGCAGCCATCTGAAGTATGGCCCGAAAGTTTTCGTGGGCCAAACCATGCACACCTGTAATTTATGGCCCAAATTCACAACATTAGTTTAGGGGCTGGTTATTGCAACCCTTCATTTTATTTGCAACTCCATAATTTCTCCCCACTTATTTTTAATTTTTAATTTTTAATTTTTTTTATGGTTTTACTAAACATATAAAAGGCTTTTATGAAAATTAGTCACATTCTCCAATAGAAAACATCATTTTGAATACAATAAACATTTCGCTTAAATTTATCGCCATATTAAGCTGTGTTTGTTCCAACCCACTTAAAACTTATTCAATTTGAGTTTTGATAGGCTTATAGAAAGAATTTTTACCAATACGGTCGATAATGGTGCCAAGCATTGTCTCATGTCGCTCAAACATATCATAAGCTTTAAACTGATGTTAGTGCTCAACCTATAATAAGGGAAAAAATCTGAATTTGGATTTCTTTCCATTTCTTCAAATCACAACACCTAATAAAATATATGGACTAGATTCGACCATTCAATGCCTTCCATTCTATAAATACCACCCCATCTATGGTTTATGGATTACACCATTCCATAGAGCTCAAAGACTTGGATACATTTGTTATTTGGTTTTGCTACAAATGGCTAAGCTTTCTTACACCCATTTCTTCCTCCTTGCCCTTGTTTTCTCAGGTTTGTATTTTCATCCTGCATACTTTTGATGTTAAGCCTACTAACAATATTTGCCCATCTCACATACTGTGTATCAGCTTTGCTCCTCAATAACTTTGCACTCTCTCTTTCTCTCGAAACATTTTAATTTTTTTGGTATGAATTTAAGTTTTAATTTTTAATACCTTTCTTAACATACGGATGCTACTTTAAGCACTCTTTGGCTAGTATGTTGGAAGTTCTTTTATTTCTTTTGAGAGCAAACTTCAACATACAATTTTTGCCTATAAAGAAAAAAAAAAACACATAAATTGCAAACCAGATTATGCATAAACAACCTTCCTTTTAACAGAGTACTCTTTTGCAATTTTTGTAATTATCATTTTCATTATTGTTATTGACCAACAACATGTTTTGGATATATATACTGACATTTTGTATGCTTAATTCCCATAATTATGCTGTGGTGTTAATGGTGCCTCAAGTGGATGCTGCTAGAAGATGTCAAGTTGTGTTGAACCCCAATAGTTGCGATCTTTCAGCTTGTCGTCAACAATGCCTTCAACAATACAAAGGCAATGGGCAATGCGTCAACAATGGCAGCTTCACTGCATACCGTTGTGTTTGTTTTTACAGTTGCTGATCGAGCTCCACTTATCTCGAGTTACTTTTTTCCAGAGTCTTTCTTTTTCCCAGAGTCCATATTAGCTAATAAGAGTGAATAAATGAAATAATATTGAGTTGAATTGTTGGATTTATCTATTTTACTTTCCTTTTGGTTTTGGTATCATGACACTACTCTTTAAAAGAGTCCCCAACAAGCATTGCGGTCTATCATTGCTAACATCATACTAACAAATGCCCTAACATGTGGAGTCCACATGTTTTCATGGATAGATGGTTAAAACTTTGAAGTCATTGTGCCAAAAGTAACGAGGGACTGTCCACAAAGTTTTCTCTTAAAAAATGATTTCATTTAACTCTCACTACACCCATGTTTTAGGGTGCAAGAATACCTTTTTTTTTTTTTTTTTATAAAAAAAATAAAATGGTTCGGGTCGATCTTAACTCCCGGGTCTTATGTAGGGTGGCCCTCCTTTGGACCAGCACTCCGAACCCCTTCTTATTGTCCAGGTGGAATTTACATTTCCACACCAAGTAAAGCAAAAAGCAAATAACCCATTGTTGGCCAAAAAAACATTGTGATGTATCTCCCACTTCATGATTTTGGAGGTAATTAATGTGGAGTAAGCAATAACTTTATGTTGTAAAACCAAGAATTTAGAACAAGTTGTGAGGAGAATAAATTTCTCATTCATCTTCTTTGATTTCCATCTGAATGTATAAACATTATGCAAGGATCAGCAAAACTCTTTGAGACACACTGTCTCAATCTCCTCACTTCATTCTCTCCTAACTCTCTGAATACATCTCTTCATCCTCTTCTTTCTCCCCTTCCCCTTTTATCTTTGTTTGTATTTGGTCCTCATGATGGGATTACCTAACCCACTTATGAAGTGGTACTCCCATTATCACAAAATGGAGGGGGTGTGGACATCCACTCAATTTCCACTCAATGTTTAATATTTATAACACTTTACCCATTTTCAGGAGAATAGTTGGGCCGAATGCCTAGATACCATTGTTGGCAAAAAAAGATTGTGATGTATCATGTATCTCCCACTTCATGATTTTGGCACTTTTTTTATTTTTAATTAGAAAATTAAAAAATATATTACCACTGATTTTGCTTTCCACACACACCAAAATAAAAAATAAAAAATAATTTAAAAATGTTAGGTAGACATTAGTGTAATAATATTTGCAGAAGCAAATGGTCTCTTTGCACCCTCCCACACGATATAGTTCTTTGGAATAGTCCTGAATGCATTTTTGCAATTTACGTTTGCTCGAATCAATCAGCTTATGACAAGTGTCTCTGGTATCCCTATGGCATTTGCAGCATGGACTGCTAAGCCTGTGGTAAAATCAGCTGTACATAGCGCAAAAATAGGAGGGAGATTTTTTTAATTGGACATTACCAAGTTGGACTTTTATGCCTTCCGAGGCTTCTTTTTGGTATGTTAGCAGAGCGAAGACGGCGGTTTGTTTTAACTGGACCAAAGGTGCAAAAAAGAAGGCAAAGACTATCATTTGCTTAGACCCCAGTACTTGCTGGGAGTTCGGGCTAGCACTACCGGCCGTATGCAACAGGGGCGAAGCTAGGAATTGAATCGAGGGGAGGTGAACTTTGATTTGTTGTTAGTATTTTATCTTAATTCAAAAAATCAAAGAAGATTTAGTTCAAAAAATTTTTCTCGCTTTGTATTTTGAGATAGAAAAATTACAAAAATTTATAATCTGTTGATAAAATAACAAAAAAATTCAAGAGAGGGAATGAGATATTGGGGGGGGGGGTAGGATTGAGGGTTTTATATGGAGGAAAAAATAAAAGATGAGAGGGGCGGGAACAAATATTAAAGGGTGTTAAAAAAATTAAGGGTTTAATATAGAATTTCAAAAGCTTAAAGGTATTTTTTTAAACGGTGCCTTAATGTATCAATGTTGGGATTGCTTACAAAAACATGTGAAGAAGCAAATGGTGTCTCTTTGCACTCTCGCACAACATATGGTTCTTTTGGAACAGTCCTGATCATGCATTTCTACTAGTCACGAGTGCAGGAGGGTAGGGGGGTTTGCTCTGTCTTGAGCATGAGAAGTGACTATGGGCTCGGATATATGATCAACAATAGCCCACTGTTGAACATGGTAGGCTTACTGGTTAAACTTTGGGCCATCATTCTTGTGCTGAAACTTGCTTGGGGGAGGCATCGAGTCGTTGAAGTGTCAGAGTCAGAGACTACAATCGATCTTATTTAGGGGAAAGACACCCGAGTTATATGATTATATCCCCATGGCCATGAGGTTCTTACGTGCAGGGAGCTCATCAGATAGGAGTGGCAATGCAGGTAAAAGCATATCTACAGAGAGGTCAACGCTTGTGCTGACTGGTTTCCTACTACAGGCCCAAGGAGTCCATTGGGTCTCCTGATCATCATTAATACTTCATCTAGGCTGAGTATTCTTCTTCGGTCATGTTTGTTTGGTCGGAATAGAATAGATAAAATAGAATCACATTCCAATTCATTATAAACAATATGTTTGGATGATGTAATTAAATGGGAATAAAATCAATTAGTAGTAGTGAATTGTAATGATATTTATTCCACAATGTTTATTTTAATTTCATTCCATTTTAAATTATTTTGAGTATGGAATCAGATTCTATTCCTACTCATTCTATTCCAACCAAACAAACATAACCCTAGAGTCGCAACCAACAGCCCTGTTCTTGTGTAGTTGGGTCATTGGGCCCATTTAGACCAGAGTATGTGAAGGACACTCTTTTTTACTACCACACGTAAAAAAAAAACATATACAAATGAGGAAACACACATAGACGACTAACTCAAGAAATACATCTCCATCACAAGCATTAAAATAAATAGAGAGGATAAGTCGGATACATTAAATGAGATTGTACATTTAAAACTAAACCAAGGAACGGGGTTGTTGCATAAATGGAAGAACTCAATTAAATGTGATAAGCCGAAGTAATTGGTAGGCATGCAGCATCTGCATTTTCGGAGTGGGTCCAAAATGCTTCCCAGAAGTTCGGTGTGGAATTTGGTGATGCACAGACAGTCGTCAGGAGCCCCTAAAATGTGGAGTTATTTTTTTTAAAATTTTTATCAGCACCCTAAAATGTGGATTGGCAAAGCAAATGGCACACAAAGACACAATTTGCTTCTTCAAGGGACCTTCCTCAAAAAAGCAGTCACCGAACTCAAATCCAATCCCAAAAGAACACAGTTCGTCTTATGGGGTTTTGTTTCCTAGTTCAATTGGCAAAATTAAAATGTCACCAAAGTGCAGTTTTTCTAGGCAGCCATATCGCACGTCATATGAAACTATATATGTAGACAGATCATGTTTTGCAATTGCAAGAAGTATATAAGTACATGGAAATACCCAATAATTATATAAGGAGCATATACTCCGTAAGTACATGTTATTAAGAAACAATTAAACTAGCTTTTGAATACGTTGTTATTTAATGGAGCCATTGTCATGGCTTTGTTATTTCAAATATATGTACGTATTTCTTTTCTTTTTAATGAAATACTATTTCCAAGTTTATCTCCAAGTGTTTTTTCTTGACGTGCTATCAGGTAGATGAGAACTCCAAGTCGCAATTACATGGAGATGCCCCCATTGTGGGTACACTTCCAAAATACTGCTCATGCCACTCTTCTAAGACATCAGATCACTTAAAAGGTGTTCTAGCACCAGAAAATGTCCAAAAGGCTTTTATTTTGGAAAAAACCACATGAGTATATATAAGTTGCCTTTTATATCAGCTGTTAAGAAATTAATTTTTCAGAAAAAGGTTGTTTTTCTCTGTTTGCAAGAAACCAAATTGGAGGTGATTGATTAAAAGATTATTAGACGTATATGGGGTAGCAATAAGGTAGAGTTTATGTGGGTTAAATCTCATGGTTCAGCTGGAGGCTTATGTGTTTGCTGGGATTCTGATTTCTTCATCAAGCAAGGTGAGTTTTATTGAAGTCAGATTCATTCTTTTGAAGGGTATAATTTCGGATTGTGCTTTTTCCTGTGTTCTCTCATGAACCAAGAGAGGTTATCTGTGTTGCGGATTGGATGGCTAAGGGGGGTGTTTCTCGATCAGATCCTTTTTTGGCTTGGCTGTGAGCTTTCTTGGCTTCAATTCTCCTGGTGTTTCTTCGAATGCTTTTTGGTTATTGACGGGGAGTCTGCAAAATATATCCATGGCGGAGGGCTGGGGGCTGGCAGTGTTCATATGCTTATTGATGGGGAGTCTGCAAAATATATCATGGTGTTTCTTTAGATGCCTTCTGGTTTTTCTTGCGGCACTTGCAGTCTCTGTTTTCCTCTGTTTTTCATTGTTTTGCTGCACCTCTGTTTTTCTTTTATCTCTTGTTCTGATGTAGGGTGTGTTGGTGGGTGTGTTGAAGGGTGTGCTTGTTGGGGGTTTTTGTTTATTTCTGTATTGCTGTATTGCAGCGGGGTGTTCCTTGCTGTTTTGCAGTTTCGCTTTGGGTGTATCACCTTGCTGTTGGGGGTTTTGTTTATTTTTCTTTAGCTGTTTTGCTGCGGGTGTTCCTTGCTTTCTAACCTCATTAATAATATAATTTTTCGTTGATCAAAAAGAAAAAGAAAAGGGATGGATCGGTGGTTCTTCTCAAAACGGGAACAAGCAGTTGGCTGTCCAAAAGGGATTTAGAAAGGCAAACGAGCAACATGCAGTCCCAATAGCACATAATAAGTGAACAATAACAAGAAAACAGTGACTGAACTTAAATCACGTCAACAATGGTATCAACTAAGTGTGGCAGCCTTGAGCCTCTTCAATCAATCAGCCTTTAGGATTACAAATTACAAACTCCTATATTGTCATGGCTGGTTTTTGTGTTGTGCTGTCAACATTAATAATTAAATTTACTTTATCATTTGAACTAGTGCCGTTTAATACAGCTGGATGTCAAGGCAAAGATTCCACCATCCTCTCTCTCTCTCGTTAAATAGCAGCACATAGGGATGTTTGTGGTTCGGTTTGATTTAATTTTAAAATAGATTTCAAGCCAAACCATTATACTTTAGTTTTTTTGTTTTTTTTTCCCAAACCAAAACCAAACCATACTACAAAAAAAAAAAAAAAAAAACCAAACCAAACCAAACCAAACCATAAAATTTCGGTTTGGTTCGGTTCAGTTTTGGTTTTATCCTATCAAGTAGCAACAAATAATTAAAAATAGAAAAAATGAAAAGCCAAACTCCAAATAAAAATATTTTTAATAAAATCATTACATTAGCAACTAAAAAAAAATATTAATCAGTATACTAAAAGGGAAAAGCATTGACTTATGTCAATTCAAATTCAAATCTCTAATCTAATACGTACCAATATCTCATACAACATTAATAGCTAGTTTAATACATGCCAATCTAATAAAGTAAAAACAATAAGAAAGTTAAAATCTACAAAAACAAGCCCATTCCAAATGTCTTTCTTTCAGTAGTATGCTACTATTTTGAATATATTACCTATTATGCCCTTATTAGAATAAAAAATCTACAAACTAAGTTTTTTTTTAATCTATTACCTATTCTTCCCTTATTGGAATAGAAAATTTACAAACTAAGTTTAATATGTAACATATAAAATTATATATATATATATATATATATATATACAGAGGTGATCCCATCAGCACGTGCTAATGTAAGTTATATCAGCACTATGCATTGGGGGTTGTACCCCTTGCATTGATTCAATGCACTTTACATCTCACTAATGCACAAGGTACAACTCCTAATGTAGGTTTTGATATAAGTTATGTCAGCACGTGCTTACCTGATCATCATCCTATATATATATATATAATATTTTTTCGGTTTGGTTTGGTTTTTTAAACATGAAAATCACAACCAAACCAATTTAATTCGATTTTCTAAAATTGAAACCAAAACCAAACCTAATGACAAAAAAACAAAACCAAACCGTTTGGTTTGATTTGGTTTTCGGTTTTAACCAAAACCATGAAGAACACCCCTAGCAGCACATGTTTGAAATACACGTAGTCCTTCGCTTCACCAAAAGAAATTTTTAAAGATTCGAGCTCTGTTTTCACATCACATAATGGGGTTCTTTTGGGAACTGTCAAGGAAGATTCAATAGCATTTTTCATATACAAAAACATGGGAATAGGTGTGATAGGATCAAATTAGTACATCTTCACTTCCAATACCATTGCTTTTACCTCCGACGTACGTGACGGATACACAGATATAGGCTTCTGAAGAACACCCCTTAAAGCATAAACCTACGAAAGAATGAACGCAAGCACCACCCGAAGCAAACACCACTTAAACATGGAATTTAAGATAAAAGCTTGAAAATGGCAGGACAGATAAGTAATTCAAGATATACATTTCACAAGTACTGAAACGAATAGAGAGGCCAATCTGGATGCCATCGTACATTAAAACTAAGTAAGGATCGGTGGATCTGGATTGTTGCATGCAACGAAGAACAAGACTAAACAATGTTAAGTTTCCAACCTAAAAGCCTAAACTGTTAGGTGGAGGTGATGAGGGATGTGGCATGTACTTTCAAACAAATGAGAAAAGCCAAAGTCTTTGGTAATTGGTATGTAACATCTACAATTTATGAGTGGTTCAACAATGATTCCCAGAAGGTCACTGTGGGCTTTGGTAATGCACAGATAGTAGTTCTAGCAGGCCCTGAAAGGCAGAGTTGCAAAGCAAAAGGAGCATTAACTTGCTTCTTGAAGGAACCATCCTCAAAAAACAGTGACTGAACTTAAATGAGGCATATTTTGGTTATCCTCTTCCCACTTGGCTTGCAAATGATTACTTAGGCCTTTGGGAGCTACTCTAAAACTTCAACATATTTTGGTTTGTCAATGAAGGAGGAGAAAAGCTTGTAAGAAAGGAAAGAGGAATTAATATAGATGTTGAATGTTGGACTAGCTTGATTGAGAGTTCAGGGATTAGAGAGGGATTTAGGTATTGTTTAGGATAGACAATGAATTAACATATTCCATGTTCAATACTTCTATTTGAGAAAACTTAAACTAGCTAGGGTTTACTCATGGGGATAGGAAACTAAATGGGTGGACTAAAAAGAGGAAGATGTTGGACTATTTTATAAAACTTAGAAGTAGGGTCGAAACAAAGAATGGAAAGTGTGCTTTATTGCAAATGAAAAATTCTGAGAAATAAGTTTTACAATCCTATTCCTAATAAACAAAGATCATCTTATATATTCTAATTACCCAAAATAAAATAATTAAAATAAGAAAAAAATACAAAAATGAACATTCACTAAAGTAGAATTTTTTGTGGCTTCCATGAGTTAACGTGTAACAATTTGATTAAAATTCAAGTGGGCTTCCATTGAATAAAAGAATCTCTCTTAAATATTAGATTGATGAGAAATCAGTAACATGATTTATCGGATGTCTCGATTAGGGTTTGTGATTTTAAAATTTATACAAGTTATGGTAGACTTTCAGTTGTGAGTACGTACGTACATTGAGATGTAGAAAGGGTATGTAGCTAGGGCGTTTTTGATAAGGATTTTTTTCTCCTTGTTGGATGAGAATTAAACTAAAGAGTAGATACATATGGGATGCTTCTTGAAGGAACCATCCTCAAAAAACAGTGACTGAACTTAAATGAGGCATATTTTGGTTATCCTCTTCCCACTTGGCTTGCAAATGATTACTTAGGCCTTTGGGAGCTACTCCAAAACTTCAACATATTTTGGTTTGTCAATGAATGAGGAGAAAATCTTGTAAGCAAGGAAAGAGGAATTGATATAGATGTTGAATGTTGGACTAGCTTGTTTGAGAGTTCAGGGATTAGAGAGGGATTTAGGTATTGTTTAGGATAGACAATGAATTAACATATTCCATGATCAATACTTCTATTTGAGAAAACTTAAACTAGCTAGGGTTTACTCATGGGGATAGGAAACTAAACGAGTGGACTAAAAAGAGGAAGATGTTGGACTATTTTATAAAACTTAGAGGTAGGGTCGAAACAAAGAATGGAAAGTGAGCTTTATTAATCGCAAATGAAAAATTCTGAGAAATAAGTTTTACAATCCTATTCCTAATAAACAAAGATCATCTTATATATCCTAATTACCCAAAATAAAATAATCAAAAAAAAAAAAAAAAAAAAACAAAACAAAAATGAACATTCACTAAAGTAGAATTTTTTGTGGCTTCCATGAGTTAACGTGTAACAATTTGATTAAAATTCAAGTGGACTTCCATTGAATAAAAGAATCTCTCTTAAATATTAGATTGATGAGAAATCAGTAACGTGATTTATCGAATGTCTCGATTAGGGTTTGTGATTTTAAAATTTATACAAGTTATGGTACACTTTCACTTGTGAGTATGTACGTACAATAAGATGTAGAAAGGGTGTGTAGCTTGGGCGTATTTGATAAGGATTTTTTCTCCTTGTTGGATGAGAATTAAATTGAAGACTAGATACATATCGGATGCTTCTTGAAGGAACCATCCTCAAAAAACAGTGACTGAACTTAAATGAGGCATATTTTGGTTATCCCCTTCCCACTTGGCTTGTCTAAAACTTCAACATATTTTAGTTTGTCAATGAAGGAGGAGAAAAGCTTGTAAGCAAGGAAAGAGGAATTAATATAGATGTTGAACGTTGGACTAGCTTGATTGAGAGTTTAGAGATTAGAGAGGGATTTAGGTATTGTTTAGGATAGACGATGAATTAACATATTCCATGTTCAATACTTCTATTTGAGAAAACTTAAACTAGCTAGGGTTTACTTATGGGGATAGGAAACTAAAGGGGTGGACTAAAAAGTGGAAGATGTTGGACTATTTTATAAAACTTAGAAGTAGGGTTGAAACAAAGAATCGAAAGTGTGCTTTATTGCAAATGAAAAATTCTGAGAAATAAGTTTTACAATCCTATTCCTTATAAACAAAGATCATCTTATATATCCTAATTACCCAAAATAAAATAATTAAAATAAGAAAAAATCCAAAAATGAACATTCACTAAAGTAGAACTTTTTGTGGCTTCCATGGGTTAACGTGTAACAATTTGATTAAAATTCAAGTGGGCTTCCATTGAATAAAAGAATCTCTCTTAAATATTAGATTGATGAGAAATCAGTAATGTGATTTATCGGATGTCTCGATTAGGGTTTGTGATTTTAAAATTTATACAAGTTATGGTACACTTTCACTTGTGAGTACATACATACATTGAGATGTAGAAAGGGTGTGTAGCTAGGGCGTATTTGATAAGGATTTTTTTCTCCTTGTTGGATGAGAATTAAACTAAAGACTAGATAGATATCGTGATGGCAAGGGTAGCTGGAGCTATCTAATAATTCTCATAAATGGGGAATTGGTCCCTGTCCTCAAGGGTTCAAACCCCATCCTTTTCTAGATTGAAAAGGCCAGCTCGGATATCTTTCTACTGAGAGCGGGAGAGCAGTTGACATCTATCCTAATCTAGAATATCCCAAAGTGAGAGGGAAGGCAAATCAATCTCACTTCAAGAACTCGAAGCACAGGTCAAGTATCCAGCTTGTTGGCTTGAACAAATGGGCGGTAGCAGCAGCTAGCTTCAGGATTGAATACAACACCAGTAGTGGATCCCCCATCATACGAATCACTAACTCCATACAACCAACTGAACTAAGTCCAGTCTCATTGTTAGACAAGTGAGTGTGTAAAGGGTGGAAGGCCGTTGCACGCTGCAAATACCAAGCTAGTACATATATATTTTGGGCTTTTATTGTAAATGTGTCAAAGGCATACATGGATACACAACAATTCTCATTATACTATTGTATAAAGGGGAATTTACATCGATCTTGGGGTGCTCATGATTTTGTTCCAACAAAGTAGGAACTATTTTCTAAGTTTCTTGAAACTTAAAAACCCCATTAATTATACCGTAACATGTTTACGCATGATTATGCATGAATTTAGGAAGGCACAAATGCTATGTTTTATTATCTAACATAATTATATTACCGACTTTTATATATATATATATATATATCTGTCATAGGGCTTGTCCGCTTGTGGAAAGTATTTCTTTACTTGATCATTTGAGGAATATATACCATGGATCAACAATTCACTCCTATTATATATGGTTTTGGCTGGCTAAATTTAGTGTGAATTTTGGAAAATTAAAACAATGATTGGCCACATGCGCACATAATCCAGTTTTGGCTTTGACTGGCTCAAACAAGCTGTAAACAAGCTTCAATATTTTAGCCATAAAGAACAGGGGATAGTGATTCTAGGGTGGGACTTGGGAGCATCCGTTATTTCATGTGCATCTACCTAGGATAGATATGAGAACCCTACAAGTCTACAGCTAAACTAAGCAACTTGAATAGTGTCATACCTGAGTTTCTGCTAGCATTGCTCCGAGATTAGAAAAGTGATCCAAATGACTTCATTCATCTCAAGTCTATGGAAATTGTTGAGTTCAATTGTTCCAAAAAACAAAAAGAAAACATAAACAAATAAACGGTTCCTTCCTGCTTCAAGCAAGGGATCTACAAACTTCAACCATGGGATCTATGACATTTGGGTAAGAGAAGTGTTCGATCAGAAGTGCAGATAATAGAAAATGATCGCCTGTGCAATTTTGTACAGGTAATTTTGTAAATGCCTCAAATTGCTGCCGTTGATCGCTCTCAAGTGACAATCACGTGCTTCTGATCAACGGTCACAATTCACGAACAAAATCACCAGTATGAAATTCGCGGTGAGGGTAGATCCAGGCATGGATTTAAAGCGTAGATGTAGCATATATAGACCGTGGATCGTAGATCAACTGACTATGCATGGTGCTTCGTCGGCGGCACAACCAGTTGAGAACTCAGAGAGAGTAGATGTAGATATTTGGCCGGCAGTGAAGACAGAGAGCATAAAGAAAGAGAGAATAGAGAGATCTCTTCTGTTTGGGTTGAAGACGAAGAGAGCTCAAAGTCAACACACCATCACGTTTTTCTCTTGAAGACGCTTTTTAGGGAAAATTACCCTTTGGTAAGTCCCTCCCCAACTAATACCCAACAAAGGATTTTTTTACTGTCAAATTTCCACTAATTTACTGTGTTTGGTATTAGTTTAGGAAGCACTTATCAAAAGATAGTTTCCCCGCCAAGTAAAACTACTTTGTCTCACATTTTGTCTTACAATTTGCCTTACTATGCATATATAGGAGGGTTTTAATTTTTAAGATTTAATCATATCAGTTGATCCCCCAACTTCACCCTCCCAAAAGCATATAATAAAGTAAAATATATGGTAAAGTGCGGAGCAAAATAACATTTACCCTTTCTTGCCTGTGTTAACGGCTCATCAACAAGCGATTGCATGACTTGGCATGAAAATAGATTGCATGACTTGGCATGAAAATAGAAGTGTATAAGGGGCGTGAAAATAAGGTGGATTAGTTGAGTCCAATAACACTAGTCCACCCTATTTTCACGTCATCTCACAAGGGTTATTTTGAATTGGGAGGTGTTAAGGGGGGCTTAAGGGATGTACAAAAACCTTTTTCCTCTATTAAATAATCTTTTTTTTTCTCCACCCATCATGTTTTGGAAAGGAATATTATGTGCCCTTTTTCCTCGCAAGTTGAGAATGTCACAAACATTCTATTTATGAACTGTAGGTAATTATTACGTCATCTGCATGTGACAGAGATTACAAAGAGTGTAGTATTTTGGATCTGGATCTTCCTAATATTCCATACTAAATTTTTTATTATATCTCATCCGTGGAAGAAGAGCATCTGAAGAATCTTCTGGATTTGTTGTGCCCATTGGATCACGATCTTTATCACCGCCAGCACGAGCAAAGATGACCACTCTTCAAGGAGGCAGTCCATGCTTGGAGAAACCCACGATTCCTTGTATAAGCCGGTGAACACTACGTACGAAAACAGAAAGAGGAAGAGATTGACATCAGTCCAGAATTTAGCTATGGCCACTCCTGCAATACCCAACTTGAAATGGACTACTAGAAGGTAATTTAGCGGGACGTGGAGGATAACAGAGATGGCTGAGGAGAAAATTAACGGTAATGTAATGTTTTGACCCCTCAGATAGATTCGAAGTGGGTGAAGGAGTGAATAAATGAATAGGTCTGGAATGGAGAAAGCAACGAATATATGTGCCATGGATGCAATTTCTTCATCTTGGCCACACCACAAGAGAATACTCTTCATGTTTAGCCACATGAGAGAGATGGGGATGGAGGCGAAGAGGAGCGGCAGCACTGTGCTTTGTACAGTTAGGCTGAGAAGCCTCCAGTGTTTTGAAGAGTAAGCTTGTCTGCAGATGGGTCCTTTTTCCATGGCCAACCCGGAGATTACAGAGAAGCCAGTGATGTTTGCGAAGCTGAGGGCAAGAGAGCCACCAGCAAGCTCCTGCTCACCGAGATATCCAAGGAAGAGCATGGAAATCATAGCTCTTAAAAAGAAGAATAGACCTTCGAGGCCTCTTGGGATTGAGATCTTCCCTCTTAGGGCCTTGATTTCTTCCAGGACCTGCTGAATAAATAAAGAACAAGCAGGAAATGAGTGTGCTAAACACGCATACTGTTCTTAAGTGACTACATGTAAATTGGTTGTTGTGTATATTTTATTTTTTTTCTTTTACCTGAGAAAGAGTCGGCCGTGTTTGTAGTTCTTCTTGATCATTAGTACGAAGATCCATGGTTTTTGTTGGATTTATGAGATGGGTGTTTTTAGGGAGGTGAAAAGAGGATGGAGAAGATGGCTTCAGTTACATAGAAATCTTCTAGGTGGAGAAGTAAGAGGTGCTAATGAGGTTAAATTTAAAACAAAAATAGAAACCCTTTCTGTTCTTGTGAGGTGGGTTTGTATCCCGAGCTTTGAATGTGAGAGAGGGATGAGAGAGGGATAGCGGATGGCTATTTATAAATGCGGACGGGTAGGTCTTCTCTCACTTTCTGGGTCTTCGTAATAGTCTGGTTACACCGAAACGTTCTACGAAGTTGCGCATTTGCCTTTTCCTCCGGGTGGATGATAGAGGGGTTGCTTTTCCCTTTGCTGTCTTTTCTGGTTATGTCCCCTTCTCACCAGAAAAAAAAAAAAAAAAAAATGAAGTTGTGCATTTGCAAACGATGTTCTTCAACACAAATCCTAGAGGGATGATTTGGGTCTAAGTTGACCCACAAAATTGTTAGTTTAAGGGGCATGAAATGTCGGTGTCACTCACACACTAATTCAGCACTGAGATTGAAGGTTCAACCTACCCTAAACCAATGTTGTCCAATTTGGATATTAAAAATGATTTTGTTTTTAATGTTTGAGATTGGCCCTTCATGACATTGTTTTATTCATATGGTATGTTATAAATACTCAAAGTTCTTACAAAAACTGTACACCCATTGACATAGGGACGTATAGGGTTTGAGTGTAATAAGTTTTGAAAAAGTCACACCGTTGCGTTCCCATTAAAACAAAGTTGCCCATTTTTCAACTGAAAGAAAGCAAGATGAGTCCAATTTGGACATCAAAAATTATTTACCTTCTGATGTCTGAGACTGGTCCCTTTAAGACCTTATTGTACATATTTAGGGCTCCAGTAAGAAAGAAGAAATTGTAAGCTATGTATACACACGGTATACTCAAAATTCTTATAAAAACTATACATCTTAGGTCTAATTAAAATGAAGTTGCCCATATTTTAACAAAACGCCTCGAAGAAAGCAAAGTGGGTCCAATTTGGAGAGATAAAAATGATTTACATTTGATGTCTGAGATTAGATCCTTTAAGGCCTTATTTTACCTAGGACTTTAGGAATAGGACTGCGGTACAAAAGTTATATGCTATCTATACCCGGTAGTTCTTGCAAAAACTATACGCCGGTTGACGTGAAGTGCTTAGGTGTTACTCCGTATAAGTTATGGAAGAGTCCTGCACTTGGGTTCCATTAAGACCAAGTTGCCCATTTTTCAACAAGATTCCCGAGCAAAGCAAGGTGGCCAATTTGCAAATAAAAGGTTGATTTACATTTTGATGTGTGAGTTATATATATGCGATCTATACCCGAAGTTCTTGCAAAAACTGTACACCGGTTGAGGTGTAGTGCTTTGGTGTTGTAAGTTTTAGGAGAGTCCTACAGTTGGGTTCCCATTAAAACCGAGTTGCCCATTTTTCAACAAGAGCCCCAACGAAAGCAAGGTGGGTCCAATTTGCCAACAAATGGTGGATTTGCATTTTGATGTTTGAGATTCGACCCTTTAAGACAATATTTTATTTAGGGCTTCTGCACAAGAGAAAAACCTTTTTTTATTTATTTAAATAACGATAGCTAATCAAAGAAAGGCAATGCGATGCTATATGAAACATCATTTGTACAACACCACGTGCAGCATCCAATCCAAATCAGTAAAAAAAAAATTTGTTAAATAAATAAGAAAATTTTGGTCTATACATATAATACCACATAAGGTATTATATTTTGGTGTTATACATAAGATCTTATACATATCAATTTCATAAAAAATAAAAATAAAAAGACAATTACAAAAACAAGTACTCTGTAGTTCACTTACATAAAAGGAAGTAACTGATATCAGTTTTAAAATTACAAACCAAAACAGCCTTTAACCCAGATGATCCTCAAGTTGGCCTCAATTTGCATGAAGCCAAAGTTCTTACAAAAAGTATATATACACCGAAGACTGACGCTTAATGCTAGATGTGATTAAGTATTGGAAGAGTGGGCTAGCATTAAATCGTCCCAAAGAAAGCAAGGGTAGGTCGAATTTGGGCATAACAAATGGAGTCTAGATCCTCTGTCACCAGAGAAAGCAAGGCGGTGTCCAAACGTCCCAAAGAAAACAAGGTGGGTCCAATTTGGGCATAAAAAATTATTAATCCTTTATGTCTAAGATTGGACCTGTGTACAAAATAAAAACTTACACAATTTTCATCTGTTCAGCATGAATTGATATAAGTTATATTAATATTATTCATTGAGCATTGTATCCTGTACATTAACTCAATGTACTTCACAACCCACTAATTCACAAAATATAACTCTCAATGCAAGTATTGATATAAATTATATTAATACATGCTCACCTAATCATCATCTAAAGTTATATATACTATCTATACCCAAAGTTCTTACAAAAACTACACACCAAATCTTACATGTAGTGCTTAGGCGTAATAAGTTTTGGAAGTGTTGCAGTTGAGAACTTATTAAAACAAAATTGCTCTTATTTTTTAAAAAAGAGACAAAGAAATCAAAATGGGTCCAATTTGAGGATAAAAAATTATTTAAATTTTTTTTTTGACAATCAATAGAATTTACCCTTACTCTTAACCCTTCTAATATCAACAAATGAATATCAATATTTTTGTTATAAAATTGAATTCGAGATTATTATTTACTTAACAAGTGAGCCAAATTCTACTAAATTAAAATGTTATTCAGCAAAAATGATTTACTTTACAAAAGAAAAACTTGAATGTGCTATCTATATCCAAAGTTCTTATAAAAACTATACGCCGACTTATGTGCGGTGCTTAGGTGTAATTAAGTTTTGGAAGAGTCTTGCAGTTGGGTTCTTTTTAAAAGGAATTGAAGTTGATAAAGTTTTTCTGACAAGGGCTACAAAAAAATCAAGGTGGGTCCAATTTGGGCATAAAAAATGATTTACTTTTCGATGTCTAAGAATGTCTAAGATTTATTTTTCGATGTCTAAGATTGGACTCTTTTAATACCTTATTTTATTTTATTTTATTTAGGGCTCTGGACAAAAGAAAAACTGATATTTGCTATTCATACCTAAAGCTTTTACAAAAACTTTACACCGAATACTTATGTGTGGTAATTAGGTGTAATTAAGTTTTGGAAGAGTCTTGCAGTAGGGTTTATACTTTTTGATGTCTAAGATTGGACATTATTTTATTTTATTTGATTTTATTTAGGGCTTTGTGTGGTGCTATTTATTTTATTTTATTTAGGATTCTGTGTGGTAAATATTTACTATTTATACCTAAAGTGCTTAGGTGTAATTAAGTTTTGGAAGAGTCTTGCGGTGGGGTTCTTATTAAAATGAAGATGCTCCTTTTTAACAAGAGCCAAAAAGAAATTAAGGTGGGTCCAATTTGAGCTAAAAAAAGAAAAAAGATTTACTTTTTGATGTCTAAAATTGGACCTTATTTTGTTTTATTTTATTTAGGGCTCTGTGTAGTACTGATATTTGCTATTTATAGCTAAAGTTCTTACAAAAACTATACACGGAATCCTTATGTGTGGTGCTTAGGTGTAATTAAGTTTTGAAAGAGTCTTGCAGTAGGGTTCTAATTAAAACGAAGATGCTCCTTTTTAACTAGAGCCACAAAGAAATTAAGGTGGGTCCAATTTGAGCCAAAAAAAAAAAAGGATTTACTTTCTGATGTCTAAGATTGGACCTTATTTTATTTTATTTTATTTAGGGCTCTGTACTAGAAAAAAAAAAAAAAAAAAAAAAAAAAAAAAAAAAAAGTGATATTTACTATTTATACGTAAAGTTCTTGAAAAAACTGTACACCAAATACTTATGTGTGGTGCTTAGGTGTAATTAAGTTTTGGAAGAGTCTTGCAGTAGGGTTCTTATTAAAACGAAGATGCTCCTTTTTAACAAGAGCCACAAAGAAATTAAGGTGGGTCCAATTTGAGCAAAAAAATAAAAATAAAAAGATTTACTTTTTGATGTCTAAAATTGGACCTTATTTTATTTTATTTTATCTAGGGCTCTGTGTGGTGCTATTTATTTTATTTTATTTAGGGCTCTGTGTGGTACTGATATTTGTTATTTTTACCTGAAGTTCCTACAAAAACTATACTGTGAATACTAATTAAGTTTTGGAAAAGTCTTGCAATAGGGTTCTTATTAAAACGAAGATGCTCCTTTTTAACAAGAGCCACAAAGAAATTAAGGTGGGTCCAATTTGAGCCAAAAATATATATATTTACTTTTTGATGTCCAAAATTGGACCCTTTTAAGACCTTAGGCCTGTTTGGGAATTTCAAAAACTGAATCAGACTAGATTTAATCCATAATTGTTATTTGGTTTTTAAATAAATCAACTCACGGTTAGTTTGGAAAAAAATCATGTTTATATGTTAATTTCAAAACAAAACTGAACTGTTTAGTAAGAAAAAAAACACTTACCAAGTGTGAAATCAAAACTGAACTGCAGGAAAAAATTAAGATGCTATATATGTATGTATACTCTAAGTTCTTGTCACAGATTGGGTTCGCATTAAAACAAAGTTGCTCACTTTTTAAAAGGAGCCCGCAAAGAATTCAAGGGCTTGAAGCTAAGTGTCTAATTTGGACATCAAAGATGATATACCTTTTAATGTCTTAGATTGGACCCTTCAATTAAGACTTTATTTTATTTGGGGCTCCTGTACAAATTAAAAATGATTTGCTGGCCGACATGTAGTGATTTGGTGTTATAAGTTTTGGAATTTATATCTTGCAGAGTCATGAGCAGCTTGCCAACTGATGGATTTAACGATTTTCAAAGGATTTTGGTTGGATAAGATGATAATATATATTCCATAGCTTGTGAGATGATGCCCTTAATTTGTTGGTAAATGGATGTAGGCTGCTCCAAAAAAGTACTTTGATTGCGGCTGAGCCAATTTGTACAGGCTGTGTAAGCAAAAACAAGGCTCCAAGGGATCCCATAATGGTGGATTTGTGTAGAGAGGAGATTATTCTTATGAATTCTTTAGGAAAGATGACTCCTTTAGGAAAGATAATTACACCCACTAAAAGGTCTCTGCTGCTTTTTACAGTATCTTCAAATATAAGAAAAAGAATATTTGGATCAATCAAGGAGCAATTATATTTTCATTACTAAGACATTTTTTTTTTTTTTAATTGATAGAGTCTACCCTTATTGCATTTGTAGAATGGACTGTCAGGGGGTACACTAGCTGTCCAAAGAAAAAAAATCAATATTGTTACATATGATTTAAAATTAATGTAATTATTTGCATTGATGTAACATAGTAACTACTTTGTCTTCACCTACAAGAGTTGTTGGTCTTTCGACCATTGGCAGCTATTACATATCCTTTATTGCATCATTTACATAACATCATAGATGCATGTAACCGCACTCATTAACATCACCAATTGATTTTCATTTACACACCACTAACATAGCAGATATTCGCCATAAGGCACATAGCTGTTGGTTAGCTATTACAAATACATACACATAGCATCCGAAGGATATGAATAGAAAAATCTTCTATTGTCTCTATTTCCATTATTTACTTTTTGAGCTTTTCTATTTTCATTGAGATATATATTTTTGTGAGCATTGGGTAATTTAAAGGTTCGTGGGAAGTCTTAATTGCACACAAGGTTATCCGGAAAATCATTGTATCTTGGGAGAGAAACATCAAGCAAACCGAGTGCAAATGGGAGCGTATTTTCTCTAAGGATAGCGCATCACGCGTGCCTTGATTCACATGCTATTCTAAACTTTATTTCTTGTAATATTATTATTGTTGAATATTATTGATTAAATTTATCTTGATGATTATTATGTTATAATTGATTTAATAGAAATTCCTAACAATATAGTTAACATATATATGTATATGGATGTGAATATCATGGCATCGGTTTGAACCATCCCAATATTAGTCTCAAAAGAAAAAAGAAAAAAAAACAAAACAAAACGATTTTACATTTCATTACGGTCGCAAAAATGGGCAACCATATCCTGAAGTCGCGCCTTCCAACCTCGTAAAAGCTATGGGGAATTTATTGGGTATTCACTTTGTTTGTGTGAAGTTACAATTCCAGAAAATAAATGTGTTAATGTTTGGGTTGGTTACAATAATATGTGCAGAAGCAAATGGCGTCTCTTTGCACTCTCCCACACCATATGGTTGTTTTTGGAACAGTCCTGATCATGCATTTTTTCCCTAGTCACAAGTTCAGGAGAGGGTTTGCTCTGTAATGAGCATGGGAAGTTGCTAGGGGCCGGGCTATATAATCAACACTGGCCCATTATCCAACATAGTGGACCTAGTGGCCAAACTTTGGGCCATCATTCTTGGGCTAAAACTTGCTTGGGACTGTGATCATCGAAGATTCGTTGAAGAGTCAAGAGTCCAAGACTGCAATCGATCTTTCTTACGGGGAGACATCGAGTTCCATCCCCATGGCCATAAGGCTCTTATGTGCAGGGAGCTCATCAGAATGGAGTGGGAATGTGGGTTTAAGCAAATATCTACAGGGAGGTGAAGGGGCCTCTATTGGCACCCCAAGACTTGCTTTTCATCCCTCACATATTTTACACCTTAAGGTTTCATGAAAAATATAGAAGGTTTTCATAAATACTGATCACGAACGCTATTAGAAAACATCATTTTAAACAACTTTGTAGAAAAAGTTTTTCCAAAATCCATCGTTTAAGTAGACCTTTTTGTCATTTATAGTCTTCGCTTCATAAATTACTAAAAAGTCCATTTAAACGATAGATTTTGGAATAACTTTCTTCTAAAAAGTTGTTCAAAATGATGTTTTCTAATAGATAGCACGTTCAATTTTATTGGAAACCCTATGTATTTTTCATAAGATCTTAAAATGTAAAATAAGTGAGGAATGAAAAGCAAGTATTTGGATGCCAATAGAGGCCTTCAGAGGTGAATGCTTCTACTGACTGGCTAGCTGCTAGAAGCCCAAGGAGACCATTGGGCCTCTTGGTCATTGCTGATACTCCATTTGGGCTTTCTTAGGGGTGACACTTCTGGAGAAGCCAACAGCGTGTCCTGTTCTATTGTAAGCTGAGCGTGGGGGGTCATCGGTCACGACTATGGAAGGTGCCAAAGGGGTTTGGGAGTCCACGACTTTGGCTGTGGTTATACCTATTGTTTAGTGGTGGGGTGTAAAGAGAAGAACTAAGGGGTGGGTATGAGGAATGAGACATATTTTTGGGATCCATAATATTTTTGAGAACTCATGCGGTGTACTTAAAAAAAGTAGTTTTTTTTAGAAAATATTTATATTTGGGGAGGGTTGGTTTGAGAAATGGGGTGTGGACAGAAAAATATTGGGATGGTAATAACGGCACCTATTGAATAAATATGTTCAATATTTTTCCTCTTTGGCTTTGGAACTGCAAACAAATCGAACTTTAGGCTGCTCAAGCTTGGCTTGATTGAAAGCTCAATTGCTCAAGTTTGGTTCGAGCTCAAATCAAACTTGGCTAAACCTGCTAAAGCTCTGCTTAACATTATTCAACCAAGTTTGAGCTCGACTCAATTTGAGCTCAAGTTGAAAATTATATATACAAGCAGTAGCCTGCACGATGGACAAAATTGATTCAGTTGACCTGACCAATTGATTTGGGTAAAACCAGTTTAGTCTAGTCTTAAACTTAAGTTGTTTGGCAAACCTGAAAATCTGGCCAGTTGAGGATAAGTCTGGTCTGTTTTAATTTCACATTGTTTGGTAAATCTTTTTTTCCTGCTAATCAGTTCAGTTTTGTTCTGAAAATAAAACATAAAAATAGGTTTTTTTTTGTTTTCTTTTTCAAACCAACTGTAACTTGGTTTATTTAAAAACGAGATAACAGTTATGGACCAAACCTAGTTTGATCCAGTCTTTTGAGTTTCCAAACATGCCCTAAATACTGTATGAACTACTAGACCAATCTACATACAAAAATTGAAATTTGACTTAGTCAATTACCGATCCTGTAGGATGTTGGAACTAATCTCGCTTCTGGTGATGGGTATTCTAATTATCTTATATAATTAGAATTGAAAGTTTAAGTAATTTGTATTGACAATACCATGTGTCATTATCTTATTATATATTATTAGGGTGTTTCCAAGTAGGACATAAGTTTAACATTTTGTTTGTAAATAATTTTCAAATATCTTTAATATTTGGGAATGGCAAAATAAGTGGCTTTTTTTTTTTTTTTTTTTTGGGTTCGGAAGGAAAAATATATGTGCATTGTTCCATAACATGCATTAAGCTTATAGTGTCTATGCCCATATCTTTAGCGATGTGCATTGTTTGGCCCATGGAATATTTGGGGCCATACTTTAAATAGGCCATTAGTTAAAGCCCAGATAAAATCTCATGAATTGATGTGCGGGAATGGCTATTGCAACCCCCCAATCCACTAAGTTGCTCCCCACATTTTTTAATTAGAAAAATTATTATACAAAATTACCAAAAAGGGCACCACCTCCCATCCCCTCTCCTGCACCCTTCTCCCACCGGTGACTCTCTCCGGTACCCCACCCCACCAGCGACGACGAGGTAAACGCACCCCTCTTCTTCTCTTCTTTTTTCTTTCTTTCTTTCTTTCTTTTTTTTTTTTTTTTTTTTTTTCCTTTTTTTTCCTCTTCCCTCCCGTCAGCAGCTTTCTTTTTTTTCTTTCCTTTTCTTTCTCTTCCCTCTATTCGGCAACTATCCTTGCTAGAAAAAAATAGAGGTTTTGAAAAAAAAACCTCCCCCCGACAGATCTGACCAGCAAAGGGGGAAAAAAAAATAGAAAGAAAGAAAGAAAGAAGAAGAACCTCCTTGCCGGAAAAAATGGAGGTTTTAAAAAAAAAACCTCCTCCCACATATCTGACATCCAAACCCCGTTCCCGCTGGTGATCTCTTACCTCTCCATTCTCTGTTGGGCTCGATGGCCATGGCAAATCTAAGATCTCCGGCCATGGCAGTGGCTATGGGGTGCTCCGACAGCGATGGTAGATCCGAGAAACCCATTTTTTCCGGCCATTTTTCTTGTATTTTTTTTTTTGGGGTGAACTTGCGAATGCCCATCTACCGACAACAACATCGTAAGAGGACGTCACAATTGCCGTCGCCGGTTTTCGCCTTCCTCGCCGTCGCTGTCGCATTCCTCGTCATCGCCGGATCGGGGCTAGTTGTGTGGGGGAGTGGGGTGGGGTGGGGTGGGTGAGAAGGGTTAGGGTTATTTTAGTCTTTAAGAGGGGTGGGTGTGTAAATTTGGGGGCTTGGGAAATAAGGTGGGGGCAACTTAGAGGATTGGGGGGTTGCAATAGCCGCTCCCTTGATGTGCATACAAGCGAATTTTTTTTTTAATTTTTCATTTTCCATTCATTTATTCTTGTATAAGATAAGAGCATTAGAATATCAAATTACATTAAACTAGGAATCATTGAGCTTAAATTTGTCGCCATATTAAGTATTATGTTTGTTCCAACTTAATCAATTAAAATTTCTACTCTTTGAGTTTTGATAGGTTTTATAAAAAAAAATTCTTGCTAATACAGGGTCGATATCATGTGTGTTATTTTATTTTCCTTTGGGTTATACATATGTAAGTGTTGAAAACCTGAGAGGTTTTCATAGAAGCTTTAAAACTTCTATCTCCTATGGATTTATTTATTTATTTATTTTAATTTTATGAGGCTTCTTTTATGTGTATTTAATTTGTTTGGGCTTTCACAAGCTCTTATTCCCAATAGGTGTGTCTTTTGGTTTGAAACCAAACAACACCTATTTAAATAATAGATAGCTTTAGGTTTTAAAAACCTAGCATTGTATCTCTTCCCAAATAGACTTCTACAGGGTCTATTTATTCTTAACGTTTCTGCAAATAGAAACAACGTAAATTAGCATCCATATCTTTCTCTCCTTCTTTGATTTCTCTACATCCGTTTCCTATTGTCTTCAAGCTATCTTCAAATATTATTGTTTTATTTTGGGCGATTGATACATCTGGGTATTTGACTGCTGTAAAACGTGCATCGTGGATCAAACTCCTGCGAGAAGTCTAGGTTTTATCTTTGAGCAGTATACGACTACAATAACCTGCACTTAAGGAGGTGTGTATGTTGCTTTAAGACAGCGAGTGCCGTGACACACGGATTTCCCAAGCCATATTCTTCTCTTAATTATTATTTAGTTTGATTATATAAATTCTGTTTATTCTAATTTATCTGGTTCTTGTTTTATGCAAATGGTTTTAAATGTTTAATTATTCACTGTTTTTCAACAGTAAGAAACACATACACAAAATACAAATGAAGAAACACACATAACTGACGTTCTTAGCCCCATTTTGGCCCCCCCCCCCCAAAAAAAAAAAGGGACTTTTTTTGCTTACATGGCTTTCAATGGTTGGACTGTACAAAACTTTTGAAATTTTACTAACATGATTTAGCCCATTAAGGCTCAACTTACAAGAAACTATAACTTTGAATTTGCATTTCTTTTAATTTCTTCAAAGCACAACAACTAAGAAAATCAATGGACCAGATTCGACCATTCAACAAAAATAATGCACTCAACAGCATAAGGAAATATTTAGCTTTCCAAATTAACCATTTGTAATAGTAGATACCAATATGGGGCTCTTTCCCAATTGAATTCAATGGAAAGCCACAATTGCCATGAAATAAATTTGAGCAAATAAGGAATTGTATTGTCATCATATGGTGTTTTTACATGTTTGCATTCATAATTACATATCCATCTTTATGAGCTCTCCACTCTATAAATAGCACCCCAACTAGGGTGATGAACTACTCCATTCCATAGAACAAAGGTATAGAGACTTTTGGTATTAGGTCTTTAATAAGACCCACTAGAGTTTCATAAAATAAAAGCAAAACTCCAGCTTAATGCAAGGTAAAGAGGACCAACTGGAGTTTCAATAAATCTACCGCCTTCGAATGTCCTCACACCCCATTCTCTAAAATAGAATTCAATGGGTCTAAAACGAGTACAGGAAGCCAGAACAAGGCAATGCCCATTCTGCAAAACCCTCATGTCTACGGCGAGGACGAATCTTCTCGCCTCTTCTTCATCATTTAGATTGAGAGATAGTAGGTAAGATCTTTTTGTGTAAAAGAAATTAATCAAGATTTACCAACAAACCTTGTGACTCACATCAAACTTGATAATGTTCTGAATAACTGGTATCTTATGACATTCATTGGCCATTACAAGCTACGGATTTTACTTTATGATTGCTTGTATAGTTCTTTAGAATAAATTCGATTTTTAAACTTAAGTGGACTACTAGATACAAGTTCAAGCTCTAGTGTCTTGCGCATATTTTGGTGTCCTCTGGATATTACATATATTTGTAGTTTTGTTGTATATGCAACATTTTACACTGTTGGTAATATTTGTGAGAAGTTAAATGCTTTGACAAAGTTGGGCAATGACCCTCTAGGTCACCTAGGAACTTGGGCCTTTATCTGATTAAAGAACGTGGTCCCACAAGATTGGTTGTTTTATTAAGTACGTACATGGTCCCAAAGGACTCATAAGTTTAATACTATAAGTTGGTTAACATTTGAATATCATTATATCTTATATAGAGATGTCTGAACACTTTTTCTCCATTCATCTTGCATTTTCTTGATTGTCACACTTTTATTGAATGAAGACCTTTTGTTTTTGGGGGATAATTATTTACATTTTCTTGATATCTAACATTGCACTTTGTGGGGATAATTATTAATTTATTAATATTTTTTGGTTGATTTTTGTTCACATTTCTACGGTATTCGTGGTTTGGTTGTAGGGTAGATTTCAAACCAAATCATAATACTTCGGTTTTGCTCTTACCAAACCAAAGCCAAACCATACTATAAAATAACCAAACCAAACCAAACCATTTGATTCGGTTCGGTTTCGGTTTTAACTTATCAAGTAGCAACAAATCATCATATATAATTGTTTACCCCTAACAAAATGGAAAAAATGACAATCCAAACTCCAAATAAAAACAGTTTTAATAAAAACATTACATTAGCAACTAAAAAAAGCATTAAAAATTGTATCAAAATGGAAATGGAAGTGGAAATAGAGAGCGAGAGGCTGAGAGCAAAGTAGCAAACTTTAATTTGACCATTAATTCTGTAGGTTTTGTATTCTTACTACGGTACTATCTATTTTATCTTTGTTTGAATAGGAAATTTACAAACTAAACTTTAATATATAATATATAATTTTATATATATATATATATATATGGTTTTTTTAGTTTTTTGATTTGGTTTGGTTTTTTAAAAATGAAAAACAAAACCAAACCTAAGGAAAGGAAAACCAAAACCAAACCGGTTTGGTTTGGTTTGGTTCTCAATTTTAACCTACATTTCTAGTCATTCATTCCCCACTCCCCCAATGAAATTTCCATGGAGTTTTTCCTTTCATGAAGTAATTGAACCTTGAAAGAAGAAAACTGCAAAGATAAGTCAGCAAGCACGAAGAAATAGTTTCAATTTAAAATTTTGTTGTGTCTAGAGTTTAGGGTGTTTGAGTTAGTTGTGTCCTACCATTAATTTTCAAAATTTTATTTTAAAAATTCTATGTTTGACTTTTAATGGTGTTGCTACAAGGGTCTTCTCTTCATTCTTTGGCAAGTATTTTGGGTAAGGGGTGTTCTTCATAAGCCTATATTTTAGTGTCGTTCACGTACTCTTGTTAAAATGGGCCCAATGGCCCAACTACACAAGAACAGGCTATATTGTTGACCTTCCCAGCAGTGTGAATACTCAACCCAAAGGGAGTATCAACAATGACCAAAAGACGCAAATGGGTTACTTGGGTTTTTAGTAGCTGATCGGTCCGCACAAGCAAGTTTCAACCAGCTAATGCATGATGGCCCAAAGTTCAGCCACTAGGCCTATAATGCAAGTGGCCCTTTCCTAATGCTATATAAAAGGAGTAGTGTGTTTTAGGGCAAATTCAATGGTGGCGGCTTTGGGTGATTTTGGAAGGGTCGAATTCATATCAGTTGTCAATCTGGTTTGTGTGGATGCTTTTATTAATAGTCATTATAGAGCAACATTTTGCCATACAATTTAACTCCTTCTCCCCAAAACCCACAAAAAAACTACGACAATGGCTTTGGTTTTGGGCAATTATGGACGGCTGGAATTGCCGTCGCAGATTGGTTGGCCATTTTGCCAAATGATATCCTCTATGTCAACTAACAAATAGAGGATATCAATTCCAGCAAACATTTTAAGACGGGTCGGATTTTGACTCATCGCTACCTCAGTATAAACTACGAAGAAGAGGTGAGAAGATTCGTTCTTGTCGCAAATAGGAGGGTTTTGTGGAATAGGCATTACTTGATTGTTCTGGATCCTTATTCTCATTTTAGACCCATTGAAGTCTACTTGAGAGAATGGGGTGTGAGGGACATTTGAAGGCGGTAGGTTTATTGAAACTCCGGTTGCTCGTCTCTAACTTTGCATTAAGTCAGAGTTTTGCTTTTGTTTTATAAACCTTCGGTGGGTCTTATGACTGTGCATAGGTAGGAGCTCTATTATAAGAAGAGTAACTTATGTTTTTTGGATTATCATATATGCTAATTGATCCAGTTTTATGTGGATTTAGTATTTTGGTTTGACACTACTTTACACCCTGAGCAAAGGCAGCAAATATCTAAACCAGATCGATTAGCATATATGATAATCCAAAAAAATAATCTACTCTTCTTATAACAGAGCTCCTGCCTATGCAGAGTCATAAGACCCGCCGGAGTTTCATAAAACAAAAGCGAAACTCTATCTTAACGCAAGGTTAAAGAGGACCAGCCAGAGTTTCAATAAACTTACTGCCTTCGAATGTCCCTCACACCTCATTCTCTCAAATAGACTTCAATGGGTCTAAAATGAGAACGAGGAGCCAGAACAACTAGGCGATGCCTATTCCACAAAACCCTCCTATCTGCGGGGAGGACAAATCTTCTCACCTCTTCTTTGTCATTTATACTGAGGTAGCGACGAGTCAAAATCCGACCTGTCTTGAAATGTATGCTGAAATTGATATCCTCTATTTGTTGGTTGACATAGAGGATTTCATTTGCCAAAATGGCAAATTAATCTGCAAGATTGAACGGCGACAACAATTCCAGCTGTCCAGAATTGCCTAAAGCCAAAGCTGCCGCCATAGTTTTTCTGTGGGTTTTGGGGAGAAGGAGTTGAATTGTATGGCAAAATGTTGTTCTATAATGACTATTAATAAAAGCATCCACACAAACTGGATCAACAGCTGATATGAATTCGACCCTTCCTAAGTCACCCAAAGCCACCGCCATAAAATTTGCCCTAAAACACACTACACCTTTTATATAGTACTAGGAAAGGGTCACGTGCATTGTGGGCCTAGTGGTTGAACTTTGGACCATCATGCTTTATAGGGTTGAAACTTGCTTGTGCGGACCGGTTAGCTACTAGAAGCCCAAGTAATTCCATTTGGGTCTTTTGGTCTTTGCTGATACTCCCTCTGGGCTGAGTGTTCACACTGCTAGGGAGGCCAACAGTATGACTTGCTCTTGTGTAGTTGGGCCCATTTTAACCCGAGTACGTAAAGGACCCTAAAATATCTATGGTTACTAATAGAAAGGAGAAAAAAACAGTATTGTTCACATCCTCAATCAAAACGACACAAGAGGGGAGCTACTAAAAAGTATAAAACGATGCCTCAATTGGTCCCGGCACTGTTCACGTTCAAAACAACCCAGAAGAGGAGTTACTAAAAGAACAAAACGACGCCTCTTTTGGTCTACTTGTTTGTACTCTTTGAAAATGCATTACAGCTAGATGGCAGGAGGAGAAGTGAGTGGCCAGGGTTCATCCGACCCTCATCCGTACGTTCCTGCCCAGCTCTCTAGTAAAATTTCAATGAAGTAGAAGCAACAATCTTCTATCGTTAGGTATGTTTCCCTATCTGGTTTTCTTCTTCTCAACGATTTATCTTTTGTTTGATTTTGGGTTTCTCTAATTCCATTTTTGTTTGCTTCATAGATATAGTCTTCCTTTCATCATTTTATTTTCTCACATACTTCTCTTTTGTTTGATTTAGGCTACAATCGTATTCATAGAAAGCTTTTGTGCATTTGAACTGAGAACTGGAACTATAGTCCATTGTATTTTCCAGTCTTATATCCTTTGTAGTAGTAGAGAATGTAAAGTCGACTCAAGAAACCAGACCTCTTGTTTGTTAGTTTAAGCTCAACAAGTTTGAATAAAATCTACAAATTAACTGTCAAGAACTTGAAATTCAATGACCCATTTGGAGGACAACTTGATAATGAATGGCTTGGTTTTATTTTGTCCCTTGGTGTGTATATTATGTTCTATCCTTTATTTATAATTCATCTACTTTCTTACTATAATATGTGATTTTTATGACATCGCAGCAAAGTTCCTGATTTTGAGTAAAGGGTTACCTGTTTGATGATAGAGGAGTACACTGCATGTCTCTATGCTTTTGGATCAGTCCGTGACATTTTATTGATGCAGCTCATGTCCAACTATTTTACACTCGGACAAAATGCCAAAGGAATACATAAAGCTATGTGGTTGATCAATGGTTTATTAACTCATGTTCCGTCTATGCGGAAGAAGCTTTCTGGTTGTGGAACTATTTTGGTTCAAGGTTTTTCGTTGACTTTAATGTGAATGTTAATCCTTAAGATTGTTGGGGTGTGTCGGTGGTGGAAGTATTTAATGGTAGTCCTATTAAATATGCTGTATTTTTTAGTATGCATTTTATTCTTATTTACTCTATTCCGTGTATAGACTTTGAATTATGGAATTTAGACAATGTAATGATTTGTAAAAATCCAAACCATCTCCATCACAAGCATTAAAATAAATAGATAGCACAAGTTGGATACATTAAATGGGATTGTACATTTAAAACCAAAGTAAGGAACGGGGTTGTTGCATAAATGGAAGAACTCAATTAAATGTGATAAGCCAAAGTCGTTGGTACGCATGCAGCATCTGCATTTTCGGAGTGGGTCCAAAATGCTTCCCAGAAGTTCGGTGTGGAATTTGGTGATGCACAGACAGTCGTCAGGAGCCCCTAAAATGTGGAGTTATTTTTATTTTTTTTTTCAGCACCCTAAAATGTGGATTTGCAAAGCAAATGGCACACAAAGACACAATTTAACTTGCTTCTTCAAGGGACCTTCTTTAAAAAAGCAGTCACCGAACTCAAATCCCATCCCAAAAGAACACAGTTCATCTTATGGGGTTTTGTTTCCTAGTTCAATTGACAAAGTTAAAATGTCACCAAAGTGCAGTTTTTCTGGGCAGCCATATCGCATGTGGCTTGCTGTTAGTTTTATTAATAAAATATCCCACATATGAAACTATATATGTAGACAGATCATGTTTTGCAATTGCAAGAAATATGTAAGTACATGGAAATACCCAATAATTATATAAGGAGCAAAAACTGAGATAGCTTTTGAATACGTTGTTATTTCTTTTCAAATATGTGTAAGTATTTCTTTTCTTTTTAATGAAATACTATTTCCAAGTTCATCTCCAAGTGTATTTTCTTGACGTGTTATCAAGTAGAAGAGAACTCCAAGTCGCAATTACATGGAGATGCCCCCATTTTGGGTACACTTTCAAAATACTGCTCATGTCACCCATCAAAGACATCAGATCACTTGAAAAGGAGTTCTAGCACCAGAAAAGATCCAAAAGGCTTTTATTTTGGTGAAAAACCACCTGAGTATATATAAGTTGGTTCAAGTTCCAAGCCACTTCCTCTGATTAGTGGCTACAACGATTAGAATTATAGCAATCTTCAATTGAACTCCTATTAAGAACATGCCAATTTAAAACGGGAACAAGCAGATGGCTGTCCAAAAGGGATTTAGAAAGGTAAAAGAGCAACGTCATGCAGTCCCAATAGCACATAGTCAGTGAACAATAACAAGAAAATTATTGATTTGAATAAATCATGTCAACAATGGTATTAACTATGTGTGGCAGCCTTGAACCTCTTCAATCAATCAGCCTTTACGATTACAAATTACAAACTCCTATATTGTCATGGCTGGTTTTTGTGTTGTGCTGTCAGCATTACATGCGGTCTCAAATAATCAAATCTACTTTATCATCTGAGCAAGTGCCGTTTAATACAGCTGGATGTCAAGGCAAAGATTCCACCATCCTCTCTCTCTCTCTCATTAAATAGCAGCACATGTTTGAGATACACGTAGTCCTTCGCTTCACCAAAAGAAATTTTAAAGATTCGAGCTCTGTTTTTACATCACATAATGGGGTGTTGAAGAGGTCACCACCGCCTCTTTGCTTCTCTAGAATTTTCCAGTGATTTCTCTTTCTTTTTCTTTTTTTTCTTGAAGTCTCTCTCTCTAGATCCTTCCATTACCATCTTACTTGAAGAAACCAGCAGCTTCTAGCTAAGAGCCGACTCACTTACGTCGGCAATTGAAACTTATTCACCGACATTCTTGAAGCTTCTTGAGTGGGTGAACTTCTCCTATAAAAAGGGGTGAGCCTCCCTTATGTGTGTGTTGTGTGGAGCAAAACACTAGTGTGAGTGAGTTCCATTTGTGTGTACGTGTGGTGCAAGTGAGAGCAATTGTGAGTGCAATCTTGGGTGTTTTTGAGTGCACCATAAGTTGTGTGTGAGTGTGTATGAGTTACTAGTGTGTATAACTAGTGTAGAGAAATAATGTGTGAGTGAGGTATCCCTTTGTACAATTTCTTTCTTTGTGAGTGATTGTGAGGTATTTGTGTAAAGTGTATTTTATACACAATAAATAAAAGAATTATTTTTACATTTCCGCTGCGTTCTACTCTACATGGGGTTCTTTTGGGAACTGTCAAGGAAGATTCAGTAGCATTTTTCATATACTAAAACATGGGAATAGGTGTGATAGGATCAAATCAGTACATCTTCACTTCCAATACCATTGCTTTTAGCTCCGAAGTACGTGAAGGATACTCAGAGATAGGATCCGGAAGAACACCCTTTACAGCATAAACTTATGAAAGAATCAACGCAAGCACCAGGGCCGGTCTTGAGTTTCTTGGGGCCGAACTCTTAAAATGGGGCCCTCTATACATATTTATACGTACAACAAAATTTATACCCAACAATTTTTTTTCCCTAATACATACAAAATTTGCCTAAATATGAGTACTAAAATTTGCTTATATAAATTAAGATAAAAAATAAATCTTTATAAGAATTATAAATAAATAAAATCTGATTTTCTTCGTTTATAATTTAGAAAAAATCACATATACAAGAAGAAGGAAAAAAAAAGTCAAAATTTCAAGCTGTAGTACCAAAAAAAAAAAAAAAAAAAAAAAAAAAAAAAGAACCAACTATAGCAAAGTATCACTTAAATATTACTCTTCTCACATTTTTAGCTGCAAAATCACTTATTAAGTTAGCATAATCAAACTTTTTTACCATATCATGTTCAATGGATAATATAGCTAATCCGATCAATCTTTCCTGTGACATAGTGGAACAAAGGTAAGATTTCAACTTTGAAAAACTTATATTTGCAAATGTAACTGTAATTAGTATGATTAACAATATTCTATAAGCAAGTCAAGCATTTGGGAAACAATTATCCATTTCTTTCAAATAATTCAGTACTTCAATTAGCTTTTTTAGATATTTTGGTAAAACTTCTTTCAAGACCTTTAATTCTAAAAATAAATATCCCCCAATAATATCAGAGTGCTCCTTATGTGTGTGTGTGTGTGTGTGTGTGTGTGTATAGATACATATAAAAGAAAAATTAAAGAAATTAATTAATTAAAGAGAGAATGGTTTGGACGTTTAGTGTACCTAATTTCTTTGTCTGAGAGGTAATCAAATACTTTTAATCTTCCGAATAGAATTATAATTTGATATGATTTGGATAGACGCTGTGAGAAGTTGAGAGCACTAAGAGAGGAAGAGAGAAGGAGGTTGGAGTTTGGAGGCTCGAGGCAAACTGATAGACGCGTTAGATCTGATCTGATTTAGGGTTAAATGTTTTTTTCGGTTTTGAGCTTGAGTTGAGTAGATTATTTGGCCATTTGGGTTATTGTACATGAACTTGGGTTAAAAGCTTGGGAACTATTTGGGGCCCTTAAACTTGGATTAAGGCTTTTTCTCATCTAGTTATTAAAAATAATGGATTTTTTTTTTTTTGACTTATTACAAAGGTAACAACTAAATTGGGGCCCTTATTTTTTGTCAAAATTTTGGGGCCTTAGGCGGCTGCCTGAGTGGCCTGACCTCAGGGCCGGCCCTGGCAAGCACCACCCGAAGCAAACACCACTTAAACATGGAATTTAAGATAAAAGCTTGAAAATGGCAGGACAGATAAGTAATTCAAGATATACATTTCACAAGTACTGAAACGAATAGAGAGGTCAATCTGGATGCGATCGTACATTAAAACTAAAGTAAGGATCACTAGATCTGGATTGTTGCATGCAATGAAGAACAAGACTAAACAATGTTAAGTTTCCAACCTAAAAACCTAAACTGTTAGGTGGAGGTGATGAGGGATGTGGCATGTACTTTCAAACAAATGAGAAAAGCCGAAGTCTTTGGTATGTAACATCTACAATTTATGAGTGGTTCAAAAATGATTCCCAGAAGATCATTGTGGACTTTGGTAATGCACAGATATTAGTTCTAGCAGCCCCTGAAAGGCAGAGTTGCAAAGCAAAGGGAACATAAACTTGCTTCTTGAAGGAACCATCCTCAAAAAACAGTGACTGAACTTAAATGAGGCATATTTTGGTTATCCTCTTCCCACTTGGCTTGCAAATGATTACTTAGGCCTTTGGGAGCTACTCTAAAACTTCAACATATTTTAGCTTGTCAATGAAGGAGGAGAAAAGCTTGTAAGCAAGGGAAGAGGAATTAATATAGATGTTGAATGTTGGATTAGCTTGATTGAGAGTATAGAGATTAGAGAGGGATTTAGTTATTGTTTAGGATAGACAATGAATTAACATATTCCATGTTCAATACTTCTATTTGCATGAGAAAACTTAAACTAGCTAGGGTTTACGTACTCATGGGGATAGGAAACTAAACGGGTGGACTAAAAAGAGGAAGATGTTGGACTATTTTATAAAATTTAGAAGTAGGGTCGAAACAAAGAATGGAAAGTGTGCTTTATTGCAAATGAAAAATTCTGAGAAATAAGTTTTACAATCCTATTCCTAATAAACAAAGATCATCTTATATATCCTAATTACCCAAAATAAAATAATTAAAATAAGAAAAAAAATACAAAAATGAACATTCACTAAAGTAGAATTTTTTGTGGCTTCCATAAGTTAACGTGTAACAATTTGATTACAATTCAAGTGGGCTTCTATTGAATAAAAGAATCTCTCTTAAATATTAGAATGATAAGAAATCAGTAACGTGAATTATCGGATGTCTCCATTAGGGTTTGTGATTTTAAAATTTATACAAGTTATGGTACACTTTCACTTTTGAGTACATGCATACATTGAGATGTAGAAAGGGTGTGTGGCTAAGGCGTATTTGATAAGGATTTTTTCTCCTTGTTGGATGAGAATTAAACTAAAGACTAGATACATATCGTGATGGCATGGGTAGCTGGAGCTATCTAATAATTCTCATAAATGGGGTATTGGTCCCTGTCCTCAAGGGTTCAAACCCCATCTTTTTCTAGATTGAAAAGGCCAGCTCGAAGATCTTTCTACCGAGAGCGGGAGAGCAGTTGACATCTATCCTAATCTAGAATATCCCAAAGTGAGAGGGAAGGCAAATCAATCTCACTTCAAAAGCTCGAAGCACAGGTCAAGTATCCAGCTTGTTGGCTTGAACAAATGGGCAGTAGCAGCAGCTAGCTTCAGGATTGAATACAACACCAGTAGCGGATCCCCCATCATACGAATCACCAACTCTATACAACTAAGTCCAGTCTCATTGATCGACAAGTGAGTGTGTAAAGGGTGGAAGGCCGTTGCACGCTGCAAATACCAAGCTAGTACATATATATTTTGGGCCTTTATTGTAAATGTGTCAAAGGCATACATGGATACACAACAATTCTCATTATACTATTGTATAAAGGGGAATTTACATCGATCTTGGGGTGCTCATGATTTTGTTCCAACAAAGTAGGAATTATTTTATAAGTTTCTCGAAACTTAAAAACCCCATTAATCATACCGTAACATGTTTACGCATGATTATGCATGAATTTAGGAAGGCACAAATGCTATGTTTTATTATCTAACATAATTATATTATCGACTTATATATATATATATATATATCTGTCCTAGGGCTTGTCCGCTTGTGGAAAGTATTTCTTGACTTGATCATTTGAGGAATATATACCATGGATCAACAATTTACTTCTATTATATATATGGTTTTGGCTGGCTAAATTTAGTGTGAATTTTAGAAAATTAAAACAATGATTGGCCACATGCATAATCCAGTTTTGGCTTTGACTGGCTCAAACAAGCTGTAAACAAGCTTCAATATTTTAGCCATAAAAAACAGGGGATAGTGATTCTAGGGTGGGACTTGGGAGCATCAGTTATTTCATGTGCATCTACCTAGGATATATATGAGAACCCTACAAGTCTACAGCTAAACTAAGAAACTTGAATAGTGTCATACCTGAGTTTCTGCTAGCATTGCTCCGAGACTAGAAAAGTGATCCAAATGACTTCATTCATCTCAAGTCTATGGAAATAATCATACCCTGTTGGAATCGACTTAATAAGGTCAAAAAATTGTTGAGTTCAATTGTTCAAAAAAACAAAAAGCAAAAACATAAACAAATAAACGGTTCCTTCCTGCTTCAAGCGAGGGATCTACAAACTTCAACCATGAGTTGAAATAACTGATGCTCACCTGTGCAATTTCGTAAGAGAAGTGTTCGATCAGAAGTGCAGAAAATGATCACCTGTGCAATTTCGTGCTGGTAATTTTGTAAATGCCTCAAATTGCTGCCGTTGATCGCTCTCCCGTGACAATCACGCGCTTCTGATCAACGGTCAAAATTCACGAACAAAAATCACCAGTATGAAAGTCGCGGTGAGGGTAGATGCGAGGTATGGATTTAAAGCGTAGATGTAGCATATATGGACCGTGGATCGTAGATCAACTGACTATGCATGGTGCTTCGTCGGCGGCGCAACCAGTTGAGAACCTCACAGAGAGTAGATGTAGATATTTGGCCGGCAGTGAAGACAGATAGCATAAAGAAAGAGAGAGTAGAGAGATCTCTTCTGTTCGGGTTGAAGACAAAGAGAGCTCAAAGTCAACACAGCATCACGTTTTTCTCTATTGAAGGGAAAATTACCCTTTGGTGAGTCCTTCGCAAAGTAATACCAAACAAAGGATTTTGACTGTCAAATTTCTACATATTGACTGTCAACTCGTGGCAAATAAACTACCAATTTACTGTGTTTGGTATTAGTTTAGGAAGCACTTTATCAAAAGCTAGTTTTCCCGCCTGTGTTAAGAGCTCATCAAAAAGCGACTGCATGAGTTGGCATGAAAATAGAAGAGTATTAGGAGAGAACTTCTATGTAACTGTGACACGGCGATGTGGTATCACGGGCCAATCAAAAGTAAGTAAAGTATGAGTGTGGGTTTAAAAAGTAGGTTGATACTCCCACTTTATTTGCTTCTGATTGACCTATGATACCACGTGGCCGTGTCACAGTTACTTAGAAGTTTTTCTCAAGTATTAGGGGCGTGAAAGCAAGGTGGATTAGTGAAGTCTACCGACACTCGTCTACCCCTATTTTTCCGTGTCACATCACAAGGCTATTTTGGGAGCTGTCAAGGAGGTCCAAAAACATTTCCTCTCCATTAAATAAATTTTTTTTTTTTACTCCACCAATCATGTTTTGGAAAGGAAAATTCTGTGCCCTTTTTCGTTGCAAATTGAGGACGTACAAACATTCTATTTATGAACTGTAGCTAATTATTATGTCATCTGCATGTGACACAGAGATTACAAAGAGTGTAGTATTTTGGACTTGGATCTTCCTAATATTCCATACTAAATTTTTTATTACATCTCATCCCTGGAAGAAGAGCATCTGAAGAATCTTCTGGATCTGTTGTGCCCATTGGATCACGATCTTTATCACCGCCAGCACGAGCAAATATGACCACTCTTCAAGGAGGCAGTCCATGCTTGGAGAAACCCACGATTCCTTGTGTAAGCCGGTGAACACTACGTACGAAAACAGAAAGAGGAATAGATTGACATCAGTCCAGAATATAGCTATGGCCACTCCTGCAATACCCAACTTGAAATGGACTACTAGAAGGTAATTTAGCGGGACATGAAGGATAACAGAGATGGCTGAGGAGAAAATTAATGGTAATGTAATGTTTTGACCACTCAGATAGATTCGAAGTGGGTGAAGGAGTGAATGAATGAATAGGTCTGGAATGGAGAAAGCAATGAATATATGTGCCATGGATGCAATTTCTTCATCTTGGACACACCACAAGAGAATACTCTTCATGTTTAGCCACATGAGAGAGATGGGGATGGAGGCGAAGAGGAGGAGCAGCACTGTGCTTTGTACAGTTAGGCTGAGAAGCCTCCAGTGTTTTGAAGAGTAAGCTTGTCTGCAGATGGGTCCTTTTTCCATGGCCAACCCGGAGATTACCGAGAAGCCAGTGATGTTCGCCAAGCTGAAGGCAAGAGAGCCACCAGCAAGCTCCTGCTCACCGAGATATCCAAGGAAAAGCGTGGAAATCATAGCTCTTAAGAAGAAGAGTAGACCTTTGAGGCCTCTTGGGCTTGAGATCTTCCCTCTTAGGGCCTTGATTTCTTCCAGGACCTGCTGAATAAATAAAGAACAAGCAGGAAATGAGTGTGTTAAACACACATACTGTTTTTAAGTGACTACATGTAAATTGGTTGTTGGGTTTTTTTTTTTTTTTTGTTTTACCTGAGAAAGAGTCGGCCATGTTTGTAGTTCTTCTTGATCATTAGTGCGAAGATCCATGGTTTTTGCTGGATTTATGAGATGGGTGTTTTTAGGGAGCTGAAAAGAGGATGGAGAAGATGGCTTCGGTTACATAGAAATCTTCTGTGTATCTCGAGATTTGAATGTGAGAGAAGGATAGCGGTGTCTATTTATATTTGCGGACGGGTGGGTCTTCTCTCACTTTCTGGGTCTTCTTTCGCCCCCCTCCTCTTCTCTTCTTTTTGCTTTTTCCCTTTTTTTTCTGTGAACGGGTCTTTGTAATGGCTTTGAGACCTTCTACGAAGTTGCTTATTTGCAGACGATATTTTTCAACATAAATCAAGAGTGATGATTTGGGTCTAAGTTGGCCCCACAAAAGTGTTGGGTTAATTTAGAGACAAGTAAGGTCAATGTCACTCACGCACGAATTAACACTGAGTTTAAAGGCTCAACCTACCCTCAAGCTCCAACCTAACATATCCCTAAGCTTAAAACAATGCTGTGGCAGGTTGACCCTAACATATCCCTAAGCTTAAAACCATGCTGTGGTCCAACTTTGGACATTAAAAATGATTTTGTTTTTTATGTTTGAGATTGGCCGACCTGCATATGCAGTGATTAATACTCAAAGTTATTACAAGAACCGTGAATCCACTGACGTAGTGATGTGTAGGGGATGCACTGACGTAGTGATGTGTATGGTTTGACTGTAATAAGTTTTGAAAAAGTCATGCCGTTGCAGTCCCATTAAAATGAAGTTGTCCATTTTTCAACAAGAACTCCAAAGAAATCAAGATGAGTCCAATTTGGACATAAAAAATTATTTACCTTCTGATGTGTGAGATTGGTCCCTTTAAGACTTTATTGTACATATTTAGGGCTCCAGTAAGAAAGAAGAAATTATAAGCTATGTATACGGTATACCCAAAATTCTTATAAAAACTATACATCTTAGGTCTAATTAAAATGAAGTTGCCCATATTTTAACAAAACGCCTCGAATAAAGCAAAGTGGGTCCAATTTGGAGAGAAAAAAATGATTTACATTTGATGTCTGAGATTAGATCCTTTAAGGCCTTATTTTACTTAGGACTTGAGGAGTAGGAATGCGGTACAAAAGAAAATGTTATCTATTGTCTATTATATATATCTAAAACGGAGGATTGGCACCCCTTTGTGTGCCAAGTGTCAAAATGAGATTTAATTTTTTTTTTCTTTCTTTCACATGCTGAAACAAGGATACAATTGCCTTTTTGGTAAAATCACTTTTTAGTAACCGTTTTCTAATCTAATACCAAAAAAGGATATTTTCTATCAACTTGTTACAAATTGACAAAAAATGTGTGCTAAAATGACAACTAATTTCCATTGTTTCATATTAATTTGGGAAGTAATCACTAAAATGTAATTTTGCCAAAAAGTGACTTTTAATAACTTTTGGGAAAACTACTTTTAGTAATCACTTTCCACCTTAATACCAAACAAAGGATACCTTTTGTCAACTTACCACAAATTGACTTAATAGGTGTTTCAAAAGGACTATTAACTTTTTTTGTTTGGTATCAAGCTGGGAAATGGTCACCAAAAGATAAATTCCCCAAAAAGTTAAATTTCTCACCTTTTTTTTTTTCCTTTTTTTATTTTTGTTGGTATTACTTGCTCTTTCTCATGCGGTAAAGGCAAGTTGACGCTTGATATTCACTGCAAATCTCTTTATTTTTATGTGTGAGAATTAAAAAACCCATACTATACAATGTTCAACTCAAACTTAATAGATTATACTATATTTTTCTGTTTTATTTATGCCCATTCATTTTCCATTCTAAAAATTGAACATATAAAATTATAAATAGTCATAATTAAAAAGAGAGACAAATAAAGGAAATGAGGATTAAAAAAGAAAACGCAATCTGCTGAAATCTTTAAATTCTCCCGATTTGCTTTTGACCAAAAAAAAAAAAAAAAAAAGGAAGTTTAAGAAAAAATTTATTTTAATCAAAATTCTTCCATATGGTTAATTACATAAAGTTGAAAAGATTTATACTTTCTCTTATTTTCTTCTCCCTCTGACTTTTTCTCCTATTCTCTTTCTCAGTCTAAATTTTTCTCTTATCTTTTTATGCTCTAATCGATCTCAAACAAATTTTTAATATTTTTCCCCATGATTTTTCACTCTTTGTGAAACCCACTCGAAACCTCATGGAAGGCTAAGATTCATCATTATCATACATTCTAAAATCTGCATTGTTGGATTTTGAGATACTTTCAATGGTTATACCTGCTTTGGTATATAGCTACATGTTAAAACCATGATTGTGGGATGAGTTAAGGTCTAGAAAATTTTAATATTTTTCTACCAAATATCATAACGTGTTAATTCCTTCATTTTTTACAAGTTTCTACCATTAAATTAATTGTTTTTCAAAATAATTTATCTTTTTCAAGAGTATAATTAAATTTTGTGTGATACATTACATTAACATCACATCAAAAATAATTTTGATTGAACATAAAAGATTATTTTTGTCTATATCTTTTAAATTTAATTGACATATTATATTAACAAATACATTTTACTATTTTAAAGAATAAGTATTCTATATATATATATATATATATAACGGAAGCTGAGAGAATACAGTTCTTAGCCTCCGTTGTGCCACGTGTCAGTCATTTAAAGGATATCACTTTTTCAAAAAATTACCTTTTAGTGGCCACTTATGAGAGTAATACCAAAAAAGAGAAATTAATAGTCAATTTGTATTACATTGGTAATACGTTGGTAGTAAGTTAATAGACAGTTACCTTTTGTTGGTATTACGCTGGGAAGTGATTACCAAAAGGTAATTTTTCCAAAAAAGGTAAAGTATTCCCAGCTAATCTTTTTATTAATACGATGGTGAAAAATGGTCACCAAAAAATATGTTCTCTGAAAAAGACCAATGCTACCATTCACAATTCCAATGTTGATCATTTAACAAAAGTTATTGTAGAAATATTTTTCAACCTACCATTTAGAATTGGGAACAGGTAAATTTATTTATTAATTACTTTCAACACTTTTTCACTTTTTGATATAGGCTTGAATAGGGCTGCAACTTGGGCGGGTTGGGCAGGTTGAGAGGTTAACCCAAGCTCAACTCTAAGTGTAAATCCTTACGCCCAAGCCCAACCCAACCCATACTTCGGGTTGAACATTCCTAGCCCAGGCTCAACCCGTGCTCGGGTTGGGCGGACACGGGTTACATGTGTTGAGCGGGTTGAAGTCAGGTTGAGCGGGTTGTGCGGGTTAGCTTATTAATTTCATTTTTTATTTTTCATCTTTAGTAAACCTACTTCAATAAAATAAAAATGCATTGTTACATATGCTTACAAATCTTAATCATCTAAACTCAATTGATTAATCTGCTTCAATAAAATCAACGGCGTTACTCATTAGTAGCCGATGGAGACTGGGGAAAGAAGAGAGAAGTGGCGGCAAAGTGCTCTGATGCCAAAATGATAAGAACTAACTTAGAAAAATAAGAAAAATTGACATTAATGGACACTTATTTAAAGAGCCTTTTAGGTCAAACATAGATTATAATCCTATGATTCTAGGAGATTTTACAGATTTTTTTTCTTTTTTTTGCTAAGAGACGAGATTTTATAGTTATTAAACGCTAGGTTAGGACTAACAGTCTAAATAAAGCTCCTCTTTTAATCCCCCCCAAAAAAACAATAAAAGATAATCTGGCTGCACATCTTTCTCCAGCCGATTACACATCTTCCTTCAACAATTTCTCATACTAGCCCCCTATGTCCACACTGAATAATCAATAGTTAAAAACCATATGATGTCATATTTAATGCATATAAAAATATTTTTAAAAAATTATATTATATAGGTTGGGTTTGGGTTGGGTTTGGGTTAACCAATCCCCTTCCCAAGCCCAACCTGATTTAAATCGGGTTGATATTTTCCAACCAAGCCCAACCCAATGTTTGAAAACTATTTGTCCAACCCGTTTATTGACCGGGTTGGGTTCGGGTTGGGCGGGCTCAACCCACCCAAGTTGCAACCCTAGGCTTGAACAATGAATGAGATCATAGGTAACCTAGATACATTGTGTGTGTGTGTGTGTATATATATATATATATATATATATATATAGGATGATGATCAGGTAAGCACGTGCTAATATAACTTATATCAACACTCGCATTGAGGGTTGTACCTTATGCATTAGTGGGATATGAGATACATTGCACCAATGCAAGGGGTATAACCCCCAATGCATGGTGCTGATATAACTTATATCAACAGGTGCTGATGGGAACATAACCGTATATATATATATATTATGCTATGCTTGAGTCATTTTAATATAAACCATTGCAGAAATATTTTTCATTCTACTATATAGAATTGGGAACGGGTAAATTTATTTATTAATTACTTTCAATGCTTTTTCACTTTTTGATATAGGCTTGAACAATGAATGAGATCATAGGTAACCTAGATACATTGTGTATATATATATATTTATGCTGGAGTCATTTTAATCTAAACCAAACCAATGAAAAATAAAAATTTGAAACTATTATCATTCATCTTTCCTTTTCCTTTTCCTTTTCCTCCAAGAAAGCCACGGGTAACCCAAAAAAAAAAAAAAAAAAAAAAAAAAAAAAACTTGGTTAGAAAACATTAAAAAAAACCAACCAACCAATCAATCTTCATTTATAGTTGAGTTGTATTTTCTATTAATTTATTATATTTGATATACATATGAAAAAAAATAACACTTTTTTTTTAATTTTAAAATTCTAATTATATATTATTCTTCTTTTCTCACAAGTCTATATATATTTTTACCTAATTTTCTATGATCTTCATGTTAAAAAAAAAAATAGAAACAACTATAACAATTTTCATTTTTAATAAGCCTTACATGTTTTTTTCATGAGCGTTACCCTTTTGTTTTTTTTCTTCTTCTAATTATTATTTTACTGCTTTGCACGGGATAACAACTAGTACGCTATCTGTACCCGGAGTTCTTGCAAGAACTAAACGCCGGTTGACGTGTAGTGCTTAGGTGTTACTCCGTGTAAGTTTTGGAAGAGTCCTGCAATTGGGTTCCATTCAAGCCAAGTTGCCCATTTTTCAACAAGATTTCCAAGCAAAGCAAGGTGGGTCCAATTTGCAAATAAATGGTGGATTTACATTTTGGATGTTTGAGATTCGATCCTTTAAGACCATATTTTCTTTAGGGCTTCTGCACAAAAGAAAAACTTTTTTATTTATTTAAATAACTATAGCCAATCAAAGAAAGACAGTACTATACGAAGCATCGTTTGTACAATACCACGTGTAGCATTCAATCCATATTAGTAAAAAAAACGATTTATTAAATAAATTGAGTAGATATTAGTCCATACATATAATACCACATACGGTGTTATATTTTGATGTTATACATAAGGTCTTATACATGACACTAAGGGGAGAGGCACGTGCCAACGTTTTGAGAAAGTTATTGAAAAGGGTTTTGTTTTCTTGCCGTTCTCTCTCTGTCTCCCTTTCTCTAACTCATAAAACAGTAATTATATATCCTGTTGGAACTTTGTATATTAAATTATGAAAAGGAGTGCATTTTTCTCTCTCTCATATTATAAACTATTTCAAACAGGAAAGTCTAAAGTACTTAATTTGATTGGTTAGGTGACTTCAAGTTTTATATGAATCGGGAGGGGCTTCACTCAGAGCATGGGTATGCAAGGAGCTTTAGCTCGTTTTGCTGCAAATCTGTGGCCTTTTGCTTGGTAAATTAGTTCAGCACAGAAAGTGCGGAAGCTGTTAAAGAATTAAATCCCAAAAATATTCATCCCAACACGCGTGTCATGGCCAAGGCATCACATTCAAATAAATCCACTTAGTTCAAAATGTTCAATACTCACTAATAATAAATATGCCTCTAAGTCGGTAAAACATTGCCTAAATCTACGAGTCAAAGTCTATACATAAAATAAAGTAAATGAGAATAAAATGTATCCTTTAAGAAACGGAATGGGTGCTCTGACAGTTGTGGCTACTCCAGCTCATATAAAGGAGAAGAACTTCCACAAAACCGTTCTACCAGGCTGGCCATGAGACCAGTCAATCAAGAGCCATGCATGTGGGTATGTGGGGTCAATAAGTACATTTACAAACCCATATGCAGAGCCCCTAATTGGTTGGTCTTATGAATAGCCTGGTGCAATGATTTCATTGAAGTTTTTCTCCATATAAAGATGTGGTGCTTAAGCAGGTGGTGAGAAAATCGAAGAGCTTCAAGGGGTTAGAGGTAAGTGGCATTTATTGCCACAGGGACAATTTGAGTACTACTTCTAGACTGGATAGTTTGCAGCTCGAGGCAACTTAACGGTGTTGGTCTTAAACCTGTAGATTGCTCTGGGCCTGGGCTCAATCCTGTTTTAAGCCCGGAGTCTTCTAAAGAGAACACTGGACCAATTATATCCCACCCAAGTATCCACAATTCCTCCGCGGGATGTGCTATCATCTGATTTTGCACTTGTATCCCACGTGTCCCCCTCTTTTAGCAACTCACCGACTCATTCCTTGTTCCCACTGCAACCCAGTATAGTTAAGGCTCTTGATTCTGAGGGAGTCCCTATCATAGATGGGAGCTCCAGCAAGCAAATTATTGTTCAGCTGCAGCATGATCTTAGGTCCCCTGCTGAAGAAGAGGTGGGCTTTCCAGGTGACTCTCGTGACTTGAGGAGATTCAAAACCCACAACCGCGCTGCTAAGAGAAAGAAGAAATTTTTGGGTGAAATTCTGGGGTGGAAGAAGAAGGGATTAACATCAATAAAGTCGCATCGCTCCAGCCGTAGTAAGAACAAGAGAAAAAACAAAGCAAAAAGGTACGTCAGCCACTCACGACTATGGAAGGTGCCAGAGGTGTTGGGGAGTCCCACGACTTTGGCTGTGGTTATACCTTTTGTTTGGTGGTGGGGTGTAAAGAGAAGAACTAATGGGTGGGTATGAGGAATGAGACATATTTTTGGGATGCATGATATTTTTGAGAACTCATGCAGTATACTTAAAACAAGTAGTTTTTTTTAAGAAAATATTTATATTTGGGGAGGGTTGGTTTGAGAAATGGGGTGTGGAGAAAAAAATATTGGGATGGTAATAACGGCACCTATTGAATAAATATGTTCAATCTTTTTCGTCTTTGGCTTTGGGACTGCAAACAAATCGAACTTTAAGCTCCTCAAGCTTGGCTTGACTAAAAGCTCAATTGCTCAAGTTTGGTTCGAGCTCAAATCAAACTTGGCTAAACCTACTAAGGCTCGGCTTAACATTATTCAACCAGGTTTGAGCTTGATTCAATTTGAGCTCAAGTTGAAAGTTATATATACAAGCAGTGGCCCGCACGATGGGCAGAATTGATTCAATTGACCTGACCAATTGATTTGGGTAAAACCAGTTTAGTCTAGTTTTAAACTTAAATTGTTTGGTAAACTTGAAAATCTAGCTAGTTGAGGATAAGTTTGGTCTATTTTAATTTCACACTATTTGGTAAATCTTTTTTTCCTATTAATCAGTTCAATTTTGTTCTGAAAATAAGGCATAAAAACAGTTTTTTTTCAAACCAACTGTAACTTGGTTTATTTAAAAACTAGATAACAGTTATGGGCCAAACCCAGTCTGATCCAGTTTTTTAAGTTTCCAAACATGCCCAAAATACTGTATGAACTACTAGACCAGTCTACATACAAAAATTGAAAATTGACTTAGTCAATTACCGATCCTGTAGGATGCTGGAACTAATCTCGCTTCTGGTGATGGGTCTTCTAATTATCTTATATAGTTAGAATTGAAAGTTTAAGTAATTTGAATTGACAATACCATGTGTCATTAACTTATTATATATTATTAGGGTGTTTCCAAGTAGGACATAAGTTTAACATTTTGTTTGTAAATAATTTTCAAGTATCTTTAATATTTGGCAATGGCAAAATAAGTTGGCTTTTTTTTTTTCCTTGGTTCAGAAGGAAAAATATGTGTGCATTGTTCCATAACATGCATTAAGCTTATAGTGTCTATGCCCATATCTTTAGCGATGTGCATTGTTTGGCCCATGAAATATTTGGGGCCATACTTTAAATAGGCCATGAGTTAAGGCCTAGATAAAATCTCACGAATTGATGTGCATACAAGCGATTTTTATTTTTATTTTTCATTTTCCATTCATTCATTCTTGTATAAGATAAGAACATTAGAATATCAAATTACATTAAACTAGGAATCATTGAGCTTAAATTTGTCGCCATATTAAGTATTATGTTTGTTCCAACTTGATCAGTTAAAATTTCTACTCTTTGAGTTTTGATAGGTTTTATAAAAAAAATTCTAACTAATACAGGGTCGATATCATGTCTGTTTGTTTTTTTTTTTTTTTTTTCCTTCCTTTGGGTTATACGTATGTAAGTGTTGAAAACTTGAGAGGTTTTCAAAGAAGCTTCAAAACTTCTATCTCCTATGGATTTATTTATTTATTTATTTTAATTTTATGAGGCTTTTATGTGTATTTAATTTGTTTGGGCTTTCATAGGCTCTTATTCCCAATAGGTTTGTCTTTTGGTTTGAAACCAAACAACACCTATTTAAATAATAGATAGCTTTAGGTTTTAAAAACCTAACGTTGTATCTCTTCCCAAATAGACTTCTATAAGTCTATTTATTCTTAACGTTTCTGCAAATAGAAACAACGTAATTTAGCATCCATATCTTTCTCTCCTTTGATTTCTCTCCATCCGTTTCCTATTGTCTTCAAGCCATCTTCAAATATTATTGTTTTATTTTGGGCAATTGATACATCTTGGCATTTGTCTGATGCGAAATGTGCATCGCAGATCAAACTCTTGCGAGGAGTCTAGGTTTTATCTTTGAGCAGTATACGACCGCAATAACCTGCACGTAGGGAGCCGTACGTTGCTTTAAGACAGCGAGTGCCACGACTCACGGATTTCCCAAGCCATATTATTCTCTTAATTATTATTTAGTTTGATTATATAAATTCTGTTTATTCTAATTTATCTAGTTCTTGTTTTATGCAAATGGTTTTGAATGTTTAATTACTATAGTTTTTTGAACAATAAGAAACACATACACAAAATACAAATGAAGAAACCCACATAGCCGACATCCTTAGCCCCATTTTGGACCCCAAAAAAAAAAAAAAAAAAAAAGACTTTTATTGCTTACATGGCTTTCAATGGTTGGACTGTACAAAACTTTTGAATTTTTACTAACATGATTTTAGCCCATTAAGGCTCAACTTATAAGAAACTATAACTTTGAATTTGCATTTCTTTTAATTTCTTCAAATCACAACAACTAAGAAAATCAATGGACCAGATTCGACCATTCAACAAAATAATGCACTCAACAGCATAAGGAAATATTTAGCTTTCCAAATTAACCATTTGTATTAATAGATACCAATATGGGGCTCTCTCCCAATTGAATTCAATGGAAAGAGACAATTACCATGAAATAAATTTGAGCAAATAAGGAATTGTATTGTCATCATATAGTGTTTCTACATGTTTGCGGTGATAATTACATATCCATCTTTATGAGCTCTCCACTCTATAAATAGCACCCCAACTAGGGTGATGAACTACTCCATTCCATAGAACAAAGGTATAGAGACTTTTGGTATTAGGTTTTTAATAAAACCCACCAGAGTTTCATAAAATAAAAGCAAAACTCCAGCTTAATGCAAGGTCAAATAGGACCAGTTGGAGTTTTAATAAATCTACCGCTTTCGAATGTCCCTCACACCCCATTTTCTCAAATAGAATTCAATGGGTCTAAAACGAGTATAGGAAGCCAGAACAAGGCGATGCCTATTCCGCAAAACCCTCCTATATACGACGAGGACGAATCTTCTTGCCTCTTCTTCGTTGTTTAGATTGAGGTAGCGATGAGTTAAAATCTGGCCCATCCTAAAATATGCTGGAATTGATATCCTTGATTTGTTGATTGAGATCAAGGATCTCATTTTCGAGAATTGACAACTAATCTACAAGATTTACAGTGGATAACAATTCCAGACGTTCAACATCATCCCCCTTCACCACCGCCGCCATAGTTTTTCAATGGGTTCTAGGGAGTAAGAGTTGAATTTTATGGGAAAATTTTGTTCTGTAATGAGTAATGAGTAATGATTGTTATTAAAAAAAAACTAGTGGGTGGGGCACGTGCGACATATATACGGGTCACGTGCAAGTCATGTGCCCAATTATTGTTAAGTTTTATTTTGTAAGTGGTTTTATTTAAAGCAACAACCAATAGATAAAAAAGCTACTACCATGGGCCGAGAGTCATAGTTTGACCAGCAATTGTAGCCCAAGCCACATGTGAATTATAATCTCCTCATTAAACAATGCCAAAGAATGTTTCAAGGACTCAATGAGTCATTCGCGATTTAGTCCTCTAATAACCCATTCAGGTCAACTACTAGAAACCCAAGTAAGACCCGTCGAAGTATCATAAAATAAAAGCGAAACTTTGGCTAAACGCAAGGTCAGAGAAGAAAAGCCGAAGTTTTGATAAGCCTACCACCTTCGAATGTCCCTCATACCCCATTTTCTCAAATAAACTTTAATGGGTCTAAAACGAGCACGAGGAGCTAGAACAATCAGGCAATGCCTAATCTGTAAAACCCTCTTATCTATGGCGAGGATGAATCTTCTCGCCTCTTCTTCGTTGTTTAGACTGAGGTAGCAACAAGTCAAAATATGGTCCGTTCTAAAATGTATGCTGGAATTGTTGTTGGTTGAGATTAAGGATCTCATTTTCAAGAATGGACAATTGATCTACAAGACTCAAGGTGGATAACATTTTAGCCGTTCATCATCACCCCTCGTGGCCACCGTTATCGTTGCCATAGTTTTTCTGTAGGTTTTGGCAAGTAGGAGTTGAATTGTATGGCAAAATTTTGTTCTGTAATGAGTATTGACTAATGATTGCTTATAAAAAAAAACTAGTGGGCAGGGCACGTGTAAAGCACGTGCCTCCCAATGATTGTTAAGTTTTATTTTTTAGGTGGTTTTATTTGAAGCAGCAACCAATAGATAAATAAAAAAATAAAAAAAAAAAGCCACTGCCATGGGTCCTAAAGTCATAATCTGACTAGCAATTGCAGCCTAAGTCACGTGTGAATCATGATCTCCCCATTGAATAATGCCAAGGAATGGTTCGAGGACTCAATCAATTATTCGCAATTTAGTTCTCTAATAACCCATTCAGGTAAGCTACTAGAAGCCCAAGTAAGACCTGCTAGAGTTTCATAAAATAAAAACGAAACTTCGATTTAATGCAAGGTTAAAGAGGACCAGTCGAAGTTTCAATAAACTCATCACCTTCAAATATCCCTCACACCCTATTCTCTCAAATAGACTTTAATGGGTCTAAAATGAGCACGAGGAGCTAGAACAATTAGGAGATGCCTTTTTGGCAAAACCCTCCTATTTGTGATAAGGGCAAATCTTATTGCCTCTTCTTGGTCTTTTAGACTGAGGTAGCGATGAGTTAAAATCTGGCCCACCCTAAAATGTATACTGGAATTGATATCCTCGATTTTTTTGTTGAGATCGAGGATCTCATTTTCGAGAATGGACAACAGATCTACAAGATTCATAGCGATAACAATTCCAGCCGTCCAGCATCACCCGCCGTAGCCATAGTTTTTCAGTGGGTTTTAGGGAGTAAAAGTTGAATTATGTAGGAAAATTTTGCTCTATAATGAGTAATGATTGCTTATTAAATAATAAAAAAAAAACTAGAGGGCGGGGCATATGTCCAATGATTACTAAGTTTTATTTTGTAGGTGGTTTTATTTGAAGCAGCAGCCAATAGATTAAAAAAGTCACTGTCATGGGTAGAGGATCATAGTTTGACCAGTAGTTGCAGCCCAAGCCACATGTGAATAATAATATCCCTATTGAACAATGCCAAAGAATGCTTCGATGACTCAATCAGTCATTCGCAATTTAGTCCTCTAATAACCTATTATGTACAGCTATTAGATGCCCAAGTAAGATCCATCGGAGTTTCATAAAATAAAAACGAAACTTCAGCTTAACGCAAGTTCAGAAAGGACTAGCCGAAGTTTCAATAAACCTCACATCCCATTTTCTCAAATATACTTCAATGGGTCTAAAACAAGCATGGGGAGCCAGAACAATCAGGCGATGCCTATTTCGCAAAACCCTCCGATCTTCGACGATGATGAATCTTCTCGCCTCGTCTTTGTCGTTTAGACTGAGGTAGCGACAAGTCAAAATCTGGCCTATCTTGAAATGTATGTTGGAATTGATATCCTCGATTTGTTGGTTGAGATTGAGGATCTCATTTTCGAGAATGGACAACTAATCTACAAGATTCATGATAGATAACAACTCTAGCCGTCCAGCATCACCCCCTACCACAGCCGCAGCCATAGTTTTTCTGTGGGTTTTGGGGAGTAGGAGTTGAATTGTATGGGAAAATTTTGCTCTGTAGTGAGTAATGACTAATGAGTGCTTATTTTAAATATAAAAAAAAAAACTAGTGGGTGGGGCACATGCAAGGGCGGTTATTGCCACCCCTTAATTTTATTTGCATCTTTATATAGTTTTATGAAAAATATATAAGGTTTTTCTGAAAATTGGTCGTGCAGTCCACTTAAAAACATCATTTTAAACAATTTTATAGAATGACTTTTTTCCAAAATTTGTCATTTGGGTGGACATTTTTTCTATTTATAGTCTTTGTTTCATTTTAGGCTAAAAAATCCGCTAAAACGAAATATTTGAAAAAACTTTCATCTACAAGGTTATTTAAAATGATATTTTATTTTGATGTTCTTCTCTTATACTAATTAAGGAAAAAAAATGAAAAGGTGCATTCGCCTTGGCACACTTCACCTGTTTTTGTGAGATTTTAATTAGGCCTTAAACCCATGGCCATTTGAAGTATGGCCCAAAATATTTCATGGGCCAAACTATGCACACCTATAATTTATTGCCCAAATTTAAAGTATTAGTTTAGGGGCTGGTTATTGCAGCCGCTTGATTTTATTTGTAACTCCGTAATTTCCCCTCACTTATTTTAATTTTTTTTTTATGGTTTTACGAAACATATAAAAGGTTTTTATGGTAACTGGTCATACTCTCCAATAGAAAACATCATTTTGAATACGAGAAACATTGAGCTTAAATTTATCGCCATATTAAGTTGTGCTTATTCCAACCCAGTTAAAATTTATTCAATTTGAGTTTTGATAGGCTTATAGAAAGAATTTTTACCAATACGATCGATAATGGTGCCAAGCATTGTATCATGTCACTTGAACATTTCATAAGCTATAAACTGATGTTAGTGCTCAACCTATAATAGGGAAAAAAATTTTGAACATGGATTTCTTTCCATTTCTTCAAATCACCACACCTAATAAAATATATGGACTAGATTCGACCATTCAATGCCTTCCATTCTATAAATACCACCCATCTATGGTTTATGGATTACACCATTCCATAGAGCTCAAGGACTTGTATACATTTGTTATTTGGTTTTGCTACAGATGGCTAAGCTATCTTACAACCTTTTCTTCCTCCTCGCCCTTGTTTTCTCAGGTTTGTATTTTCATCCCGCATACTTTTGATGTTAAACATACTAACAATATTTACCCATCTCACATACTATGTATCAGCTTTGCTTTTCAATAACTTTGCTCTGTCTCTCTCTCTCTCTGTCACGCCCCGCCCCAAAATAAATAAATCTAAGTGCGCTAACTCAAATCCATTTTATAAATAAAACCATTCAGAATCTTTCGATTATCTATAGAGTAACTCCAAAAATTAGATTAAATCACAACGCTAATAGTTATCCAATACAAAGTATATAAATAAATAAATCCTCCAAATAAAACCTAAGTTGATCACATCTAAAACCCCAAACACATCAAGTTAACTATCCGTCCACTAATCACTGATCTAAAAAATAATTGTAAGGATGAGCATAACATACACGAGAATAAGTCAAGCCAATCGCATGAATATTTTCAGAAAATCAGTTTATACAAATCACATGCTTTTCAGTAAAAATCTATTCTGAAGATTTATCAATAAAACATTCAGAATCCATTAAAACCCTTATTCAAATACTTCAAAAATTCACATCAGAGAATAGATCGGAAACTAATTTTCATAATTTTATATCATAACAAAATAATTATATTTGAACTCTGACTAACCATACAAATGACTAAGACAGATTGACCCGAATGTCCAAATGGTGCTCCTATCAAGAGGGAACTTAAACAAAGCATTGGTACCAAAGATCAGTATTATCTCCTACTGACTGGGGCAGAACATTCGAACCAAAAGGAACCAAATGCTAATAACTTAACCCCTACTGACCAGGGCTAGACATCAGAAAGTCAAACCAGAGCTCTAAATACATTTAAAATTCAATTATCAAATCAAAGACATTAACTAAACATACTTTCATAAGTCGGTCATTTAAATCAAAGAATTGTTCAAAACAAAGTAATGAATAAATATATTTTGCTTGGCTTATGGAACACATTTTCGGATTGATACAAAAATTGATTGCATAATACGATTAAAATCATTTATTTCAAAAAAAGAAAGCGGCATGTCATACTCCCACTTACCTCAAATTTTTCATTCGACAACCCAAATGAAAATAACTTCTGGCCCTTCCAATATTCAATCTAGACCCAATATTTGTCGTATATCCAAAATCTCCAACTCTCAAAATATATAAAGAAACTCACAATATTCACCATCAACTCCTAAACTCTTTTGACAATCGGCACCCCATAAATAAAAATCTCTCTTGTTCTCAGTTTTCTCTACTCATTCATCATCTTTCTCAACATACTAATAATTATGCGTACAATGGTTTGTATATATGTAGATACAAGAAGACATACAGGAGTAGGAGTGAGAGTCCCATGTAAATGGACTTCCAATCCATATAGGTTGGTTATTTCTAGTTTTCTTTTCCTATTGAAATTCTATCACAAAAATCAACTTAAATCCACAGCACTAAAATTTAATTAATTATATAAATCTCTAAAAAAATGCAGTAATAACACACACTCTCTCTCTCTCTCTCTCAAAACATTTTAATTTTTTTGTTATGAATTTAAGTTTTAATTTTTAATACCTTTCTTAACATACGGATGCTACTCTAAGCACTCTTTGGCTAGTATGTTGGAAGTATTTTTACTTCTTTTGAGAGCAAACTTCAACATATAAATTGCAAACCAAACGATGGCTAAACAGGCTCTATACTATTGGAATGCTGTTTTGCAATTTTTGTAATTATGATTTTCATTTTTTTTTATTATCCAATTAACATATTTTGGATATGAATATTGACATTTTGTATGATTAATTCCCATAATTTTGCAGTGGTGTTGATGGTGCCTCAAGCAGATGCTGTTGGAAGATGTCAAGCTGTGTTGAATCCCAACTGCTGTGATCTTTCGACTTGTCGTCAATAGTGCCTTCAGAAATACAATGGTAATGGGCAATGCATTAACAATGGCGGCTTTTCCCCATACCGCTGCGTTTGTTTTTATAATTGCAATATTTCTTTTTCTTAAAGTCCACATTAATAGAGCGAAGAAATGGAAAAATATTGAGTTGAATTGTTGGATTTTTCCTTTTTTACTTTCCTTTTTGTTGGTTTTGGTATCATGATACTAAACTTTAAAAAGAGTCCTCAGCTAGTATCATGGTTTGTTATTATTAACACGGAGACACATACCCCCCACTATGTGGACTCCACATGTTTAAATGGATAGATGCTTGCATGTCATTATGCCAAAAGGAATGAAGGACTGTCATCAAGGTTCTTTCCTTCAAAATTGATTTTATTGAACTCTCACTACTTCCATGTTTTAGAGTGCAAGAACTCTTATCGCTCTAAGTGTGGGGTGGCACTCTTTTGGACTGGCACTCCAAAACCCAATTAAGAGGAATAGTCGGGTTAAATGTCTAGATACCCTTGTTAGGAAGAAAAAAAAAAGAAGAAAAAGGGAGCAAGTATAATAAAGATTTTGATGTGCACTCCATGTTTCTGGCACTTAATTTCATGTTTTTAATTAGAAAATCCCAAAAAAAAAAAAAAAAGTTGGGTAGACATTAGTATAATAAAAATTTTGCTTCCCCACCCACTTCACTACTCATGGGAAAAATTCTGTCACATGACAGTCAACCGAACGAAACATGTGATCCAACTGAAGGCTTAGAACAATCCCACAGAATTTTTCAAGTATCACAGTCTTAAGAACAGAGTATTGGTATCCCTCTTATACAGAAAAATTAAGTAATTTATTGATGTCTTGCTATACAAACAGTGACAATATTGTGATGATAATAATTAAACATACTCGATTACAGTGACATAAATAGCAAGAGGGAAATGTATGATTATGCAGGGGGTTTCTCACAAAAATATTTGCAGAAGCAAATGGTGTCTTTGCACTGTCCTACACCAAATGGCTCTTTGGAACAGTCCTGGATGCATTTCTGCATTTCACATTTGCTCGAATCGATCAGCTTGTGACACGTGTGCTCCGGTATCCTTACTGCACTTGCAGCATGGACTGCTAAGCCTGTGGTAAACTCAGCTGTCCATAAAAGAAAAGAAAAGAAAATTCAGTGTTGAATGCATGTGGATGTGAATATCATGGCATTGGTTTGAGCCATCCCTGTATTAATATGTAATCTTAGTACCCATAACAATGATACATTCATTAGGATCATAAAAATGGGTCCACATTCTAAAAATCTATGGAGAATTTATTGGATATTTTTGTATGTGTGAGGTTAAATCTGGGGATGTCCAATGGTAATGAAATCATTCCATTATGTTCTCTCTTTTTTTTCTTTTCATTTTTTATTTATGAATTCCATTATATAGGAACTCAGATGGATTGTTTTCTTTTACATGGCATTTTATTGACAACTCAAGGATAATTTAATGCAGTTTAATAAAACAATCCGACCGCAAATTTTTCCTACTTTTTGTCATGAAGGCTCCATTTTCATAATGCACCATTACCATATTATTTTTACCCAACCAAAATTTAATGGAATAATAATATCTTGAGTTGGGTTTCATAATTCTTCCCATATAGTTTCTTATTTGGTTTCTCCTTAATCTCTTTTCCAGTCATGCACCATTTTCATTGGTTTCTCTTTAATTTCTTTTCCAATATACCACATTTTCCCTTAACAAGTTATTTATAATTACTATTATTCATGTCAGTCTTCTGCTTCAATTTCCAAACTGGCATTTCTCACTCTTTCAATCAATACTCACATATTAACATTAAAATTAACTACTAACTTGAATGTTTTCTTCCTTCTGTTTTAACACCATAAGTAAATATTAATAATTAACATAATATAAAAAAAAGTTACTTGTTCATATGTGGAGAGAGAGAGAGAGAGAGAGATTTGCTAATTTCTATTGAGGAATGATTTATCACCCAAAACAAGGGGAAAAAAAAAAAAAAACAATGGTTTGTAGTGGCAAGAGAACTACCTGAAGAAACAAGAAGCAAGACCAGCAGAGGGGAGACTACTCCACGAGACATTTCCATCTTTCAACTTCGACTTGGTGGTCCAATCTCGAGTTCTCCTTGTAAGAAAACAGAGTCCTTAAGTTTTATGCCTATTATATGTAATAGGGGAGATTCTCATCACAAAGAATTGCCAAGTACTATTTCAAAGAAACGTTTAAATTATGCATAAATAATTTTATTTCGCTTTTTAAAGATATGTTGTATCCTAAAATCCAATACAGCTAACACAGAAAATTGTTTTCCTGTAGTTAAAAACAAAAAATAAAGAAATAGTTAGTAAAAAGTGTTTTTGAATCAAGGTATATATCTTAGAACCCCCAGTACTCTTTCTTATGTAAATCTTAACTAGTTTCTTTGGTTGAGCACATATTCTTTTCTTTGTACACACTTCTCATACCATGTCATGTGGAAACACTTTCAATTATTTTTTTAAATATTAAATTGCAATTACATTTTTTTTATTAGTTAATAGTTTCCTATCTTATCAATTATTAATTGTCCAGTTGTTTTTAGTATCAATGTCTCAAGAAGTTAAAGATATTGGTTTCAATCAGGATGGAGCCAGAAATTTGGCTCAAGGGAGGCGAGCTTTAGTTTGATATTAGTATAGCTCAAAAATTTTCTTTTATCTTGTGATTTTGATATAGAAAAATTACCAAAATTTATAATCTGATAATAAATCATCTTTCAATTTAATATACTTACAATTATCCTTGACAAGGTCTCATTTTTTGAAAGCATTGTATATAAAACTAGCTTTAGAACCCGTGCGATGCATGGATTAATTTATAAAAAATAATATTATTAACAAATTAAAATTTTAACAAAACTCTTACCCTCTAAAATAGTAAAATATATTTGTTAATATAATATGTCAATTAAATTGAAAAGATATAGACAAAAATAACTAAATTATTTAATTAAAATAATCTTTGGTGTGATGTTAGCATAATGTATTACACAAAATTTAATTATATTCTCGAAAAGATAAATTATTTTGAAAAACAATTAATTTAATAGTGGAAACTTGTAAAAAAAAATGAAGGAACTGATACGTTATGATATTTGGTGGAAAAAGATTAAAATTCTCTAAAGCCTAGTCTATCCCACAATCATGGTTTTAACATGTTGGTATATACCAAAGCAAATATAACCATTGAAGGTGTCTCGAAATCCGACGGTGGAGATTGTAAAATGCATGACAATGATAAATCTTGACCTTTCATGAAGTTTCGAGTGGGTTTTACAAATAGTGAAAAACCATGGGGAAAAATATCAAAAATATGTTTGAAATTAGATCATAAAAAGATGAGAGAAAAGTCTAGACTGAGAAAGAGAATAGGAAAAAAAGCCAAAAGAAGAAGAAAATAAGAGAAAGTATAAATCTTTTCAACTTTATGTAATTAACCATATGGGAAGAATTTTGATTCAAATAGATTTTTTTTATTTTTATTCATGTCAGAAGCAAATTGGTAGAATCTGAAGATTCTAGCAGATTGTGTTTTCTTTTTTAATCCTCCTTTTCTTTATTTGTCTTTCTTTTTAATTATGACTATTTATAGTTTTATACGTTTAATTTTTAGGTGGGGAAATGAATAGGCATAAAGAAAACAGAAAAATATATTACAGTTTATTAAGTTTGAGTTGAACATTGTATAGTGTGGGTTTTCTAATCCTCTCACATAAAAACAAAGAGATACGTAGTGAACACCAAACGTCAACGTACCTCCACCATATAAGAAAGAGCAAGTAATATCAAAAAAAAAAAAAAAAAAAAAGAAAAAAGAAAAGAAAAAGAATGTGAGGAATTTATCTTTTGGTGACCACTTCCCAGCTTGATACCAAACAAAGAAAGTTAGTAGTCCTTTTGAAGCACTTATCAAGTCAACTTGTAGCAAGTTGATAGACAATATCATTTATTTTTTATAACCCGTGCAACGCACGGGTGAGGTCTGTAAATATAAATATTGTGAACAATATAAATTATATATAATACACACCCGTGTGGTAGTTTAGATGGTAAAGAACCGCGGCTCCAAAATCATAAATCTTGAGTTCGTGTCTTCGCTCCTCTACTATCGAATGCATAGACTTGAGAATGATTTGTGCATCATGTAAATTAGTTTGGATCTAACAGTTTGAGATACTCCTTGTTTGGCAAAAGTGTATTTGCACAATTTCGAAAGCATTTTTATAGTTTTCTAAGCAATTTGATATGTTAATACATATTCCAATGTGTCGCATTTTCATTTTTAATCATTATTGCCTTTATTTGGCTCCCTTTTTGATTATAAATATTTATAATTTTATACGTTTAACCTTTGGGAAATGAGATGAATAGACATAAAAAAAATGAAGAAATATAATATAATCTACTAAGTTTGGGTTGAACATTGTATAATATAGGTTTTTCGATTTTCCTACATAAAAACAAAAAGATATGCAGGGTACACCAAACGTCAACCTACTTATACCGCGTGAAAAAGAGCAATGAAAACCAAAAAATATAAAAGTTAGACAATTTACCTTTTGGTGATCACTTCTCAACTTAATACCAAACATGAACCATTAGTAGTCCTTTTGAAGTATGTATATAGTCAATGTGTAGCAAGTTGGCAGAGAATATCTTTTTTTGGCATTAAGTTGAAAATTGATCACTAAAAAGTAATTTCTCCAAAAGTCATATCTTTTTAGGAAAATTACTTTTTAGTGATTCTTTCTCAACTTAATACGAAAAAAAGAAAACTGATAGTTATTTTGATGTAAGTATACAGGTGATTTGTAGCAAGTTGATAGATATTGTCCTTTTTTGGCATTAGATTGAACAATAGTCACTAAAAGGTAATTTTACCTTTTTCCCCAACTGTTCACAAATGGACACGTGGCACCAAAGGGAGGCATTTCCTCCGTTTTAGTATATATATATATAGATGAGAGATTGAGAAAGAGGACTGAAGTTTTTATAGGGAAGAAAAAATAATAAAATGAGAAGGGCCGGAAAAAAAATAAAGGATATTACAATAATTAGGTGAGGTAAATCTGAAATTTAAAATAATAATAATAATAATGTGTAGAACATTTTTGGGAAAAATGAGGGCATAAGGAAGATTTAGAATTATAGACCATAAAATTCTATTTTCATCAAAGGGCCAGACGATGGCTTAGACAGACTATTGCGCCTAGAACAACAAAGGTGTCGTCTAGAATCCACGCCACAGCACACAACAAAGAAAATTTAGCAAATCCACTTTTTGTCTTTGGTCTATCTTTTGTGCAGGTAACTACTGGTTGGGAAAGAAAGGGGATTTAACCATCAATGGCGGTATACTGACTCTGGTCTTTATTTATTTATTTTTTTATAAGCATACCTTGCTTATATGTGCAACTTCATAACCCTTGGGAAGAAGATACTAATCTTATAAGTAAATTTGACAACCTCCTTTTCAATGATTGGGGAAAAACTTTGCTTGGAATATTGATTGGTTAAAAGCCAGGGAATTGCTTATCCAAAAAAGAAAAGAAAAGAAAAAGAGAATAGGCCAGGGCCCAGGGAGCTGAAAATGGGTGTTCTGTGGCGAGCTTCACCATGACGATGGAGTTCATATAAGACGGCAACAAAACCATTTCTTCACCACGACCTTGAGTTCATTTGAGGGAGAAGAAAATCATTGGTCAGTTGCATCATGTTTTCCATTCTCGTCTTTTTATAAGGTTGGTACAATTCTGCTATTTATTTATATTTTAATGAAGTTCTTGCTTTCTAACCCAAGAAGAAGAAAAATAGAAACACACAATTGCAATGTCTTTAGAAGTTACCTGTCGATGTTGCACATCCGCCCATACAATTACTGGGCCACCTTTTGGAGGGGTAATAGCCCAAAACCATGCTCACGTTTATGAAAAATTAAATTTAACAGATCTTCAAAATGTCTATTAAAACATGGCATCCAAGTTGGAAGGTAAAGCCAGGGATGGCATCCTTCCCCCCTCCCACGCGAGACCCCGTGGATGACAAACCCCACACCCCCTGCCGCCGGGTGAAGGGGGCATTGGTGCTGTGCGGTACCCATTATGGAATGAGAATATGACGTGTTTCTTGCCCAGGTTCCCTAAGCAAGGGGGGAAATAGCTTATCGAATAAGAGATACCTTAACTGCCTAAGGTGATGTATGCTGAGGACCATCATTAGCTCATCCAACTCATATAATAGCACAAAATACATTGCACCAATGGCATCAGCGAACATCCACCTGGATGAATTTAATTACTACGTCACCCTTCAAATTTCAGTGGAAAAAAGATCTCAGATGATTAATGGTTTGCTGCAATGGGATGGCTTGATGAAGCAAAACTAAAAAAAGCATTGTGATCTTCACCCTAAAAAACTTAGGTGTCAAACAATCGCGCCAGTTCCCCAGCGTTACAACTATCTATATAGAAAAGATACAGATATATAGATAGATGTCAAACAACAATTTTTCATGTCACATTCTAACAGCAAAATTCCACTTTCACACTATTCGAAGGCAGGAAAGAATCACAGTTCGCACTGCTGTCAATTTCTTTCAGCCACTCTCCAGCAATCATCCTAACTGATCAGACCCTAAATGTTTGAACTTGAACCTGTGTTTGGAAACAACTTAACAAGACAATCTAATTCTAGCACAGCCTAAGAGGTAGAATGCATATATAGCAAACCACATGCTTCTAAAAGGCCAATAGCACCGATTCATAGTAGGTACTAAAAGCTAAAGCAGGAAGTCTGCTTTCATATTTGTTCTTTAGGATTGTTCCCAGGCACATCTGATCCTTGCTAGTATTTTTCTCTAGAACTAGAATAAAATAAAATGATGACCACCACATTCACGCAAAAATTCATCTCTTCATTAGAGAATATATATTGTATCTAACACCAAATGAGAATAAACTAATCTTCTGCTGATGTGAAAATGAAACGTCTCGTTCAAAAAAAGTTATCAGAGGACACAATACCAGATAAAATAAACTAGTCCGCAGATGTTTGCAGCACATAAACCAAACAACAAAAATAGAACCACAGAAAACCTGACCTAGTAACCACCCTTGAGATCGTTAACAACATCATATGGAATCGGAGTAACAGTTTCCAATGTTGCACCTTCCACCATGAAACCAGGCTTAGGGCCCTTTGGCTGCCTCTTTGTGCTAATGATCTCACCTTTTGCTTTTGCCTCTGCCTTCAATTGGTCATTCTTCACCTTCCTCAGCCTGAATTCCTCAGTGCACCTAGATTGTTGCACATGTTCCACCCGCACGTGGATCCTCTTCCTGATAATCCTGTTACCTACCTGAGAGCATGAATCCATGTAGGAACGCTTAGTTTCATTATCTTAATCACTCATAAGGCCATCACTAACAACATACATTGAAAACAAGAATATTTGTCTAGCATTGGGCAAAGATAGAAATGATACACCCACTTAAATTAGCTTAGAATGTGTTTATCACACTCTATTAGTTTGGTTTTTCCACCAAAATAATTGAACCCCTGGTATATACTTTAGAAATTGTCTCCAGGAAAAGCGAATCATTAATTTATTACTTTTGGAAACCATTCAGCTTTATACAAAACAATATGGCATATAATATCCTGAAAGATTTCTTTACCCCAATTCACCAACGCTCCACTTATAAAAAGCAGGGCTACATTTGCATATAACATTCTGCAAAATTCTAATTCTTTACCCCATTTCATTCAAATTTAAGACTTCCCATTTGTTCGATAACCTTAAGAATGTTTTTCCAAAACAAAATTGCCTCTCCATTATACTTACATCACTCCCTATATGGATTTACTACCGAAAAAAATAAAAAAAAAAAAAAAGGTCCCCTATAGGTTAGAAGTGTATTTTAAATCCTGAATAATCCATTTAAGTGTTATCCAGTACATGTTAAAAAATAAAAGATTGTTAAGTCTTTTAAACACAATTCCGAGCTTGAAGTTTCGGTTAAGGCCTGTACTCTAGGGAAGAAAAAAAAACCCTTAGACCCAAAACCAACTCAACAACTTCAACTCATTTCTTACATCGGATGTCACAACCAAAATATCACACAAACCCAATCGCAAAATCTACGTGACGATTTTAACACCAATGAAATACACTTCCACCAAATCGCTTTCTGAAAATGCCGTTTATAATTGGAGAATGATAACTTAGACATATCATTAAAACTAATACAGTGCAAAAACATGAAACAAAAAATTGAAAGGAAAAGACCCTCATCTTGACTATCAACAATTTAACTGATTTAATTTTCTTCTGATCCAAACACCCTAAACTAACCAAAACCCAAATAATTGAAAAAAAGTTTCTACACAGAAAACATCAAACACCTTAAAACCATACACAAAGGTCAAAATCAGAAGCCCGTGAAAACACAACCAGATCATCACAAACATCAGCTATATCAGCATCAGAAAATGAGAGATACACATATAAAACCCATTAATCAAAACCCCACACATAACTACCATTTCTACACAAGCAAAACATCAAACACCTTGAGTAGGAACAGAGAAAAGCCAATAGGCCCAAAACAAAATCATCATCTAGAACAATAAGAACAAATCTATTGACATAAACCCAGATATAAATACATACGTATGTATATCGAAAAAGGATGAAAAAAAGGGAGGGACCTGCTTGTTGACTTCGACACCGATGGCGCGCTTGGTGACGTTCCAGACCCTACCAGTACGGCCATGGTAGAACTTGTGAGGCATACCCTTGTGAACGGCGCCGTTCACCTTGATGTCGACATAGTCGCCGATCTTGTAGGTCTTGAGGTAGGTGGAGAGAGGGATGTAACCCTTCTTCCTGAAGGGTCGAGAGAAGAGATCTCGAGTTCGTGAACGGAGCCCGTGTCCCGCCGGCATGGTTTCAGAGGCTTTCTCTCACTCTCTAGGAGTTTCTCTCTCTACCTCTGAGGGTGCTAAAGCCCTAGGCACACATCGCTATTGCTTTTATAGTACTTTCGTAGGGTTTGGGTTCTCATTTTGGATTGGAACGGGCCGAATATTGGACCTCTGCCATTAGATCTTTCAATGGGCCTTGGACCGGACCTGTTGAGAAAAACATTGAAAAGAGCTAGCTAATGATCGGATGGGTATTTGTATGGTAACATGCTGCATGGTTGCCATTTTCGGTTAATGTGGTATCTGAGTAAACTTCTTGTTTACTAAGCCATTGAGGCTAGCCTAGTACTAAGGGAAGGTGGAGAAAAAGGATAAGAGTAGGATAGGTTAGGAATTCGAACCCCTCCTAATGTACCCAAAAAAAAAAAAAAATGTTGTCTACTCTTTATCGATTAATGCCTAGAAAGACTAATTGGCCAGTCTGATTGGGGAAAATCAAACTTAGGACCTATTTCGTGAGGCATAGATACCAAAACCAACTATTAGGGGTTCTAATTGGGGTCAACTTGAGGGCAATAGTGCCTCTTGAATACAAACTCAAACCCTAGTTCAATCAAGTGATTTTCAGTTGGTTGATGCAATCATGTCAATGCTGCAATCCCCCTGCCCACCCACCCCCGCCCACCCCCCCCCCCCTCCAAAAAAAAAATAAATAAATCAAAATAAAAAAAGAAACCCAAATCCTTTAAGTTGAAGAGAGTTACCCTAAAGGGCAGTTTTTTAGTTCAAGTATTTTATATAGTGATTTACCAACCAATATATATATATATATATATATATCCATTTATGTGAGCAAAAGTGTAGTCCCATAATTTTTGTTAAAGAGGGATATATTGGCGAGCTTAGTCATAATTTTAGTGCATGTTTCAATATTGTAGGTAAAGCGTAACATCCGATGCGGACTCAGCGGTGGGCTTATTCGTGTCTAAGGACTTGTCGTTTTGAAAGTCCAAACATCTTATGGGCCGAAGAAAAAAGATGCTTTCTCCCACTGCTTTGCCTTGATTACGACGATTTGAGATCCCAATTTTGTATAGTTCAAAGCTGTTTTTTTTTTTTTTTTTTTAATTTTTTTTTTTTTATTGTGGGAGGGGTGGTTGGGGTTGGATTTGGATTTGCTCAAGTTGGGGTCTTCAACTTGATGTTCAATTTAGTGTTAGATTTCGGACACGTGGGGGGATGCAATTATCAACGGCTGGGATGAAGAAACTTTAGCATTTGCAGGAGAAGCCCAACCATTGATAATTGCATCCCCCACGTGTCCAAAATCTAACGCTAAATTGAGCGTCAAGTTAAAGACCCCAACTTGAGCAAATCCCAATCCGTTGGGGTTGTGTTTGGAGAACAACATTTCACAGAGTCAAGGCCCACCCACCAGGGGGACCTTAATGGGCCTTCTTGAGGATGTGGTACATTGGGTTGAGACTTGAGAGGAAGGATTTACTTTTGTTAAAGAATGGATTTGTTTTTCTAAACCTAACAATCTCAGTCTGGTAGGCCAAAAACCAACCACCATATAAGCTCACCCACGAGGGGGTTGCTATTCAACTTCTAGGTAATATTGCGAGCAACAAACTGTTGTGGGCCCATTAATAAGAAGTGTGTATGAGGAGCAGATCGACCAAGCCCAGCCCACTCATTTTTTGGTTCCTATTTTCAGCAGGGGAACGGCTATTGCAACCCCCTATTTTTATAACCCTACCCTTTTCTCTTTGGTTTTTAAGATTTCATGAAAAATATAAAAGGATTTTGCAAAAACCAGTCGCATGGTCCATTAGAAAATATCATTTTGAACAACTTTGCAGAAGAAAGTTTTTCTAAAACTTATCGTTTAGGTAGATTTTTTGACAAAAAATGAAATAAAGGCTATAAATGGCTAAAAAGTATACCTAAACGATAAATTTAGGAAAAACTTTATTTTACAAAATTGTTCAAAATGATGTTTTCTAATGGACATCAAGGATGGGGGTTTTCATAAAAACCTTTTATATTTTGCATAAAACCTTAAAAACTTAAAGGATGGGGGTGGGGTAATAAGAACTGGGGGCTGCAATAGCCATTCCCTTTCAACAAAGCCTCTATTGGCACCCTAAAGACTTGCTTTGTATCTCTCACTTGTTTTAAACCTTTCAAAGTTTGATAGAAAATATATAAGATTTTTATGAAAAATGGCTGCGCAATATATTAAAAAACATCATTTTGAACAACTTTATAAAATAAATTTTTTCCAAAATCCATTATTTAAGTGGGTTTTTTAGTCATTTACTGTCTTTGTTTCATTTATATTTTGGAAACAAATAATCTATTATTTAAGTAAACTTTTTAGCCATTTACAAAAACAAAGGCCACAAATGATCAAAATACCCACTTAACGACAAATTTTAAAAAACTTTCAAAAACAAATTAATATAAGATTATACTAATAATAATCATATTTTTATTAAATAAGTTAAATCTTATTGAATATATATTTAAAATATATAAATTAATATAAAATTATATATATATATATAATTTAATATCATCCGCCTGGATAAAAAGGTTTATTCTCGAACCTTTATGAAGCTCCACAAATGGCCTCCCCACTTGCTAAAGACTGGTAAAGTGCACATGGCTACTACAAATGGGTGACCTTCCAAAATCTATCCTTTTCGGCACAGAGAAGTGAGAAGTCCCATTGCCCACTAGACCCTGTCGATCGTGTTTGGAAATTGGCTCATAGAGCCACAAGTCTTCCCTCCAGTTTTTCACTTTCCACGTGGAACCATACATGCCTTCTTCACTTATTCCAACACATTTTCTCCGGAAAATTAAGGAGGTTGGTAGTAGGTAGCGTGCGTTATGGAAATTTCCGACACTTATTTTTATTTAAAATTTCAATTATAAATTTGCCACCGTCAGTGAATAATTAATATTTTGACTTTTATTTTTGGTGATATATATGAATACTAGTTTAGATGATAGTAGCCCTAATAAGGTATCGAGTTATTAAGATGTAAGAAATAATAATTTTTATTTTATTTTTTATTATTTTTTTAACATATATATATATATATATATATATATATATACTATTTTGCAATAAGGGAAGTACTGTTTACACTAACAAGGGAGAGATTCACATCATGTAGAGCCCACAAACTATTAAGATTTAAGGGGTAACCTCGATCATCCCACTCAAAAACCCTTTGGGGATTTATCTAAGCATAAGAATTGACACTTACACTTATTTTATTATCTAATCATTATATGACTGATGTAGTATCAGAAGTTAATAAAAATAAAATAAAATGAAATTGTTGAAGTATTTTTTAACCCTCATAATGTCATTTTTTTTTCATTCCTATTGACTTATGACATCACATAACCATGTCATAATTACACTGAATACGTACTCCAAACTTAAACCATAACTTTAAATTGTTATTACCTTTTTTTTTCCCAATGGAGTAACATATGTAATGAACATTCAAGGAAACTAAATCTTTTGAAAGTTCTCTATTCACAAACTTCATGTTACGTAAATAATTTCAATAGTAACAAATATAACGACCCTCAAAACACATTCAAATTTTATGAGTTTTATAAAATAAAACTCTTTTAAAATTAAATTTTCTTTGAAAATTACAAAATATAATACAGCTATGGAATGTGGTGGTTAACTCAAAACTCATATACATATTCATTGCTCAACTCATTAAATAATATTTACATCAATCTTTATAGAAATGACAAATAAAATAAATCAACGATATCTCTTCAAATCTCGACTCCAATTCTACTACGTGTCTCCGACAACAATAACTTGAAAATATATTGGGTGAGCGACGATTGCCCAATAGGAAATCTAATTCCTATACAATAAATAATGTTTCAAACATTATACGCAATACATGCATTTATATTCAAAAATAATAAATAGGCCAAGTAAAACCAACTCTAAATCATACACCTCGAAGATAATCCAACGATTAATAATAATTTAGCTTCCAAATATATTGGCCATTAATGAAATCAACCCTCATAAATCCTCATTTCAAATAATAGCTTCAAAATAAGCATCACTTATTGAACAAGAATTAAACCCCCTACCTTCTAATATTTGTGAATCAAAGTTAACTCCATCACCAATTTCCATCATCAAAGTTGATTTAGAAACTCACAAGAATAATCTCTCTCTCTTTCTAATTTACTGACTTCTCACTCATGCATGTTTTCCTTGCTTTAGCACAAGAACTTATATAAAGGGGTAAAAGAATACTAAAACAATGATGTGTTGGTTGTAGGGGCAAAGTAACCCACTGTTACTACACGTAGGATGCAAACTCATCCATCCAACTTAAAATAGATATATATATACATATCAAAGAAATATCTCTCACATTCATAATGCTAGCTTCCACCACCTCCCCCATATATAAATAATAAAATAATATTATATATGCAAGCTTACTACTAAAAGTCCATTCCCCCCATTCAAGTGTATATAAATATCACTTAATATATTCAGTTAAACTAAATTTATTATTATTCTAAATAAAATTCGACTCTAAGGTAATTTCAAATTAATGTAATAAATATATGAGGTGTTATAATAAATTATTTCATATTATTTAGAATTTAAGGTTTAGAGTGGAAGACTTTTGTTATAATTAGATCTTGTCTAATTATGGTTTTCATATGATATGGATGGTTCATTACTTGATCAATATCCCATTTAAATTAACAAATTTTCTTGTAAGGGCAGATGCAAAAAGAGTACGCTCCCACTTTTGTTTGCTTTAATTTATTCCTTCTCGTGGGGATCACTTCTTTGATATTTGCAAGCATGACGATTCCATGACAACCCAAAAAACGTTTCGATATATAATATGTGGAGAAGAACTTGGATGAAACCGTTGCATCAGACTGGCCATGAGACCAGCCAATCAGAGGTTCTATATGTGGATTTGTGGCCAATAAATATACTTACAAACCCACAATCAAGGCCTCTGATTGACTAATTATAATCTCATGGCCAGCCTAGTGCAGCGATTCCATCCAAGTTCTTCTCTATTTGTGGTGGGAATCTGAAAATCTTTGCTATCGCAAGCATGACAATTCTAGAAAGTGAGACACCTGGGCGGAAAGATTTCGAAAGTACAAGTTTTGGTGGGCAAATTCTGGAATTCCGAAAATCTCTTCTCCCTTAATAAAAGTATAGCCCCTCTTTATTCTTTGAGTAGCGTCCTACAATGTTCGGACGTGGCTTCCAACATTTATGGTGCTAAAGCATTTCATATATACTAGATATCGGCACACATGCGTTACGTGTGTCCAAAAAAAAAAAAAAAAATCTCATATGAAGAAGGGATTAAAGATAGTGGGAAAAAGAAAATATTTTTTAAAAGATGAAAAAAAATAAGAATTGGGCAATTAAGGTAGTTACGGGTAATCGTTGTGAGAGAGTATATAGTGGTTTTGAGAGTTCCTAAAAAGTGGAAGAAGTTTAGGATCGTTTGGGATAATGACTATTTTAACTCTAAAATGTTATTGTCCCTTAAAATCAGATGGGGTTTTTTCAATACTATAGTTTGTACATCCAACTAAAAGTACGACTCCTTTCTATAATAATATAGATGTTCCACTCCTACCACACCTATAATTATATAATAAGGTATCATTTGCGTACTTTGATATGTGTTCAAGTCTCATCAACACATATTGATATTATTAATTGTACTTGATGCCTGTTGGAAAAAAACTATCATTAAGTATGACAGTCCAAATCATCATACACACTAAATGTATGCATAGGTAACCTAACTGTCATGAATATATGTACCATTCAATTAATGGTAGAACCCTGTAACCCATACATGATCTTCTTTCATGCAATTAGTCAATGCTACACACACGAATAAGTAAATGTATACTGCAAGATCCGATTGTCACCTATTACATATGGATTTCACATGTCAATATGTAATTACTGTGTAACATGCTCAACGTTGCATGAGTGATGGGTAAAGATGCCATGAGTATCAAGCCCCTTATTGTTGAATTAATGAGTTCTCCTTCAATCTCAAGAGTTAATATATGAATTTCAAGACAATACCTATACCATTAGGTAGAGGATCCTTCGAAGGTCCTACATATAAAAATTTATGGCAAAATATAATGTGATTTGATCATACAACCCAACTAAAATTTAATGCTTTATTTGATATATTAAAATATTTTATCAATTTTAACTAGCTCATTTGATCAAATCGCAAGTCAATATTTAATAAATTTTTATATGTAATATCTTTAAAAAGTCCTTTATCCAACAATATTAGTTAAAATTAAAGATTAACGCATCAATTCACCAATAATAAGCTCCTCGTGACGGCCTTACCCTTTGTGGCTTTCTCTTTCGGTCCGATGAATAATAAAATAAAACCCCACTTTTCCTTTCGTTAAAACCCTTTGTATTTGTTTTATTTTATTTTTTTCCTTTGATGAAATACCCTCTATGTTTCTTAAATATAAAGGTTTATGTATATGGATAAGGAAATCTTATAAATCCTTCCCTTACCCTTTCTCATTCAATCCTCTGCAGCCTTTTCTTCTCCACCATGGAAAAACCCCTCTCCAAACTTACTTCCTCCTTCCTAATTTTCACTATTCTCTGCTTCCAAACCATAGCCACCGGAAAATCTCACAGTTTCTCAAAAAACTTGTCTCCAAAAACCCTCGGGCTTAAGCGAGAGAAGCTGAGCCACCTCCACTTCTACTTCCACGACATCCTCAGCGGCCAAAACCCTACTGCCGTCCAAGTAGCAAAGGCTGTCTCGGCAAACACATCCATGGATTTTGGCGGCGTAGTCATGTTCGACGACCCATTAACCGTCGGTCCAGAATCGAGCTCCAAGCTCGTCGGAAAAGCGCAAGGAATATACGCGTACGCGGCGCAGAAGGAATTGAGTTTGCTGATGGTGATGAACTTTGCTTTCATGGAAGGGAAATACAACGGTAGCAATCTTAGTGTGTTGGGTCGAAACTCCGTCCTCTCGGAAGTGAGGGAGATGCCGATCGTCGGCGGGAGTGGGCTTTTCCGGTTCGCACGTGGATATGCTCAAGCCAAGACTTACAATTTTGACCTCAAGACTGGGAATGCTGTAGTGGAATATAATGTCTACGCCTTCCATTATTGACATGTTGGATTGTTTGTTTTGCATTAATCCAGGGCTAATATTGGTATGACATTTTTAGGTCTTATAATTTATATATAGTCTATTAGACTGTTACTACTTTTCGTGTTACAAACTATTTGAAGTAATTTTATTTGGACAGAACTAGATGGCTGTGGATTGGATGATCCATTGACGAGTCTCATCTACTTCTCTCTATGAGTCATTCAATGGTGTTCATTTCGTTTTCACATAATAAACAAGTATTTACTATGCTTGTAATTAAAGTTATGCTGTCCAATAAGAAGCACAGTTCCAATAAAATCCTATTACCATAGTTTAATGGTTCATGTTTTCAAACAATAAAGCGTGTTAAATTTTTATCAAATAAATATGCATGTTGAATTCATTGTATATTTGTCACATCATGGTATTAAATTGCATCTAATTATATTTGGAAGATGCTATCCACAATCGCGACAGTCGAATCGTCGTATTGTAATTCGTAGGTATGTAATGTGCATGATTGTCGTATTGTAATTCGTAGGTATGTAATGTGCATGATCCAACTACAACACGATGGTTTGAGCACTGTGACTGTAGATAATATCTCTCATTTATCTTTTTTGGCGAAGCAACACTTGGCTTAATACCAATAAATGTTACTTCGATCAGTTCCAAATATGTTTCAAATAAATATGCATGTTCAATTCATTGTATATATGTCACATCATGGTATTAAATTGCATCTAATGATATTTGGAAGATGCTATCCACAATTGCAACGGTCGAATCGTCGTATTTTAATTCGTAGGTATGTATTGTGCATGCTATCCACAGTTGGAGATAATATTTCTCATTTATCTTTTTCGGCGAGGCAACACTTGGTTTAATACCAATAAATGTTACTTCGATCAGTTCCAAATATGTCTTACTTTAACGACATGTGCATCAAAATAACATAGCAATCAATAAATCAAACCAATTGGGGCTAGAGAGATTGAAATTTGTGGCTAGCAAATTGCCAATTGCAATAAAATACTCAGAATTGTACTGTGTCCCCTTAAATTGGCTTTATGTACTATATTTACCATATGCCAAAATGATGGTGAAAAAAAAAAAAAAAAAAAAGGAAGAAAGAAAGAAAGAAAGAAAGAAAGAAAAACTTGTAACTCTGTAAAGATGGACCTTGTTTTATCATTAAGTGGAACGTTATAGCCAAGAAAGGCAATAGAATGAGCTAAACGGCTAACTCTCTCCATATAAGTCCTAGGGACGAAAATGTCCTTATATTTATATTTATATTTTTTAATATCAAGATGTTCTAGATGCTTTGCATGGGACTAATCCTCTTAAGCACATTCCCGTCCACTCGTCCCACATGCATCAGACAATTACAAAACAAAGTTGAAATAGCATTAAGGGAAAATGGTGAGAGTTGAATCCAAGATTTTTTACTTAGTAAGAGACTTTAGGACTATTTGATCCGCCCCTCAAGGTTTGGGACGAAAATGTCTGTAATTACACTCAGTTTAGGCATGAGATTTAAACTTGTTGACCCTTCTTTGTTTTGAGACACCATTAGGTTTTAGTGGGCCGTTTTGCCTCGCCTTGCTTAAGAACTGTCTTAGAGACATAAATATTCGTTCAGTTAAATATATATATTTGACTTATTTTGATTTCATATCTCACTGTACAATAAGTCAATTTTTTTTTTCCCTCATAAACCTCTTCAATTTTATATAAAAGATAAAGTGTAAATACAATTTTTTTTTTTTCAATTAAAACATGAATTAGCTGGTTCACGAGAATGAAGAAGTGGACTTATCTAATCCAATTTAAGATTTATGAACAAGCCCCATGCAAGTAAATGAGGATGTCTTGAAAATATTAATTACAATATGTATATGTTATAATTTGTAAGCTGTAACGATGGCAATTTCAAACGTTGAAAGAAGTGTGAATTTAATAAAAGACTGCCAGCCTCATTTCCTAGGTGGAGGGGACGGGAGCCTTCAATAAATCCGACAACCCATTCCTTTTTCTTTTTCTTCTTTTATGGAAAGTCAAAACTTCAGCAATGATGGTTTGCCGGGATAAAAGATAGGAGTAGAAAAAACTTAAGAGTTCCAACCCCTCCTAATGTATTCAAAAATAAATAAAACCAACCTACAACTGGAAGTAGAGAGTCTTAGCACAGGTCGTTCCACTGTTACTTTTGACTTTCCGAAATTAGCCCAAACAAATCTACTCGTGGTCTTCCCCTTACTTTCTCTTTCGTGGGCCTAAGGATCTGCAAAAAAAATTACTTTTGACAGGTTGGTTGGTGATTTCTCTTTCAAAGTGCTCTAAATCGGTCCACAGCATGCCATTATTTGGGCTAAATATTTTCTCAAGTTATCGAGGGTAGCTATTGCAACGCCCTCAACTTTATTTGTAAACCCCAACTAGATCGATATTAAGTTCCAGATCCCAAGTTGACTACCTCTCTCCGAACGATCGGAACAACGTCCCAGACGCTCGAGCCCGTCTACCCCCTTGCCTTTGCATTCCGCCAGCCGCTGTCCGTGTTCCAATACGCCCAATTGGCCTTTTCACATTTTAAGGTTGTATAAAACATTTAGAAGGTTTTTATAAAAACTGGCCTCATAGGGCACTAGAAAACATTATTTTGAACAATTTTGTAAAAAATATTTTTTTCAAAATTTATCATTTAAGAGTACTTTTTGGTCATTTACTATCTCTATTCATTTTTACGAAAACGAAAATTGTAAATGGCCAAAAAATCCACTTAAACAATAGATTTTGGAAAAACTTTCTTAAACGATAGTTGTTCAAAATGTTGTTCTAATAGATTGTGTGATCAATTTTCATTAAAACCTTCTAAATTTTTCATAAGACTTTAAAAAGTGAAAAAAAAAAAAAAAAAAAAAAAAAAAAAAAAAAAAAAAAAAAAAAGAAGAAAGAAAGAAAGAAAGAAAGAAAGAAAGAAAGAGATTTACAAATAAAGTTGAGGAGTTGCAATAACTGCCCTCCGAGTTATCCCCACCAGTAGCGCACATACACTTTGTCACAAGCCAGGCCAATTATCGTTTCCCCTTGGCCAAGGGCCAAAGCCCACTGCTGCTATAGGGAACGGCTATTGCAACCCCCCATTTTTGCCACCCCACCCTCATCCTTTAGGTTTTTAAGATTTTATGCAAAATGTAAAAGGTTTTTACGAAAATAGGTCGCTTTATCTACTAAAAAATATCATTTTGAACAATTTTGTAGAAGAAAGTTTTTCCAAAATCTATCGTTTAAGTAGACTTTTTAACTATTTATAAACTTTATTTAATTTTTTGCCAAAAAATCTACTTAACCAATAGATTTTGGAAAAACTTTATTCTACAAAGTTGTTAAAAATGATGTTTTCTAATAGATACCGTGGCCAATTTTTGTAAAAACCTTTAAATTTCGTGTAAAATCTTAAAAAGCCAAAACAAAAGGGAGGTTTGATAACAAAGTGGGGTTGCTATAATGCTCTTACAAAAACTTTGGGCTCCTCCCTGTTAAGTTGAAGTTGAAGCCCAACCGAATCTTCAGGCCTACAATCAAGTGTATTTAACTGTTCTTAGTTGATGGACACACTAGGCCCAATCTGAGGCAGCCCATTTCGCTGAGATGCTTTCTCCGGCCTCTGCTTTTGAGTTCTATCTTTCCTGCCTTTCACGCTATTGCGTGAAACAATTGATAAGGAATTTTTTCTTCTTTTTGTGGGAATCTGAAAACCACTTTCCTTCAATAAAGTTCACCCTCTTATTGATTGGACCGGTCCACCACAAATAGATAAAAACAAAAATGAAATTTTACTTTTGATACTTTATTTGGGTGTCACGATCGCTTCCAATCACCCCCCAAAAAAATAAACAACAAAAAAGGAAAAGAAAAGAAAAGGTGGGTGTCACACCAAACAAGAAACACACATTTAAAGTTTTAGACAGAAGTGATAGAATTGAAACCATCATATATGCATGCTAAATGTAACTCATATGTGACTAACTAACTTTCATGAAAATACCGTGCGATTATTGGTAGGTATGTGTCTCACCCCTTTATTCTCTTTCATATGATCATTTTCTATGAAAATACTCCATGCTACATACATATATATACAGCAATGATCATGCATGTGTTTGACAGCACACATATGTGACGTCGTTTGAGATTGTTTTTGAGTGATATCTAAAGGCGCATGATAGACATAGACTGTCCAAACCATATCACATAACTATGTTGCTATCAAGCACTAAAACATATTCTTCTATATGTATAGATAGAGAGAAACAAAATGAAATGGTTTTGAGCCATCTACGAATGTATATGAATTTTACATACATGTGATTATCATGATCGATTCTGATTACCGTGGGACGTCGGGCAAGTGATCAAATTCAAAAAACCGTCCTGTTCTTTTGATATAACCCATTGTGTCTTTTCCTTTGTTGGAATTCCCAATTCCCTTTATGTCACTTAAAACAGGTAGGTATAACGAAACCTAACAAATCATCCGCTTTCCCTTTCTCCTTTAGCGGCTCTACAGGGTACCGCCCTCTGTTCTCCACCATGGAAAAAACCCTCCCCAAACCGACTTTCTCCTTCCTACTTTTCACTATTTTCTTCTTCCTCATCATAGTCGCCGGAAAATCTCACCGCTTCTCAAAAAACCTATCTCCGAAATCCCTCCGGCTTAAGCGAGAGAAGCTGAGCCACCTCCACTTCTACTTCCACGACATCGTCAGCGGCCGAAACCCTACTGCCGTCCAAGTAGCAAAGGCTGCCTCGACAAACACATCGTTCACGGGATTTGGCCTCGTAGTCATGGTCGACGACCCATTGACCGTCGGACCACAATCGAGCTCGAAACTCGTCGGAAGAGCGCAAGGAATATACGCGTCGGCAGCGCAGAATGAAGTGGGTTTGCTGATGGTGATGAACTTTGCTTTCATGGAAGGGAAGTATAATGGTAGCAATCTGAGTGTGTTGGGGCGAAACGCCGTGTTTTCGGGAGTGAGGGAGATGCCGATCGTCGGAGGGAGTGGGCTTTTCCGGTTCGCACGTGGCTATGCTCAGGCGAAGACTCACACTATCAACCTCAAAACTGGCGATGCGGTTGTGGAATACAATGTCTTTGTCTTCCATTATTGACCTTGGGTTTGCACAAGCCTTATACTCCGTATTATTTTTTCTTTTCATGTCTTTAGCGATTTCCTTTCTATTTTTGAGGTTTTAAATCATCTAAAGCCTATTAGGTTATTCCGTAATACGCACGTACCAATCACTTTTTTAACAAATCATTTTGATGTAATTTTGCTTTTGGCTGGGGAACATCTTTAGTGGGCTTGCCTTATTTTACTAATTTATTTAGGATCGGTTTGGTTGTCTAATTTAAAATTAAATAATTTAAAAAAAATTTACTTAGTATTGAAAACAAATTCATTACCTTGAATTCAAATATTTTAAAATGTTGAAATTATCACTATAGTTAATGTCGTAAAATCAATTTTAAGAAATCCTAAAAAATGCCATTATTTAGATTTTTCAATCTTATTTGTGATGATGATCATCGATCATATTTTCAATTTGTCAATTTAAGATAATGTATCATATTTTTAATACTATGTAAAAAATTTTAAATTGTTTAATTTGAAATTGGACACCTAAACAGGCCTTTAATATTTATTTTATTTTTTTACCGCTTGGTACAATCGTTAATAGGGTTTTGCCATGTGTGCATAGAAAGGTATAGAATTAATAAGTCTCAAGACACAAAAAGTCTTTGATGTTTACACTGAAAATTAATTGATGTGGAGTGAACCAAACTTTACTTGTACAGTTGTACTTTTAGGGATTAGTCAAACCATAAGGTAATTCCACAACTAAGAAAAATTAAATTGATCACTATGGATTATTGTGCTAGTGCAACACAGTCACACCACATGATGCTTCTTCTTCTTCTTCTCTCCTCATTTTTTTTTATTATTTAAATTATAGTAAAATAGGCAAAAGATCAAGGCTGGTATTTTCGGATAAGTATTAATTTATTGCGCTTCTAAACTTGAGCTCTTCAAGAAGAACTAGACTCCCATGAATTGACTGTTGCGATATTAAACCATATATGCCAAATAGAATTTTTTTTTTTTAATTTTTAAAAAGATAGATTTATTGATAAGGATGGACTCTGTATTATCTTTGAGTTAAATGTTACAGCTAGGCATGGCCATCATATAGTTCAAACCATCATATATGCATGCTAAATGTAACCCATATGTGACTAATTAACTTTCATGAAAATACCATGCAATTACTGGTAGGTCCTACATCTCACCCATTTATTCTCGTTCACATGTTCATTTTCCACGCAATTGCTCCATGCTACACCTCTCGCAATGATCACGAGTTCGATGGCACGCATATGTGATGTCGCTTGAGATTGTTTTTGAGCAATATTTGAAGGCGCATGATAGAAAGACTGTCCAATCGGGATCACATAACTATGCTACTATTGATCACCAAATCATATTCTTATATATATGTACTAGTTGGTGCACATGTGCGTTGGACGGGGATCGACTTTAATTGTTTTCTTATTTAATATCAATGTGTAGAAATTTCTTATGATCATATATGGTTTTATTAAATCAATTTTCCGATGCAAATCTACAACAATACAATTTAGAAGAAAAGGACAAAAAATAAAAATAAGAGCTTGAGACAAGATTAAGGGTATGGTAGTGAGAAGGCAATTATCATAGGTAATTATGATACTTAAAATTTAGGATTATGACAATTATGAAATCCTAAAATCAAGTTGAATATCACGTTGTCATTGTCTAGACTCAATGAGAAAATATGAATATTACAATATGTACATGTCTAGACTCAATGAGAAAATATGACTATTACAATATGTACACACCATGCATGAGGTAATTTCATATTTAGACACAAATGCTCTTTAACTCAACTCCTCACCACTTCTTTTCCTACATCCTACATACATATTCTTGAAGTGCTTCCAGCTTGAGCTATTAGGATGAGCCATACACAAAGTGCATTGGATGTTAATCTAAAAATTAATAATAAAATTAAATAAAATATTGGGCAATCATCAAGAATCCTATAATTATTTGATGAAGTAATGATTGATTAAGTAAAAAAAAGGGGCTTAACATGCACAAGCAACAGATTCACCATTCTTGAGCTAGAGATCTTCATATCCCTATTGAAGTACACAAAGAAAATTGGTATATTAAAAGGCTAGTATGGGTCAAACAACCCATCAAGTCATCTTAGTCCATTCTCAACTTCGATCTAGAGAGTATCAACTAACAAGCCCATATACTATTGCTTTTGGGAAACAAAATCTGAAAAACAAATACATCATAACTATCAAATGAGTTTGCAAGTTAATGTCCTTGTAATATTGTGATTTATTATCAAAGAATTTTCATAGCATTAGATGAATAAGCATGAAATGATCAGTGTATTTCCTAGAAAACTGGTGTCTCTAAAAGCATAAAGAATGCCAGCCAATTTTATTCGAAGTGTGATCCCTTTTATCAACTTACATCCAGCCATATTATCTGTATTGGAAACCTAAAAAGGATGAAGAATAGGAAGAGTATGGATGAAGAAGAGTTTTATTACGGTTGGAATTTGTCCAAGGGTATACAGGTAGGGTTTACAAGGGATAATATTGTCTTTATATTTTTTTAATAGGGATATTATAGTGAAAAGCTTTTCCAGGATTCACACTTTTGTAAGTGGTATAGATATAAATATAGATGGGCTCCAAAAGGTGCTAAAGCACCTATTCGTGAAACAGCCCGGAAACATAACCATCACCAATGGTTATGTTGTAATAAAATATTAATATAAATATAATAATAATAATTTTTCAAATCTCCAACAAACATAACTTCCAAACACCAATTACCGAAGCAATTAGAACTACCAATTAAAGAGCAACTAGACCAGTTGAAGGAAAACCCACTAAACCCCAGCATGGCATCGTGAAATAAGAGTTCAAAAAATAATTCTATTTGCAACTGGTTCTCTTCTCTCTCTTACCAATCCAGGGAGAGCTTTTGAAGAGTACGTAGTGGACAAATTAGTCCATTTCATACAAATTTTTTTAGAAATAACAGTTACAATGGGTTGGTGCTTCATGATATGATGCTTTACTTTATAGTGTGTTACGCAAACCTGAAAGTGAAGCCCAAAACAAGCTGATATAAATAGATAATACAGGCAAGTCAGGTAAATGAAGTCTCCAAAACCCTTGAAACAAAGATGAAGTCTTTAAAACAAAGACATTTCCATAACAAAACATACAGAAGTCGTCTTACATTAAGTATATAAAAAGGCCAAGGTATCTGAAGTCTGGTAAAACAAAGCAAAGACAAGTCCGGTAAAACAATGATGAAGCCAAAATTAAGCATATTCTTTGTCCACAAAATTAACCAAACCTGCTAGATAATGTGGTTAAAATTCAGTTCCTTCCAGTTTCTTCAGCAGGTCTCTTTCTCTTAAAGTGTGGAGTTCCAGGTGCAATGAGATCATCCGGAGAAGAAATACCAACTTTTGCTTGAGATAAGAGGTTAATTCCAGTTTCAGAAACATTGGTTTCTTTCTCATGCTACAAGCAAAAAATTAAAAAAATAAAAAATAAAAAATAAAAGAAAAAGAAAAAGAAATTGTTAAAACTAAACATGTCTACACAACATTAGAGTTGCATAAAAAAAGGCTCAGTTCATTTTTTTCAAAATTTTCAGCATATAAGTAATAATAAATAATTAAAGTAGGGCATTATTTTATTAACATTTTGGGAATTCTGCTATTGCTTTTAAGTGCAAAAATCTAAGCAACTTGTGCGTACTTATATAAAATGCTAATGAACCAATGCCTGGCCAATCATACGAGGCATGCACCGAATTCATCTATTGGAGAACTCATATTTCTGTTACTATTGCTATAAACTTTTAACTTGCTTACAAAATGTTACCTTCTCTATGCAAATTGATAAGATATTTGAAGGAAAAACACAAATTTTTGAATGTTTTTTTTTTTTTTGGATAATATCACCCTCTATGCCACCACATAATATTTTCTTAAAATACCAAAATCTTGGAAGGATTGGGCTTTAAAATGAAAGATATATTTGTGCTAGCAACAGGAAGAAAAAAGGTAAGGGATTTCAAAATTTTCCACGGCTTATGGATTGATCCCAGTTGCACAATACCTCTGATTCCCCCCCCCCCCCCCCCCCCACCCCCAAAAAAGAGGAAAAAAAAAAAAAGAAAAGGTCTCAAATACCATAAACATCATTCTAATTTCCTCATTTTACTGTGAAAACAATTCTGTTTTCTGGTGATAAAAATACTTCTCTTGGTAAAGGTTTTTATATTCCAGAGATGTGACAATAACTACTAGTGCGATCCCACTGTAGCACAAGGACCTCAACTATATAACCAAAGAAACAGACATGGTGTTTGATGGATCAAGCATGCCATGTCTAAAATGAAGGTTCTAATTGAGACATACCGCTTCAACTTTTCCAAGAGCCTCTTCCAACTTCTTACGCAGCTTATTATTCTCTTCTCTATAGGCTTCACTCTGCAAATGTACAAAAAGTACTGAAATTAACACTTAAGGATATGTAATAAACAAAGACAAGATATATGCTCCTATGGCAGTGAAAAAAGATAAACTTCTTTTGGAATTTCTTATACAACTTTTTGTATTTGACATCGGCCTCACAGTGGCATTGAATCAAAAAGGATCTCTTGATTGCCTGTTTTATGCAAACACAATTGTTTTCGGAAGGAATTGCAGCACCATAGAGAAAATAACTAATGACAAGAACCAGTGATATCAAAGGTATAATAATTGAGTACCTTAGACTTCAATGCTTCTAAGGCCAATCGTTGTGCTTCCACTTGTTGAAAGATGTTGTCAACTTTCTCTTTCAAATTCGTTTCATCCTCCGCTGGTACTTCTAGCTCGCTTTCCCCAACATCCCCATCTTCCTGTCTGCTTTCTGTTCCGTCCTCATGTCTACTTTCTCGATCACCCACCATATCACTTATCGCTTCTGGCACATGGTCATCTTGTTGAGGACTTTGATCACCATCATTTTTGCCCCCACTTTCACTATCCTCAACCAAATCAATAAACTCTACAGTGTCTTGGATTCGAGCTCGAGCACGCAAAACTGCGTTTTGAATACGCGAAAAATCCAAACGAGGCTTTTTAAATATGTAATATAATATATTAATATTAATATTACTAAAAAAAAATTACATACCAAATAATCTTTGCAATGTGTCTACCCATTTGTTCTTCATAAAATATTAAGAAAAAAAATTGTATAAAAAAGAAGGACAGAGAATAGGGGAGGAGAGACCGAGAGAGGAGTGGTGAGCTGGTGATTAATTTTCCTTTTTTTTTTTGGTTAAGACCCAGTGTTTTCCCAAAACTTTCAACTAAAGACTAATCATTGTTCGCAGGGGGAGAGAACCGTTGGCCAGAGGTTTTTTTACCAAGGTGCTGGGATTCGAATTCGGGATCTTTCACCTCTACTCGAACCAGCCACTTCAGGACATAACTTTCTTACCACTAGGCCAACCCTTCCTGGTTAGCTGGTGATTAATTTTCATAAGCAAGTGAAAGTAAATTAACAATCAAAGACGTTCTAGCACGTGTGCGCAAAAACATGCATAATACACTTGCCCCCCTTGTTTCAATGTCTGTATTTATCACCACATTACAACAGTAATTCTTCCTATGTAAAAATTCTTCAATGTTACAAGAAGGGATGATTTTCCAAGGATGCATTTCGCCATCCAAGAAAATCCACAACTTGAAAGAGCTCTCTTACAAAAAATTTGGGCTCCTCCCTGTTAAGTTGATACTTGAAGTTGAAGCCCAACCAAATCATCAAGCCTAAAATCAAATGTATTTAACTGTTCTTGGTTGATGGCCACACTAGGCCCAATTTAAGGCAGCCCATTTCGCTGATATACTTCCTCCGGGCTCAAGAGACTTTTTTTTCTAACGGTGGGATTCTGAAATCCACTTTCCTTCAATAAAGTTTGCCCTCTTATCACTTTCGATACTGTAATATGTGGGTGTCACGATCGCTTCCAGTCACCCAAAAAAGAAAAAAAAAAAAAGTGGGTCACATCCTTTTTCTTTTTCATTTTTTTTCTGGTAATAATAAAGCAAGAAACACACATTTAAAGTTCTAGACAGAAGTAATGCATGCAGTCCAAACCATCATGTACGCATATATATGCTAAATGTAACTCATATGTGACTAATTAACTTTCATGAAAATACCATGCAATTACTAGTAGGTACCATATCTCACCCCTTTATTCTCCTTCACATGATCAGTTTCCATGCAATTACTCCATGCTACACCTATATATACCTCGGATTAAAAGGTTGGTTAGGATAGAATTTTTGGAGGAAGAAAAGTTTTTGATTGCTTTGTTTGAAATGAAAAGATAATTCCTTAGAAATTTTCCCGTCACCTTATTTTTTTAAAATGGGATAATATCTTAGGATAAAAATATATCACCTCGATCCCTTGGTGAGTTTATTATATCCCACATATGGAGGATATAACTATATTATAGATAGTATATCCCTTATTTAAAAATAGCACCAAGTACATAAAAATAATACGTTTATCCTATCCGACCTATTTGGTATACCAAACATAGCATTTGTGTCTTTTCTTTTGGAATTCCCAATTCCCTTATGTTACTTCTACTAGCAACTTGGTTATCAGATGCTAAAATGACATTTAGCAACAATTTTAGCTTTCCACCGGCCACTAAAAATTCTTTTTGATAGATTGCATAGCTTCAAAACACCCAAACTGAATATAAAAGTAGACACAACCAAGCAACAACCATTTATGTAATACAGGTATGTAGCAATATAGAAATAATAATTTATAATATCAAACTAAGCATACATTCACATATCATATTTCCTACACCACCCATTCCCAAAGCCAAAAAATGATAAACCTACAAGCATAAAGAAAAAATCCACATGAATATAGCTCAAGTGTAAAACTATCCTTTATAACTGTTCATCATTAGAAACATAATTATAACATATTACTGCATGTAAGGCTCAAAATATGCAATACTAAAAATAAGTAACTATTCAAACTTTTCAATAATATTTTCAAAGGACCGACCTTTTACTTTTTTGAACAGCTGAAGTGTGAATCTATATACATACATATATATATATATATATATATATATAACTAAGTCAAAACAGTACCATAATTAACTTAAGGGATCTCTATGCACCATTAATTTGGTTGAAGATCTAATGCTATCATTGCACAAAAAATTATGCAAACTACTTGTTTTGCCTTACATGCATTAATCATAGCTCTAACAAGCTCATCCATACATAAGACCAAAAAAAAAAAAAAAAAAAAAAATGGTGAAATAGGACCTCCTAGACATAAACCCCTAGTTGGACAAAAATGGTGACCATTGATCTGATTCTAAAGCTAGGAAAAAACACACTGCATTATTCTATCTACCCAAGGTCCAAGAAAATTATATCTCATTAGAACTTCTTCTATAAATTTCCACTCTATCTTATCATACGATTTTTCAAAGTCCAAGTTCATGGCCACAAAACCTTTCTTTTTTCCCTTACCTTATCAAAAAAAAAAAAAGAAATCCTTTTTTCTTATGCGTGGTATGAAGCAATTCATGCGAAATAAGAATATTATCAATTGTATATCTCTCAGGAATGAAGGCATTTTGAAATGGAGATATGAGTTTGTCTAGCAAAGTTCACATTCTATGAACCATAATAGCCGTTATAAATTTATGCACAACATTACACAAGCTAATAGGTCCAAAATCTAGAAAGGATTATCAAATTTAGGAATAAGAACTAAGGTGGCATCATTGAGTTTCCTAAGAAGATGATCGACCACTACGAAAGAAGTTTTTAATAGATGTTTGATACTGTTACAAATTTGCAATCTGGTTGTGTGAGTTCCACGATTGTAGAAAAAATAGCTGGGCATCTCCTCTATGCCATGAATTTATATTTAGAAATAAGCTACCCATGTTAGTAAGACAAAAGCACTGATCAGACGCATCTCAAACCTCAATCGCAAGCTTATAATTGCTTGACAAATGCTCTAACTATACTCATTTTGAGCTTTGCATAAAATAAAATTGGATGCCAGCTGAATTCCTTTAAATTTTACACTCTACATTAAACAGAAAAAAATATATTTCACATCCTTTTCAAGGAAAATCAATTCAAGTGCCAGTAAAATACATATTGAGATTTGAGAGAGAATGAGAATGTTGCTGAGTGGCTTATGGTGATGAAAGGAGGGAGACAGTGAGCTAAGAGATGGCAAGAGTAAGTGAGGAACCACGTACCACAGTGCTAGACGATGTAGATCAAGTGTAGATTTGGCGTACGCATGACCGTAAACATAGATCACCCACCGTGGTTTGTCTTTATAATGAAGGGGGTAAATGACGTTTTAATACCATGAACTTTACACCAAATGTCAATTTGGTCCATAAACTCATACATTGCACGATTTTAGGACAATTTTAAAATTTTTGATTCAATGTAGGCCAACCAGTAACGTCCGTCACTTAAGGTTAACGGAATAGCACGTGACCAACACGTGCGTGCTTAGTTGGCACACACGTGGCAGCAAATGATGCAAACGATGTCGTTTGAAGCCAAAAAAATTAAAACACAAATAAACAAATAAACAAAACAACAGAAAAAAGGAAAAAAGAAAAAAGAAAAAAAAAAGGATGTTGTTCATCATCCTCGCCGGGTATCTCCTTCGCCGAAGAGGATGAAGGGCTCGCCGGGTATTTCCTCTCCACCCTAGACGCGATACAGACAAGCTTTGTCTGCCAAAAATGGCGACACCTCTGGTCCTCAATCCGTTTCCTCAACTTCTCTCACGCCCTCTTCCCTCTCTTCGGTTCCCACTCCAAAACCCGCCGATTCTTCGCCGAGTTCGTCGATCGAACCCTAATCCTCCGCTCCCATTCTCCACTCCTCAAATTCCGCCTCCAATTCGACTACACCGAGGACCGATACGCCTATCACGCCGACTCATGGATTCACTACGCCGTGACCCACAACGTCGTCGACCTCGATCTCGACTTCTCCAAGGTCTTGGATTATTATAATTATGAGCAATTGTACGACGACGGCGAGTTCTACGACGGAGGCGAACTCGTCGACGGCAACGGTGGAGGAGAACTCGTCGACGGCAACGGCAACGGGGGCGAAGCCGGACATGTTGATGGCAACGGCGGTGAAGGTGAACAAGCTGACGGCAACGGTGGCGAAGGTGAACAAGTTGACGGCAACGGTGGCGAAGGTGAACACGTCGACAGCAACGGCGGTGATGGTGAACTTGTTGACGGCAACGGCGGCAACGTCGGTGGAGACCTCATCAATTTCAACGAGGAGAACATCTCGTACTACAATTTCCCTCTCTCTGTGCTGAGAAATGGCTGAGTTAGGGTCTATCCAGTCAATCTCGCATATCCTCGCCGGGTATCTCCTTCGCCGAAGAAGATGAAGGGCTCGCCGGCCATGGCTGCCTCTAAACAGAGCAGATGAAAAAAAAAATAAAAAAATAAAAAAATAAAAAAAACACAGAGAGAAAAGAAAGAGACGGCAAAACCCCTTACCGGCGACAAAGCGCCTTACAACGGCAAAGCCCCTTACCAAACCCATCCATTTTTCAGATCTGGTGTTGTTTCTCCAAACCCGCACCACGTTGGCCTCTCCATCTTCATCCCAACTGATGAAGGTCGTGCCGCTACAACAACTTGCTTCCGTTTTTTCTTCATCCCATCCATTTTTCTTTACCCTTCTTTACTTCCATTTTTTTCCGGCGAAGGAGCGGCGAGGCCTTCATCCTCTTCGGCGAAGGAGATACCGGCGAGGATGAACAACATCCCTTTTTCTTTTCTTTTTTTTCTTTTTTCTGTTGTTTTGTTTATTTGTTTATTTGTGTTTTAATTTTTTTGGCTTCAAACGACATCGTTTGCATCATTTGCTGCCACGTGTGTGCCAACTAAGCACGCACGTGTTGGTCACGTGCTATTCCGTTAACCTTAAGTGACGGACGTTACTGGTTGGCCTACATTGAATCAAAAATTTTAAAATTGTCCTAAAATCGTGCAATGTATGAGTTTATGGACCAAATTGACATTTGGTGTAAAGTTCATGGTATTAAAACGTCATTTACCCTAATGAAGGAGTGAGCTAGTTATGGTAACAATGAGGCTGTGAGGGTGAGGCTGTGAGGGTGAATCGGTGATTGGTGAGGCGGTGACAGTAGAGAGAAGTATAGTGAGGCCGTGAGCCCGTAAGAGTGAGGAAGCGGGGCCATGAGGCAGCGATGGCAATGATAGTAGAGAAGTAGAGATGGTCCTCTGACAATGGCAGAGCCACATGCCCCCACTGGCCTCAAACAAATTTTTTTTTTATTGGAATAAGTTACCATTTGATGATCATTTACCAAGATAATGCCAAAAAAAGAAAGATAGTAGTCATTTTTAAGCATACATATAGTCTATTTGTAATAAATTGAGACAAAAATCCTTTTTTTGGTATTAAATTAGAAAATGATTACCAAAAAGTAATTTGTTTTAAAAACAATCTAGAGTTTTCAATTCTCATCTCGCAGAATCATAGCACGGTGCCCCTGTGAGGACCCGTTTTCTTAATAGGAATTATTACGGCTTAATTTATGATTAGCGTAGTTAATCCCTTGATTTGTTGGATAACCTAATGTAAGGGTAATCCATTTGTATGATAACATGATATTATATGTGTTTTGATACTTATATTGATGAATTGAGTATCCTAAGTGAGTGTTGAGCCTTATTTGCAGTTTCGGGTTAAGCTGCTGAAATTTGACTAAGTATTGGGGAAAAATGAATTTTCGTAAATCTTCGTTTTAAAAGATAATTTTTTGCGGTAATAGAAGTTTATAATATTATAAGACTTCTATGATTTTATGGGATTTTATTAGCATGTTTGGATTGGGTTCCTCACATGTTTGTTTTAGGAAAATCTATTGGGAGACAAATTTTGTACTAAAACTTAAAAATGAGATTTTGATATGTTGGGAATTTAATTTTTTTGATATTTTATTTGGATTCAAATGGGGGGTTATTTGCTTATTTTCATTAAATAACTTAAAGTAAAAGGATAATATAAGAATGAAAATAAGGCTAATGTCTGTGTTGATGAGGTCTAACCTGACTGACTGACCATTTTCAACTGTCTGTGTGTTTCAAACGTCTGAAACACATTTCAGACGTCTAAAAATTCCAGAGAACGATAATTTATAAGGTTTAGTTTCAAACGTTTGAAACTAATTTTCAAACGTCTGAAAGTTGCAATCTGCAGATTTTTAGAGGGTTAAAATGACCCTTCTGCCCCCTTTTTCTATATAAATTCTTTTAACTCACGAGATTCTAGAGCCTTCTCCATATTTTCTAGCCAAGAGAGAGGGAGAGTAGCGGGAGAGGTCGTGGGTAGCTCGTCGGATCATAGCAGCCCCGATCCGACGCCGGCAAGCTCAGATCCATCATAATTTGGCCTGATCTACGTGTGTGTAGGGATGGTTTGGCATTTGCATCACTCATTTTTGAAGTAGGGGATATTTTCTCATTTTAAACCCTTGATGCATAGGGGTTTGAGTATAAATCATGTAGTTTTACATGTATTTGGTAGTTTTTGCATAAATATCATACATGAGGGTATATTTTATGGGTTTTACTAGATTTTGGAAAATCTAGGGTTGATTTACATATCCTTTTTGTTATATTCTTGTTATTCATGAAACTCTTATATGTTTAAGGGTTTAAATGGGTTGGTTTTAAAATCTCTTGAACTATTTTTGGGTAGTAGAAATATTGGGGGTCATTTTTATATATATGTTTTTGAAACCATTATTTTGAAAAATGGTTGGGGAACGATTGCAATGATTTATGGAATTATTTCATATGGTTTTCAAAGTACAAACCTATTATATGGTTTTTTGGAAAATTTATATATAATTTTCCGAATTATATGAGAATTATGGAATTGATAAAAAAACAAATAAGTAGTGATAATAATGGATATCGTGATAAAGACTATTGGAGACATGATTACTGCGATCCTAATAGAACGGGACGTCTTGCCGTGTTTTCTTATCCTTTAGTCCTGAGCTACATGCCCGAATATGAGGTTACTTTCTAGTCCAAGTAGGATCATAGTGTTTCCTCATGATGGGGTTACTTTCTGGACCAAGTAGGATCCAGTGTTTCCCTTTATTTTCCATGCGTGAGGGCCCCGCATGACCTGGGGAGGATTTATTAGTTTGAAAGACTGATGTTATGGATTGCCGGATATGGCGGTTGATGATTATTAGCTTATAAGGCCGTGATATGGAATTTAGAAAGAATGATAATGAATTATAAATAACTTGAGTTATCTCTTACCTTTTTAAAAATAAAAAGGGGTGTTGGTATCAAATGATTTAAACTTCCACAGTTTATTTCATTATACATGTATCAGTTTCATTTACTGAAAATTATATTGCAAACTAGTCAATGGTTTTGCAAGGATCTTGAAAAGTATATAAACTATGGTTTTTTTATAAAAAAAAAACCTTAGGTTATTTTGAGAAATGTTTTCCTACTGAGCGTGTAGCTCATACCCTCATAGTTTTCCTTGCAGGTCATATTTTTCAAAGTTAAGTTGACCTTGGGTTTTGAGAGCACATTGGCATGCTTGCATCCATGTAGAAACTATTTGAGATAGACTTTGAGCCATGGCATGTATTACTTTTAAATTCATGGCCTGTAATAATCGAATTAGTAGTGAAGTGGACTGGATGGGACCCATGTGACTACGATACAGCCTGTAGAATTTCTTATCTTTGGAATATTGTGTGGATAGTTAGAAATGATTATAAATGTGTTTTCTACAAGTTTTATGATTAGTCGATAACTTGGTATGTCCTATTACAGACAGGACCATGCCGGATTTTCTAAAAAAGTCTCCAAAATAAAATATTTTTTTATTAAACATCCACCAAACTTGGCTTAAAAATGGTTTTCTTACTACTTAACTAATGACCCCCATTTTGGGTCGTTACAGCCCCCATTGGAGATAACTCCTGGCTCTGCCCCTGTCTTGTGACTTTGTCTGAAGGGATGGCTACTGTAAAGTAAGATGAGATGAGTCTAGAAAAATGAGTTACTTACCTTTTGGAATGTGAGAAGACCTTGGATAAATAAGCAGTTGACATATAAAAGTCACTTGCGTTCGAGCCAAATAAAGTCTAAAGTAATAGGATATAGATGTCAATTTATAAATATAAAAGGATCGTAAGAGGATGAAAATATATATAGAAAAACTCAATTGATAGGATGCAGACAAAGGAAGTATAAGTAAATTTAGAAAAAGTAAAAGGTTAGAAAAAGGAGAAAAATATGTAGGGAAAAACTCCCCTTATATGGTATTATGGGTAAAATTCACAAAACCCCCTCCCATTATTATTCATTTTGCAGTTACCCCCTCTAATAAAAAAAACCACCAAAAAACCTCTCATATTATGTCAAGAGGGTATGCTGTTAACGGCAAAGTTAAATGTCTATTTTATTCCTTGTACGGAAAATATTAAAATATTAATATTTAACATTTATAAATGATTTTTAAAAAATATTTACGAAACAGTGTTGTTTTCCTTTATTTATTTTTTTTTTTTAAAGCTCCTCTTCTATTTCACCGATGACCTTCGTAAATTTGCAAAAGTCCCGATCATGGCAGATCTGGAACCTTCTTATCCATGGAGCCATCCATCAACCATAGTCTCTTTGGCTATATTTGGGTTTGGGTTAGGGTTCAAATTGCAGTAGAGAAGAGTTGGGAGTTACTCCCGATGCTGTTGCCGCTGATGGACAGTGAATTCCATGGACAAAACCTATACGTCAACGACGGCGAAGATTGATGACAATGATGGAGTTCAATGATGGAATTTCATGGATAAAACCTACGGTGGCTCCTCTCTTTCCATGTTGGAACCCTCGTTCCCAATAAAAGTTTTCAGCGATGGAATTCTATGGTTCTATCATCGGAATGGAGGTTTTAGCAGTTAGCTGAACACAGATCGGACCATTTCATCGATGGTATTGCAGCGGTTTCTTTTTTTCTTTTCTTTCTTTTGCCCACATTGTTTGTCTTCTCTGACGATCTTGATGCTAGAAGCCCATTCTCTGTCCGGCGATCTAGTGTCCCTTGCCATGGCTACCGTAGAACACTGTGATTGGCCCTTCTCATTTCTTTTCTCTCTTCATTTTTTTTTTCCTATGGCCGCCGTAATCAGCCATGGTTGCTTGCTATTATCCCCTTCTTCAAGGGAGAGAATAGCAGATCATTGAGGAAAAGGAGGGAGAGAAAGTCAACATAAAGAGAGGAAAAAAAAAAAAGGGAAGATAATCAATTAACAACATCACATGCGTGCCACATGATGTTATTCTATTAAATTCCCTAACTACAAAATATGGGGGGTTTTTTAATGGTTTTTTTTTTTTTTTTTTTTTTTGGCATTTTACCCTAGTATTATAGAATATATATAGATAAAGGCAGGTATAACGAAACCTAATAAATCCTCCGCTTTACTTTTCTCCTTTAGCGCTCTATAGAGTACCACCACCTCTCTTCTCTACCATGGGAAAAGCCCTCCCCAAAATGACTTCTTCTTTCATAGTTTTCACTATTTTCTTCTTCCTTACCATAGTCGCCTGAAAAATCTCACCACTTCTCAAAAAACCTATCTCTGAAATCCCTCAGGCTTAAGCAAGAGAAGCTGAGCCACCTCCACTTCTACTTCCACGACATCTTCATAGGACGGTTGAACTGTCCCATTGTGATTGGACCATATACAACATGCATCGTAGGTGTGTATTGTGCATGGTACAACTACAACGCGATGGTTTGAGTGCTGCGATTGTGGATAATATCATTTATCTTTTCAGCGAGGCAACATTTGGTTTAATACCAATCAATGTTACTATAGTTCCAAATATGTCTTACTTTAACGACATGTGCATCAAAATAACATAGCAATCAATAGATCAAACCAATTGGGGCTAGAGAGATTGAAATTGGTGGCTAGCAAATTGCCAATTGCAATAAGATAATCAGAATTGATTGTGTCCCCATAAATTAGCTTTATGTCTATATTAAACCATGCCACAAAGAGGAAAAAAATATACTTATAAAACCATATCAAAAAGAGTGGGGGACAAAAAAAGACTTGTAACTCTGTAAAGAGTGACCTTGTTTTATCATTAAAGTTGAATGCTATAACAAAGAATGGCAATAGAATGAGCTAAATGGCTAACTCTGTCCACATAAGTCCTATAGGAACGAAAATGTCTTTTTATTTTTATTTTTATCTTTTGATATTAAGAGGTTCTAAATATTTTGCACTTGACAAATCGTTCTACTGTCACTTTTGACTTCCCAAAATTAGCCCAAACAAATCTACTCGTGTTCTTCCCTTTATTTTCCTTTTCGTGGGCCTGGGGATGTGTAAAAAATCACTTTTGCTAGGTTGGTTTGTGATTTCTCTCTCAAACTGCTTCAAACCGATCCGCACGCCTCCTTACTTGGGCTAAATATTTTCTAAAGTTATCCCACCAGTAGCCAACGTACACTTCGACACAAGCTAAGCCAATTATCGTTTCCCCTTGGCCAGAGGCTAGAGGTTAGAGCCCAATGCTGGTACTGCTGTTGCTGCTCTAATGCTCTTTACAAAAACTTTGGGCTCCTCCCTGTTAAGTTGAAGTTGAAGCCCTACCGAATTTTCAGGCCTAAAATCAAATGTATTTAACTGGAGGAGGGCCATTGCAACCCCTCAACTTTATTAGTAAACCCCACTTCTTTTCACTTTTTAAGATTTTATTAAAAATATAAAAATATTTTATGAAAATTAGCCGTGTTGTCAATTAGAAAACAATATTTTGAACAACTTTATAGAAGAATTTTTTTTTCAAAATCTATCCTTTAAGAGCATTTTTTGGCCATTTACAGTTTCCATTTCAAATTTACAAAAACGAAATTATAAATGGCTAAAAAATCAACTTAAACGACAGATTCTGGATAAATTTTCTTCTACAAAGTTGTTCAAAATGATGTTTTATAAGAGACCACATGATTAGTTTTTATAAAGAAAACCTTATATATTTTTTACAAAATCTTAAAATATAAAAATAAATGGGGTTTACAAATAAAGTTTGGGGGTTGCAATAGCTCCCCTCATTTAACTGTTCCTGGTTGATGGACACATTAGGCCCAATTTGAGGCAGCCCATTTCGCTGAGATTCTTTCCCCGGCCTCAAGGGATTTTTTCTTCTAATGGTTGGATTCTGAAAACCACTTTCCTTCAATAAAGTTTGCCCCCTTTTTCTTTTTCATTTCTTGGAACCGGTCCATCACAAATAAAGAAAAACAAAACTGAAATATCACATTCCATACATTCTGGTATTACCAAAAAAAAAAAAAAAAAAGTGGGTGTCACACCCTTTTTCTTTTTCATTTTTTTTTTATTGGTAATAATGAAGTAAGAAACACAAATTTAAAGTTTTAGATAAGGTTAATTCTATGGTACCCTAGTAAAAAATTAGGTATCATATCCATAAGGCTTCTAGAAATGATAAGTTGATCATTTCAAATGATAAATAGGGTCACTTGAAATGGTAAGTTGATCAGTCAAATGGTAAGTGGTCATTAAATAGGTAAGTGGGTCACTTCAAATGATAAATGAGCAATTTTGGGCCGTTTCAAATAGTAAATGAGCTATTTTAAATGGTAAGTAGGTCATTTCAAATGCTAAGTGCATATGATATCCTAAAAAACTTGTTGATATCGTAGAATTATCCTTTAGATAGAAATAATACAGTCCAAACCATCATATATGCATGTTAAATGTAACTTGTCTATAACTAAATGAAAATACCATGCAATTACTAGTAGGTCCCGTATCTCACCCTTTTATTCTCCTCACATGATCATTTTCCATGCAATTACTCCATGCTACACCTATACCTATCTAGATTAAAAGGTTAGTTAGGATAGAATTTTTAGATGAAGAAAAAGTCTTTGATTGTTTTGTTTGAAATGGAAAAGATAGTTCTTTAGACATTTTCCTATCATCTTATTTCTTTTAAATAGGATAGTATCTCAAAATAGAAATATACCACCTCTTATGTTTATTATATCCCACATATAAAGGATATAACTATCCTATAAATAATATATTTTTATTTAAAAATAACTGCAAATTCATAAAAATAATATATTTATTTTATTCGACTTATTCGGAATATCAAACATAGCCTTTTGTCTCTCTTGGAATTCTAAATTCTATATAAAGGTAGGTATAACGAAACCGAATAAATCCTCCGATTTACTGTTCTCCTTTAGCGCTCTAAAGAGTACCGGAGCGCCACCGCCTCTCTTCTCCACCATGGAAAAAACCCTCCCCAAAACGACTTCCTCCTTCCTAGTTTTCACTATTTTCTTCTTCCTCATCATAGTCGCCGGAAAATCTCACGGCTTCTCAAAAAACCTATCTCCGAAATCCCTCGGGCTTAAGCAAGAGAAGCTGAGCCACCTCCACTTCTACTTCCACGACATCCTCAGCGGCCGAAACCCGACTGCCATCCAAGTAGCAAAGGCTGCCTCGACAAACACATCGTCCACGGGGTTTGGCCTCGTAGTCATGGCCGACGACCCATTGACCGTCGGCCCACAACCGAACTCGAAACTCGTAGGAAGAGCGCAAGGAATATACGCGTCGGCGGCGCAGGATGAATTGAGTTTGCTGATGGTGATGAACTTTGCTTTCAAGGAAGGGAAGTTTAATGGTAGCAATCTGAGTGTGTTGGGGCGAAACGCCGCGCTTTCGGAAGTGAGGGAGATGCCGATCGTTGGGGGGAGTGGGCGTTTCCGGTTCGCACGTGGCTATGCTCAGGCGAAGACTCACACTATCAACTTCAAGACTGGGGATGCCATTGTGGAATATAATGTCTTTGTCTTCCATTATTGACGTCTTTTAGGCTATTACGTAATACGTACCCATCACTTCTTAATAAATCATTTTGATGTAATTTTGCTTTTGGCTGGGCAACACTTTTAGTGGGAGTGCTTGCTAGCTTCAAGTTTTACTGCCTATTTTATCCATTTATTCAGTATCTGTTTTTCTTGTCCAAATCGAAATAAAACATTTTAATAAATTTTACATAATATTAAAAGCATAAATTTATCACTTTAATTTGAATTCGAAAATTTTAAGATGATGGAGTCATCACTATTGTTGATTTTGTAAAATCAATTTTAAAAAATTCATGAAATGTCACTATTTTGGAATTTTTACTCTTATTTGAGATTATGATCATATTATATATACTTTTAATACTATGTAAAATTTCTTGAATTATTTAATTTCAAATTGAACACTCAAACAGACCCTTCGTATTTATTTTATTTTTTTACCACTGAATAGGATAGTTAAATAGGGTTTTGCCATGTGTGCATAAAAAGGTTTAGAATAAGTCTCAGCATGCAAAAAGTCTTGGATGGTCACCTTGAAAGTTAATTGAGGTAGAGTGAACAATAACCTCACTTGTCCTTTAAGAGATTAGTCAAACCATTAGATAATTCCACAACTGGGAAAAGTCAAATTGATCACTAGGGATTATTGTGCTAGGGCAACAAAGTTACACCAGATGATACTCTTTCCTTTTTTCTTTTTTCCTTTTATAGTAAAATAGGCAAAAGTTCAAGGCCATTATTTTCCAATTAGTATTAATTTATTGCGGTTCTAAACTTGAGCTCTTCAAGAAGAACTAAACTCCCATGAATTGACTGTTGCGTATATGTTATGCCAAAAGGAATTTGTTTTAAAAAAAAATAGATTTATTGACAAGGATGGACACTGTATTATCATTGAGTTGAATGTTACATCTAGGCATGGCAACAGAATGAGCTAAAAACGGCTAGCTCTCTTCACATCACTCGCATTTAAAATACTTTCAGGGCAAAAACTTTCCTGTAACTGTGATTTGGCCAGGTGGTATCACCAGCCAATTACATGCAAGCAAAGTGAGAAAATAAGACCTACAAGTACACTGATTTTCCTACTCTGCTTGATTGTGATTGGCTGGTGATACCACCTAGCCATATCACAGTTACATGGAAGTTCTGCTCTACTTTCAGACTCGTTTCGTGGCAGAGGGGACCGGATGGAGCCTTCAATAAATGCAACTACCCACTCCTTTGTAATCGTGCCCTGAAAAAGTGATGAAGTAAAATGTTTTATACTTTTAGCTTTGCAATTCATGTGGTATTAACAACGTACACTTTGTCACAAGCCAGGCCAATTATTATTTCCCCTTGGCCAGAGAGCCCTGTGATGCTGCTGCTGCTGCTGCTCTAATGCTGTTTACAAAAAATTCGGGCTCCTCCCTGTTAAGTTGAAGTTGAATCCCAACCGCATCTTCAGGCCTAAAATCAAATGTATTTAACTGTTCTTTGTTGATGGACACATTAGGCCCAATTTGAGGCAGCCCATTTCGCTGAGATACTTTCCCCGGCCTCTTAAGGGATTTTTTCTTGGGAACGGCTATTGCAACCCCCTATTCTTATAAGCCCACTCCTTTTCTTTCGGTTTTTAAGATTTCATGAAAAATATAAAAGGTTTTTGTAAAAACCGATCTCTTGGTCCACTAGAAAACATCATTTTGAACAACTTTGCAGGAGAAATTTTTCCCAAAATCTATCGTTTAGGTAGAATTTTTGGCAAAAAATTAAATAAATGTTATAAATGACTAAAAAATATATTTAAACGATAGATTTAGAAAAAACTTTTTTTTACAAAATTGTTCAAAATAATGTTTTCTAGTGGACATCACAGCCGGTTTTCATAAAAACTTTTTATATTTTGCATAAAACCTTAAAAACCTAAATGATGGGGTGGGGTAATAAGATTAGGGGGTTGCAATAGCCGTCCCCTTTTTTCTTCTAATGGTGGGATTCTGAAAACCACCTTCCTCCAATAAAGTTTGCCCTCTTATTTCTTGGACCGGTCCACCACAAATAAAGAAAAACAAAACTGAAATATCACAATCGATACTATGTGGTATTACCACCCAAAAAAATAAAATAAATAAAATAAAAAAGTGGGTGTCAGACCTTTTTTCTTTTTCATTTTTTTTATTGGTAATAATGAAGTAAGAAACACAAATTTAAAGTTTCAGACAGGGTTAATTTTATGGTACCCTAATAAAAAATTAGGTATCATACTCATAAGGTCTCTAGAAATGATAAGTTAATCATTTCAAATAATAAGTGGGTTACTTGAAATGGTAAGTTGATCATGTCAAATGGTAAACGGTCACTAAATGGTAAGTGGGTCACTTCAAATGGTAAATGAGTAATTTTAGGTCACTTCAAATGGTAAGTGAGCTACTTTAAATGGTAAGTAGGTCACTCCAAATGATAAGTAGGTATGATATCTTTAAAAAAAAACCCTTATTGGTATCATAGAATTACCCTTTAGATAAAAGTAATACAGTCCAAACTATCATATATGCATGTTAAATGTAACTCATATGTGACTAAATGAAAATACCATGTAATTACTGGTAGGTCCTGTATCTCACCCCTTTATTCTCCTTCACATGATCATTTTCCATGCAATTACTCCATGCTACACCTATATATACCCGGATTAAAAGGTTGGTTAGGATAGAATTTTTGGAAGAAGAAAAAGTTTTTGATTGTTTTGTTTGAAATGGAAAAGATGGTTTCTTAGACATTTTCCTATCACTTTATTTCTTTTAAATAGAATAATATCCTAAGATAGAAATATACCACCTCTTATGTTTATTATATCCCGCATATAAAGAATATAACTATTCTATGGATAGTATATCCCTTATTTAAAAATAATAGCAAGTACATAAAAATAATATGTTTATTCTATCCTACTTATTCGGTATACCAAACATTACCTTCGTGTCTTTTCCTTCGCTGGAATTCCAAATTCCATATAAAGGTAGGTATAACGAAACCTAATAAATCCTTCGGTTTACTGTTCTCTTTTAGCGCTCTAAAGAGTACCAGAGCGCCACCGCCTCTCTTCTCCACCATGGAAAAAACCCTCCCCAAAACGACTACCTCCTTCCTAGTTTTCACTATTTTCTTATTCCTCACCATAGTCACCGGAAAATCTTACGGCTTCTTAAAAACCCTATCTCCAAAATCCCTCGGGCTTAAGCGAGAGAAGTGAAGCCACCTCCACTTCTACTTCCATGACATCCTCAGCGACCGAAACCCGACTGCCATCCAAGTAGCAAAGCCTGCCTCGACAAACACATAGTCCACGGGGTTTGGCCTCGTAGTCATGGCCGACGACCGATTGACCGTTGGCCCACAACCGAGCTCGAAACTTGTCGGAAGAGCCCAAGGAATATACGCGTCGGCGGCGCAGAATGAAGTGGGTTTGCTGATGGTGATGAACTTTGCTTTCATGGAAGGGAAGTATAATGGTAGCAATCTGAGTGTGCTGGGGCGAAACGCCGTGTTTTCAGGAGTGAGGGAGATGTCGACCGTCGGGGGGAGTGGGCGTTTCCGGTTCGCACGTGGCTATGCTCAGGCGAAGACTCACACTATCAACCTCAAGACTGGGGATGCCATTGTGGAATATAACGTCTTTGTCTTCCATTATTGACGTCTTGGTTTGCATTCCAAGCCTCATAAGTATATATTTTTTTATGTCTTTAGCCAAGGCTATTAGGCTAGGGTTTGGATCCCCTCCATTTGCCTTCCCACCAGTTCTGTCCATTTCACGGTTCATAATGCCTCAATCAAATCTAACCATCATAGTTCCGCCACGTCATCTAAATATTTCCCACACTTTGGACGGTGTTATGTTGCAAAATAATGAAAAGTAAAATCGGCCCAACCACGATTTACGGCATCCAACCCATTTCCGTCAATGCTTTCCGCAAGCAACATCTTTAATTTCTCTATCATCAAATCCCGATCCAAAAATTCAGTCAGCCTCATCATCGGCCAACATTATCTCCGAAGGCAACAGTGGGTTTTCTCTACCACCATTTCGGAAGTTGGAGCGAGATTATAGAAGAGAAAAAAATCATATTCCAACGATCTTCTCTGGCCATAGTTGCCAGAAAATCTCCATTGCTGGCAAGCAAAAACTCATTTCACCACTCTTACCATTCATGACAGGGCTTTTCTCCACCACTATATCGGAAGTTGGAGTGAGATAAGAGAAGGACAAAATTTTGGGTAGGAATGGCAATGGGGCGGGTCAGGGGCAGGTCAACCATATACCATCCCCGAACCGCTCAATGAAACCTATGCCCAAACCCACCCCTAAACCCGGTGGGGTGAAGAACCTAATAACCATCCCCGACCCTATGGTTTTCTAAGAAAACCATCCCCACCCCGCCCTGCCCAAAAAAATTTTCCAGCCCCTATCATACCAACAACGATTCCCTTATGATTTCCATAAAAAATTCCACTATGATTTCCATGAATCTAAGCCCAAACGACAGCATATATATTGCAATTAATAAGAAATTTGAGCAATTAAGAAATTTGAGAAATATATATCGCAATTAATATTAATCATCACAACTCAAAAATACAATTGCAATTTGAGAAAGAGAATGGACTGAAGGTTTAGTTGAGAAAGAGAAAGAGAGAATGAGAATGAAGGCTTACTGATTTACAAGAGTGATTGGTGAAATATGAGAAACATTGAACTAGTGTAGATCTGGTGTAGATCTACTGTATAGATCTACTGTGTCGTTGAGGAACTACGTGAGGGAGGGAGAGGGACTGCAGCCTGCATAAGGGAGGTCTGTGACTCTTGTGCCGCCGTGAGGATAGTCGCCTGGCTATGGGGACTGGTTCGTGACTCCACCGACTCGTGAGTAGCGTGCTGCGTGAGGGAAGGAGAGAGTGAGCAGCGTGAGGGAAGGAGAGAGTAAGGGTGTAGGGCGAAGGTGGGGTCGTGGGGAGGCCATGCCGCCGCGAGGGTAGTCGTCGTGAGGGTAGTCGTCGCCAGTGAGGACTTGAGGGTTTGTGGGTGAGGGACTGAAGAAGGAAGAGACAAGGAAGAAGTGCGGCTAGGGTTTTTGGGGGGGAAAAGTTTAGGTTATATATATAGGGAAGGGTAAAACTGTAAAAGGATAAGCGGGTCGGTTCGGTTCTACAGGTCGGCACTAATAAATACCATCCCCGAACCGAACCGGTTGAAAATTTCAAAACTTAACCCATACCCGAACCGAGAGCAGAAAAAATTCCAAAAAACCCGTCCCTATGAGGGCGGGGTGGGGCGGGGCTCCTATGGGGCAGGTCCAAATTGCCATCCCTAATTTTGGGTCATCTTCTCAGGCCATGGTAGTTGGAAAAACTCCATTGCCGGCAAGTGACAACTTGTTCCCCACCCTTACTATTCATGATAGCTTCATCTCCATCTATTTTGCTCAGTTAGATTGTGGGAAGGGTGGGATGAAATTCAGGTTGCAAAAATATAAATTGTGAGCCGATCTTATTGCTATCTCCATTCTCCATCGCCGGCAACTCGGCAAGCGACAACTCATTTCGCATATTAGTGAATGCCATGTAACGCCCATTTTTTTAAATCACTTCTCCCTACATAACGCCGTTAGCTATAGGAAATAAAAGCAGGAGAAATACTTGGACGATGTGGTGAAACTATGGCCGTTGGATTTTATTGAGGCCTTATGAGCCGTGAAATGGACAAAACTGGTGGGTAGACCACTGGAGAGGATCTAAACCCATTAGGCTATTACGTAATACGTACCCATCACTTCTTAAGAAATCATTTTGATGTAATTTTGCTTTTGGCTGGGGAACATTTTTAGTGGGAGTGCTAGCTTCAAGTTTTACGGCCTATTTTATCCATTTATTCAGTATCTGTTTTTCTTGTCCAATTCAAAATTAAATATTTTAAAATTTTTTGCATAATATTAAAAGAATAAATTTATCACTTTAATTTGAATTCGAATATTTTAAGATGTTGGAATCATCACTATTGTTGATGTTAGAAAATCAATTTTAAAAAATTCATGAAATGCCACTATTTGAAATTTTTACTCTTATTTGTGATTTTGATTATTATATTTTTAATTTGTCAATTTAAGATGATATATTATATATACTTTCAATATTATGTAAAATTTTTTGAATTATTTAATTTCAAATTGGACGCCCAAACAGGCCTTTTGTATTTATTTTACCACTGGGTAGGATAGTTAATAGGGTTTTGCCATGTGTGCGTAAAAAGGTTTAGAATAAGTCTCAAGATGCAAAAAGTCTTGGACGTTCACCTTGAAAGTTAATTGACGTGGAGTGAACAATAACCTTACTTATACTTTAAGAGATTAGTCAAACCATAAGATAATTCCACAACTGGGAAAAATTAAATTGATCGCTATGGATTATTGTGCTAGGGCAACAAAGTTACACCAGATGATGCTTTTTTTTTTTTTTAATAAGTAAAATAGGCAAAAGATCAAGGCTATTATTTTCCAATAAGTAATAATTTATTGCGGTTCTAAACTTGAGCTCTTCAAGAAGAACTAAACTCCCATGAATTGACTGTTGCGTATATTAAACAATGCCAAAAAGAATTTGTTTAAAAAAAAAATATAGATTTATTGACAAGGATGGACTCTGTATTATCATTGAGCTGAATGTTACAGCTAGGCATGGCAATAGAATGAGCTAAAAACGGCTAGCTCTCTTCCCATAACTCGCATTTAAAATACTTTCAGACTCATTTCGTGGCAGAGGGGACCGGATGGAGCCTTCAATAAATACAACTACCCACTCCTTTGTATCATGCCCAGAAAAAGTGATCAAGTAAAATGTTTTATACTTGTAGCTTTGCAATTCATGTGGTATTAAGTTACTAACAATACATTTAACATATGAACAACTTAAAAAGATAAAAACAAAATGAAGTGGGCTCATGTCATTTAATTTGCCACATCAATTACCTTATGGAAAGCACAATAATTGAAACCATGTATTGGTACATCATTTTGAAGCATGTTGATAGTGAGTTTGTAATAAGTTGACAAATAATACCCTTTGTTTCATATTGAATTGGGAAGTGATCACCAAAAGACAATTTTCCCAAAATTTTACCCCCTATTTGGTTCCTAGATTCTACCAAGGAAAAAAAATGGAAGGCAAAAAAAAATGAGGAGAAAAGAAAATGAAAGGAAAAGATAAAATCATATTGGAAACAAAGAAGAAGAAGAAGAAGAAGAATTTGAATAATTTTAGCTTGATTTGATCTTATCTTATCTTTTCCTTTCATTTTCTTTCCTCTTCATTATTATTATTATTATTATTTTATTTTTTTTTTTTTTCCTGATTGGTAGAATCCATGAACCAAATAAAGGGTTAAAGTCACTTGTTTTTGAACTAGTTCACGTGATTTGCACGTGGGATATTGTTTTACGGGCTCCATTGGGGTTTTGCCATGTGTTTGGGACAAAAACCTCTTTTTATTGATAGCATTCGAAAAGGCTAGCTCAGCTCATTGCCATCTCTGCTGCCATAGATAGCCATGGTTGATTCCTTTTTCAATTTTCTTTTTTCATTTGTTTTCTAAAGTCACGTTCAATTCCTAGGATGGTTGCCAATTGTTTTAAACTTTGATGCAGAGAGTCTTCATCCAATAAATTTTGTGCAAAATGTGTGTACCTGCAGTTAGAAAGTGGATCTCCAATAGATTACTTGAGAAAATAGAAATGTGAGGGGTTGGTAGAATTACCCTGGTCGAGAATAGGCTTTAACTCTTTGAGCTTAAGGACATGGTTTGAAGGTTCCATGGTGCATTTCTAATCCATGGTGTTGCAGGGTCTTTCATGAGTGTGGAGCTTCCCATAAGAAAGTCCTAGTCACTAAAAACATTAGACCAGCTCCTAATTAACAGTTGTGGGACTCCTCGATCCATATGTACTTGTACACAAATTAGATCCATATGTACTCATACACAAATTATGTTAATGTCACAAATAATTGAAAAACTATTAATCGGTTGAGAGACCGATGGACACATAAACACGAATATATAAACCCACATCCATGTTCACGTTACAAAAAAATACAAATTTGCTAATACTTCTTCTGTTCCACAAAGATAGACCATTTTTGCAACTTTTTTTGTCCCAAAATGTTTGTCCTTTTTAAAAATTCAAATCATAATTTCTTAAACTACCTATTCTACCCTTTGTTGTTTCAATAATTGTCTTTAACACAAAACCTAATAAGAAGTAAGAGGTGAATATTTTTAGAAAAATAGAGTTTTAATAAATGATAAATTAATAAAATAATAATTTTTCTTAAATTAAGTGTTTCGTCAAACATAAATGACCAATCTTTATAGAAGAAAGGGATATAAATTAAACACGCCAAAACATATCCATGGGGCCAGGTACACAAAATCAGTTCTAATTAATTAATTGGATATCTGGTGGGAAGGGAGTGGAGGATAAAGAGGAACCTCCTCCTCCTCCTCTAAGGACGAGCCAAGTATTGTCCTAATAAAACCAAACCTGAGACGCTTCTTTTGTCATTACGTACCCCACCAAACCCAACAATGCATATAAAAGCAGCACTTGTCATACAATATTGGCAGACTTTTAAACTCCAACAATCCCTTTGTCTATTTTCTCCACCAAAACTCCCATCTTATTTACGGAGTAATTTGTTCTCCCATGGCTCAAATCCTCCCAAGCCTGCCTTCCACCATGACCACAACCCAACTTTTCTTCGCCATTTTCTTTCTCTCAATCCTACTTGCCGGAGATTCCCACCCTTTCTCAACAGACATATCACATGAATCACTCGGCCTCAAGCGACAGAAACTAAGCCACCTTCACTTCTACTTCCATGACTCTATTAGAGGCCCAAACGCCACCGCCATTAAAGTCGCCGAAGCCCCCATGACAAACACATCGAAGACCAATTTCGGCTCTGTTTTTATGACCGACGACCCATTAACAATCCGGCCGGAATTGAGCTCGAAACTCGTCGGGAAAGCGCAAGGAATTTACGGGTCGGCGGCGTTCGATGAATTGAGCTTCTTGATGGTGATGAACTTTGTTTTCACTGAAGGGAAGTATAATGGCAGCAATCTGAGTTTGTTGGGGCGCAATGCAGTATTCTCTGGGATTAGGGAGATGCCGATCGTCGGCGGGAGCGGGCTTTTCCGGTTTGCTCGTGGCTATGCTCAGGCGAAGACACACACAGACACTGTGGAAGAAGGCGCCATTGTCGAATATAATGTCTTTGTTTTCCATTATTGATGGCATTTTAAGAACTCCGTGTCTGTTTTTAATCAAGTCTTAATTTGGAATAAAATTATGGATGACATTTTAACCTCTGTGTGTGTTTCTAAATAATAAAGGGTTCGAATATATATATATATATATATATATATATATATATATATATATATATATATATATATACTCATTCTGTTTCAAATTTGACTGTGAAGTCCAAATATACGACCTAACCCAAAAAGAATCCAAAATCCTATTAAATTAACTCACAATTCCAAAAACTGCGTGTATGTGCAATATCCTAATTGTTGATGCTGATGAACTCTGCTTTATGGAAGGAAAGTAAGAGCCACCTCATTGCCATCCCGTGCATTAATTTCAAAATGAATGAAAGAGATGTGCACATGATTTTCCATTAATTACCCAATCTTTAAATAATCTTCGAGCCCCATCATATTTTAAATTAGGGTAAATTACAATAAGATCATCTCTAAAATCTGACTATTACATATACATTCCCTCACGTTTTTAAAATTACACTGACACCCCCTACTTTACAAAATAAACTACAAAGAGATCTCTCCTTCTAACTTCCGTCCATTAATCCGTTAAATCATATTCAAATTTTTTCAAAATACCCTAACTAGCCTTAGTGGATGATAACTTCCATGTTAAATGCGTATAACCCACTAGTCCAATAGTTCATCCAATACTTTTGAATTTTTTAATTATTATTGATAAACAACTAAAAGATAATATATATATATATATATAAGAAAAATGTTAAAAACAATTTAAATTTTCTGTCCAACTGATGTGGCAGTTGTCAAATTTGTTGTTTAGAAAAAATTAGTTATTTAATTAAATTTTTAATTGATTTGCAAAATAAAAAATAAAAAAATTGATTTGCTAAGTTGCCACCTCGTTTGAGTAAGTAGATTTGAGTTTAAAAAAAAAAAGGGGCCATGTAGCATTGCTCATATGTAGAAATAAATAAAAAGAATTATTACAATGAAGATGCACGTATAGAGGTGGCAAATGATGTGGCAACTTGGCAAATCAAATTTTTTTTTTTTTTTTTACACATCAATTAAATAGATAATTGTTTCTAATGAACAAATCTGATGGCTACCACATCAGTTGGACAAAAATTTAAGCTTTTTGGCATTTTTCTTTTATATATATATATATATATATATATAATCTTTTAGTTGTTTATCAATAAATAAATAAATCAATCAAATGTACTGGATGAATGTGTTGGACTGATGAGTTATATGCATTTAACATGGAAGTTGTCATCCAATAAGGGTAATTAAGGTATTTTGAAAAAAATTGAAAGTGATTTAATGGATTATGAACGGAATTTAAAGGGAGGGGGTCTTAATGTAATTTCAGAAACGTGTGGGGGTCTATTTGTAATTGTCAGATTTTAGAAGGGTCTTAATGTAATTTACCCTTTAAACTAGCTCATTTATGTCACCCTCAATTCCATGCACTACAGCTTTGTTGATTATTGTCGGCGGATGTTTCCCTTTTTCCTTTTTGTCTTAATTTTAATTTTTCTATTTTTTTTTTTTTTTTTTTTCCCGAGGGAGAGGAAGAGGGGGTTTGGTTTTTACCAAGGCAACAATTAAAGGCACTAAACAAAAGTACAGTACTCCGTATAGTAATGCTATTTGATCCAAATGAAATCTCATCTAACATGATTTGGCTTCTAAAACCTAAAAACATAATTGATTTGGGAAAACATTAGACCATTCACCTTAAACCATCCATCTCCCATCACCCATCTTATGTGTCATAAGTGGATGGGTGAAAGATAAAAACTGACGTCAAAGTACGAAAAAAACCAAAGAAACTGATACATATGATAGTGGTGAAAGTGGGTGATTTATGGTGGGTAGCATAGCATTACTCATTGATTTTAAAATTTTAGTTTCTTGTTGCATATAGACATGCTAATCCGACATGAGAATACCACCCAATGGGTCTTCATGTCAAAAAAATAGGAAAATGTTAGTTAGTCTCACATTTATTCATATTAGTGAGTCTTACAACTTTACCTTTTATTCTCTCTTATTAAGGCAAATTGTAAGATAAAGTAGTGTAAGACGCATTTCCCAAAGAAAAAACCCCTTCCTTTTTTATCTTTCACATGATCTCCTTCAATGCGTAAAATCGTAAGGACATTTAAATGAGTCCCATTAACTGGCATTCTGGGTAGAAAAGTTTGGCGCACGGGGTTCTGTTTTCAGAGGTTTACGTTCCTTAGGAAGGAAGAGAGATCATGTGATCATCACTCACAATACTCACATTTTTTAAAACCCCAACCGCTGTTGTTGCAACAGTCGAAAACCGCCTCCCGCGCCTTCTTCCCCCGTACAGTTTGTATGTCTCATCACAACTTTCTCTCCGTACGAATGCATGGCAGATCCAAGGGCTATCATTCCATACGATGACCCGTTTGATAGCCTGTATACAGAAAGCTTTTTCAGTTTTCTTGACAATTCCATTCCCAATTTCGCAGATTTATCCTCACCCCCACAACCCAATTCTTACCCTCCTCCAATTTCTCAATCCGGTGATGACAACATTGACGGTGCTTTCGACCCATCAGATGATCCAATCTTGTGGGGACTGTATGCGGGTGAAGCGGGTCCTTCGGAGAGTAACCAAGAGGAAGGCAATGACCAAGCACCAAATTTTGGTCATGGAAACACAATGCCACTTTCGTTTTGGCCTGTGCCACCGGTTCCATTTGTGTGCAGTTGTTGCCATGTGCTTAGGGAAATAATTCATACTAATGGTAGAATTAAAATGGGTTATTTTCATCAATGCCATAGTCAGAAATAAAATGGGTTTTTTTTTTTTTTCCTATTTATTTACTTGTACAATTGTCTTTTTTTTTTTTTCTTTGGGTGGTAGGAAACCATATTGTAAAGCTTGAAATTCATGGAACACTGGGTATGATCTGTCATGCTGTTCTTGGGAATCGTCGCAACACCGATGCGGTTTATCGAGGTTATGGATATCAAATGTTTGAGTGAGTTTATATTTTCTTTCTAATTTTTTTAATTTAAAATTTAATATTAAAAAAAAATTATTTTATTTATGTAAATTATGTGACAGCTAGGAATTCAAGCCATGGGTTTTAAGAATCCTGTGGTTTATTCCATTTTTATGTAATCTTAGTCTCGCCTTCGATAATTTGTGGGTGTAAACCATATGATGAATTACAATACATATAGCTGATCGATTTTCCGACTACTTCAAATTTCAATCAGTTTTTGCAAGAAAAGCATGGAGTATGTGAAGCAGTTCCTAATGCATTACTGCAAAGAACGTAAACAGGCCGGATACATTATGCTACAAGACCCACTCTCCATATTCTATGAAGCCTTGTGTGTTGGATTGGAATGGAATGGAAATTTAAATACCGATGAATTTTTTGAACAACCTCCAAGGGATTCAGGTTGGTGCATGTGCTTCTTCTACCTTGTTGTGCACTATAGCTATTTTTAAGAGGTACTCATATATTGTCACTCACTTAAGGAATATTACTGTGTCTAAATTTTAAGTTTGCTTATAGGGGAACATGAAACAAATCAAAAAGGGGTTGAAATACATGAAGAGAGAATTCCTAAGAGCTCGCTTGCAGCACAGGTTGTCGTCACTCTCCTCACCTATAAATTTGGGATTCAAGAATTATTCGTGTTAGGAATAGTTCGTAATATGTGAGTTATTTGGGAAAATATAAGGAATAATTTGAAAAAATCTATGATTAAAAAAAAGGAATAATGCAATTTCACCTAATAAGAAAGATGTACCATATATTGTTTCACAATTATTTGAAAACATTTCAAAAATTTTGAAAATTTGGGACTCATTAGTAATATTTTGATTATTCGGAAATAATTTGAGACTTGTTGAAATATACAGGATAAATTTGGGATTAATTCATTCGTTTAATGATAAATCAAGGATAAATTTGGAAGATTAATTTGAGAAATAATTTTATAAATTTTTTTACTAGATGGTCATTAATTTATGTGACTATTTTTTGATAAGATGCAACATCTCGTCCTAGTCATGTATAATTTAGCAGAGAAATCTCTTTGAAAATATAGAGTCATCCATTGCAATAAAGGCCATTGATTTATTTGCTTTTGTGTTTTGTATTGTGTTGTGGAGTAGTGCAGAGGGAGAGAACAGGAAAGTTGACATTGAGAGACTTTGTACAGTATTTCCATCTCCCCATAGAAGATGCAGCCAAGCAATTGAACATATGCCTCACTGTTGTGAAGAAAATATGCCGCAAACATGGATTGAATCGATGGCCCTACAGAAAGGTCTGTGTGTGTTAATGTTTTTCTTTCTTTTTTTTTTTTTCCCTCCGATAAATGTGTCGTGTGTTTTTTTTTTTTTTTGATAAATACAGATCAAAAGCATTGAGAAAAAATTAACAATGTTGAGAGTCAGTTTAAATACTACAAATGTTGAACAAAGGGCGCATGTTCAGGCTGAGATCGACAGGCTTCAACAAGAAATGGGAAATATTTGTGCTGGAATCCTTCAATGACAAAATTTTGATCGTAATCTTATATTAATCAAAATTTAAATATATATTTTTTTTACAGCAATTTATATATATATGCTGAGTAGCAGGTTAGTTTTTGCCAGTCTGTTAGTTCAATCAAGAATTATTAATTAAATTGTATTTGCTTTCTATTAGGGTAATAATCAAAAAAGAAGATGGAATATTAATTGTATGGTGGGTCTCAGGGATTTTTTGTAGGCCATTAATTGCCCATCGGGTTTTATCATACTCCATTTGTCATTCGTCCTACTTTGTTTGATAACAATTTTCATTTTAGGAAATTCCAAAATGTTTGTTACTTGTCAAAAGTCAAAGCAAAAATTATTTTATTTTTCCAAAAAGAAACCCTTTAATTTCTTTCTATTGAAAACTGAAAAGTACTCTATAATGATAGTAAAATTGGGAACATAGTGTCATGACAATGCATTAAATAGTGCACTTTAACATGCCTAACCTCTTGGTCAAAGTGGCTCAATTAAATTGGGATGGAGGGAGTAATTATTAGGGATATTTTTGTCAATTAAAAGTTTTTTCTAATATAATTAAACATTTTGCTTTTATTGGCTTTGATGAACAGTAATAATGAAGAATATTTATAAAAAAATTAAAAATAAAAGAATAGAGAAGAGTAAAGGATGGAAAACTAGTGGAGTAGAGAAGAGAAGGTTGGCCTGGCTGGCTTATTTAATGTTCATTTTAATGGTTTTGAATTTGAATGCTAATAATAAATTAGAAATTTGAGGAAAGTGAAGAGTGGAAGGTCTATCTGTCCATGCATGTGTTGGATTTCATTTCCTCGTTTACTAATATTTAAAATAATAATAATAATAATAATTTTTTTCATTTAAAGTTTTAGACTGGAGAGGTATGTGGCAACTTTAGGGAACATGGGGTGGGGACAAAAAACTAGAAACAGAGGATTCGCATTAAAAACCAAATTTAACTCCCCCCAATTTTCTTTTCTCTGCCATTAATTACCCCACCAAAGCCGTTTTTAATAAGTGAGTCTTCCACCTAATGGTGACACGAGCAAAATAAAACAGGATTGTGAGATCAAAAATCATTATGATGATATTAGGGAGTATTTTTTTTCATTTTTACTAGTTTATAACACTAGTGATCTACAGTTATGGCAATTACATAAAAGATTTTTAATTGTTTCTTTTGTCTTAACCCAGTCAAATCCCTTCCCTTTCCTTCTGTCACAACTCCTTTGCTTGACTGTCTTTTTTCTTTTTCCTTTTCTTCTAAAGACAATTCGTGAACTAAACCTAAATCCCACCAGCCCACCCTTTCTTTTCTCCTGTATTAAGGCTGGTTACTACCCTACGACCTTTTTCTTCCCCAGGCACCATGGCCAAAACTCTCCCAAAACTCACATCCTCCACCCAACTCTTCTCCACCATTTTCATCTTCATAACCATAGTTTCCGGCGAATCACACCCTTTCTCAAGAAACTTGTCTCCAAATGCCCTAGGGCTCAAACGACAGAAGCTTAGCCATCTCCACTTCTACTTCCATGACATCGTTAGCGGCCAAAAGCCAACTGCAGTTGAAGTAGCAAGGGCACCCACAACAAACACATCGAAAACAGGATTTGGAGGGGTAAACATGGCCGACGACCCATTGACCGTCGGTCCACATCTGAGCTCGAAGCTCGTGGGAAGAGCGCAAGGAATATACGGGTCTGCGGCGCAAAATGAAGTGGGTTTATTGATGGTTTTGAACTTTGCTTTCATGGATGGGAAGTACAATGGTAGCAATCTTAGTCTGTTGGGGCGCAACGCTATATATTCGGGAGTGAGAGAGATGCCGATTGTTGGTGGGAGTGGGCTTTTCCGGTTTGCTCATGGATATGCTCATGCGAAGACTCACAGTTTTGACCATAAAACTGGGGATGCTGTGGTGGAATATAATGTCTATGTGTTTCATTATTGACCTGTTGGTTTGCATATTAATATAATAAATAAATTACTTAAGATCTTTCAAATCAGTTGTGAATTGTGACTTTGTGAGTTAGCTCATTTAAAATTCAGATAACATTGAAGAGGTGAAATTATTTCAATTTTCAAAATTTCTAACGAGTCCATTGTATAGCTTAATCAATAAAAAAATAAAAAATAAAAAACCTAGGAACCCCGGCCACCCCATAAAAAAAATAATAATAATAATAATAAAAGCCAACAAATGAGGACGTCTTGAAATATAATCATAATTATGAAACCCAGATCCAATACTAACCTGGTTGAAGAAATGGATCACCGAATCACTAGCCTAACTGCTAGCTAAATATATTCGTCGGCAAGGGCAGATGCACTAGTATGTGGCAAGTGCAACCACTCAACCTTTTTTTTTTTTCTTTTTAACACTAGTGATCGTTGCTTTTTTTATTGGTTTGTGTGGTTGGTAAGAAAATTTATAATAAACTTTTTGTTCTGGTATATAAATTTTTTGAAATTATTACTTTCTTAAATTTGAAATTATTACTTTCTTAAATTTTTGAGGTCAAGCTAGTAAAGGTTCAATTTTATAGATTATAGAAAGTTAAATTTAGTTTGTGAATAATTTCTTATGTGCAACGACCATTGAAAAAATATCTTGGATCCGCTCTTGTAATTGTCGGACCACATGATTGAAAAATAAATTTTGAAAATACATATATTGGGTATACCATAAGGTCATGAAACTTTTATGTTAGATAAAATTGTAGTGAGCGTAAAACACATGCAATGTTAGTACCAAAAGAAAAAAAAACACATGCAATGCTTTAGAGTGGTGGCCTTGGAGTTTGGATTCGGTGTTTCCTCAAATAGGTGCTTGTCACTTTGGATGAAGGATATATTAGTTGGTATTATAAATCTACGGTGTCTAGCACATATATCTCCCTGATATCTTCGTGCATGGAAGGCTGAAGGAGAACCAGATCAGCCTACAATGAATGGGCTCGGTTATTGCCACCACATAAAATACTTTAAACCCCTATTTAGTTTACATCTTTTAAAATATAAAAAATTTCTACCAAAACTAGTTACGTAATCTATTAAAAAATATCATTCCAGACAACTTTATAGAAGAATTTTTTTTTTCAAAATCTATCATTTAAGTGGACTTTTTGGCCATTTTTCATGGAAAATGAAATAGAGATTGTAAATGGCCAAAAAATCCACTTAAATGATAGACTTTAGAAAAACTTTCTTTTACAAAGTTATTCAGAATGATGTTTTCTAATTGACTTCGTGACTAGTTTTTGTAAAATTCTTTTAAGTTTTTTATAAAATCTTAAAATTATAAACTAAGGGGGGCTTTATTAGAATACTTTATGTGGTAGTAATAGCCTTCATCACAATGAATATAGTTTCGACCTTGCCGTAGGGGTCATCAAAAGGCCCGAGGCCAATGGTGTGCCTGAAGGCCAAAGGCATGATCCCTTGGGCTGGGACTGAGCCCAACGTTAGGAGCCCGAAGCAGACCTGATTTGACCTGAAAAAAGCCCGAAAAGCTGAGCCCATATGTTTTTTCCCCAATGGATGTATTATTAAATTAAAATAAATACCTAATATTAATATATGGGTCAGGATCAAAACACAAGATTTCATACAAATTTTGACACAAGTCACCATTAGATCAAGAGATCCAAGGGTGAATACTAGCACTGATGTGGGCACTTCTTTTTAATTATTGATGACATTGCCTTTACGTGGCACAATTATTATTATTATTATTTTTAAAGAAAAATCATGGCAACTCATATTTTCCATAATCCCCTTCCATGGCCGTGTCACAGCAACCCACCGGCTCAATAATCTTCCATGGCCTCATCAACCAACCCGCCTACTTCAGTGCTGGCAGCAGTCCCCAAATTGTGACAACAACCTTTGATCCATTGGCTAGAGTGGTCACGGATCAGCCCTCCCGTACTAGCTTTTCCTGGATTATCAATAACCAACTCATCTGTATTAAGTTTACAAAATTGCTCATTAGGAGGTTCCCATTTAACCAAGACCCATTGGAAAACACTCGAAGTATTGAAATTACCAGATAAATGAAAATATTCAGTAGCCTTGACTATCATGGCTTCACAGTTCTCCATAGGCAATAACAAGTTTTGTTGGAAAACAAAATTATTCCTATTGAGCCATAGGGCCCAACAAGCAAAAGGGAAAATACTAGAAAAAGAAATCAGTCTCTCATGATTAGGATTGTAGTCCCCAACATTATGTACAATCCATTTTTCCAGAGGCATGTCAGGGTTATGGTTTATTCTCGGATTCACCATATTCCAGAATTTTTAGGCATAGTCACACTCACGGAGAATATGATCCATGGTTTCGGATGGGAAAAACAGATTGGGCATAGATTTATATTTGTGATGTGTCTTTTATGAAGAACTGCATTGCAAGCCAATTTCCTTTGGCAGCTAGGAAATTACGGATTTTTGGGGGAGTGTTAATTTTCAAAATCTTACTCCAGCAAGAAAGGGAAGCTTCAAACGTAGGATTTTCATTAGAAAGGAGACAAGCCAATTTGGAACAAAATTTACCAGTTAGAACCAATCTAAGAGATACAATCTTCACCCTCAACAAAGTGTTGACAAGGGGGAGGCCCAAGCAAATTCCATGATTTATCTGGGTAAAGAAAAGGATAATTTATCAAAGTACCAAGACCCATCTTCACTAATCAGATCACTAATAGTTAGATTTTCCTCCCCAATTTTAAACGGGCCAAAAATGGCACCTCTTAATAGCCGATGCACGTTTTAGTGGTCTAAGGCTATGTTTGTTATAAGAGAATGAGAGAGGGAAGGGAATGGTGATTCCATTTTCCAAGAAAAAGTGAGTGTTTAGTTGCACAAGAGAATAAAATGGTCATTCCTTGGTGAGGGTCTATTCCTTCTAATGATGAATAGCCATTCTTTCCCAAACCAAGAGGGATAGCAATTCCCATCTTCTAAGGAGTAAAAATCATTAAAAATGGCTCTCACCAATGCTTTTTCATTTCATTCCCATCCTCTTACCAAACATTAGGATGAAATGTCCATTCCTAACTCCCATTTCATTATATTCCATTCTATCAAACCAAACGTAGCCTAAGGGTCCAAATATTGCAACCCCTTCAAGTGAACTCCTCACCCACTAATTTTAATTTTTTTAAGGTTTAAGAAAAATATAAAATTTATTTATGAAAAGTGGCCGTGAAATCCATTAGAAAACATCATTATGAACAACTTTGCAGAAAAAAAGTTTTTTCAAAATTTATCATTTAAATAGAATTTTTGGCTATTTATAATCCCTATTTCATTTTTGGTCAAAAAGTTCACTGAAACCTTTAGGGAAACTAGCACAACAACCCACTACCACTGCCTCCACTTAAATCTTGCATAGGTTGTCTTAGTAAAAAATCAAACCCTGTGACCATATGCCTAAACCACACAATCACAAATTTATTTTTACCAACTAGTCTATCCAAGGATAGGTCCCACTGCCCACTTAATTGTTGCTGCCTTTACTCATTCTATCTTCTCGTGGGTATGCTATAACTTGGCTGACTTGTTGCCGGTAGCATTATTCGAGTAAAAGCTAGGCCCGTTAGGACAATATCATGATAAGATACAGTAGCTCTGGGTCCTTCGCGTTCACTCATGCTTCATAATTATTGTACCCAGGATTTATCAGTTCTCGTGAGGTAGCATTGATTCATTGAGAGAATGACAACTCATTTGATACCATCTCATCTATCACGATCAGAGGAGAAATCAACTTGAGACCAAGGGAGCTGCGACCCTGACTAAATTTTTTATATTTGAGCTAGATAAATGCATTTCAAAAATTCTTAAAATCTTATACTTGGCCACCTCAAATTTTTAATTTTACTTGAAAATATAGAACTCTTGTTGAATTAAAGCACTTTCGTAGTATACTAATTACTATATTATAAATGAATTAGGATCGTTGGATAGTTTTATGAAAATCTTTTATAGTTTTCATAATACTTTAAGAAGTTTAAAATAAAGTCTTTTTGATGCCCATAACCATCCCAAAAAAAGAGTAATTTCATGTAATAGAACAGTGAAACCTAGCTCCGCCCTGACCACAAAGCACTTTGCTCTTTCCTGATTGGAATGTGGCTTTGATTGGGCCTCAAAAATGTGTAACATGCATGGCACCAGGTTTTCAATCTACTTTTATCTTTTTTTTGGTAAACCAATCTACTTTTATCACTTTATGGCTTGTCATGTCGAACATGGACACGACCAATTGACCAAACAATGGCATCGTCTTCCCAAACGTTCGACTTCCCACCGCTTATTCCACCGTGTGGACTCCGCTCCAAAGTCTTTCCAGGCCACCCAACTTTATAATTTATGGTGTCCACTTCATCTTTAAGCAAAGCCCAATCCATTTGCGATTTCCAAAGATTTCTAAATCCTATCGGAGAAAACATTATCATTGGTACCAATTTTTTATTGATTGTGCTTTTAGCCTTAACAATAATTGCCGTGCATGCACCATTCAAGAGTCACATGGTGTCACGGGCAAATAAAAGTCAAGTAAAGTGATATTGTCGGATCATAAAATGCTTTGATAATTTTATTTTGCTTGACCTTTATTGACCTGTGACATCACGTGGTTGGATGGAAGTTCTTCTCTTTTCAATCAATCTTGTAATGATGGGAGTGTATCATGCACGTATTACAAGCTCCACATGTGTGCATTTTTTTTTTCATTTTTGTACATTGAGAATACATATGCATGTGCATAATACACACCAATTATAATGCGATGATCACCGTTGCATCTGTTATTAGCATTTCTTTGGCATTCGTTCAAGGAAAGAGCTGGCAGCAAGATACTCCCCCGCCCTCTTCTTTTTTCCTTTTTTTTTAATTTTATTTTTTTATCGTCCTCCTCTTATTTTTTTGGATGTTCCAAAATTGTTGTTTTATTAAAAAAAATAATGACATTTTTTAATTGATTTTTTAAAATATCATTTTCTCAAGAATATTTTATATTTTCTAATGTTTTGTACACTTGAGGGCAAAATTCAAATGTTGAAACATTTATATTGATGTAAAAGCATTGAAAACGATTTTTTTTTTTATTTTTAAAAAATGTGTTTTTTCAAAATGGACTACGGTCAAATAAGAACGGAGGGAGTAATTATAAAAAATACAGAGTAGTTGGTAATTGTCCTCTTCCATCATTTCACCCACAGCTAAAGAAAAAAAAATGCTCAAAATCATCGTTTTATTTATAAAGGAAATGTAAGTCTATAGATCAAATGCTTCGAAATAAATGTCAACCCTATTGCAACGAAACTTTTGTGGGAATAAATCCTATGCACTATTGCAACAAAACTTTTGTGGGAATAAATTCCAGCCCTATTGCAACGAAAGAAGTCTATGCGATAACATATTGCAACAAATTGGATCGATGCGACAACCTATTGCAACAGAGCAAATCGATGTGGTTGCTAAAGGCGTGACTGATGAAAATAGTGGCGGGATAGAATTTATCCTATTGCCACAGTTAGTGTCGTTGCAATTTATCGGTTGTAACAAATGCCATGTTTTAGTACCTATTGCAATGATTCCTTATGCAACGACTCATAAGGAATCATTGCAATACTTGACTTAATTGCCTTTATATTTTTTATTGTTACAATAGTATTGTGGCAATAAGGTGTTTTTGTTGTAGTGTTCTCGATATTTGATTGACTTGATATTTAGCATGCATGACGTGCATGGGGGATTATATATATAATCCAACAAAACAAAACGTATACCCTAACACGCTCCATTATTAGATATAACTAAAGGGACTGTTTGGGAATAATCTTTCATAAACGGTTTTTCCTAGTACCAAGCTCCAGGGGCGGATCTAGAAATTTTTTCCAGTGGTTGCACTTTTAAAAAAGTGACACATGTCTTCTTTCTATATATCATTTTATTTTTATCTCTCCACTAAATGATTAAAAAAAGAAAGATTATTAATAATTTTTTTAAAATAGATCAAAAATAACTGGTGTCTTTGGAGTACTCACTTGGATAACTAACTAGCTAATTTAAAAAATGTCATTTTGCTAGCTAAAGTAGTAAAAATTTAGCTATTACCCTTGACGATGCTCTTAGCTAGCTAAATGTAGCTAGTTAAAATGACAATAGCGTAAATAGCTAACCCTTGGAGAAGGAAAAATGTGATTTGACTAGTTAAAATAGTCATAGGGATTGGATAGCTAGTTCCCTTGGATATGCTCTAAGATAGATTCATATTCCCACAAAGACATACGTGTTAGTTACAAATCAAGGAAGGATCGAAAGGTCAATTTAGTGAATCTCATAAATGCAACTCCTAGGGTTGCTATCTGATCGACACAATGACCACCTAATTAATTAATATGTGAGAGTAGCTAAGATGGATGTATACTTAAATACAGACAAATACATGTTAGGTACGATTTAAGGATTGAAAGGTCATATTCCTAGAGTCACTTGATCATAATGGTGGTAAATGAGAGTAGCTAAGATGGATGCGTACTAGGGTCACTTGATCATAATGGTGGTAGATGAGAGTAACTAAGATCATAATAGTGGTAGATGAGACAAATACATGTTAGGTATGATTTAAGAACCGGAAGGTTATATTCCTAGCTAGGGTCACTTGATCATAATGGTGGTAGATGAGGGTAGCTAAGATGGATCCGTACTTGAATATAGACAAGAATGATTTAAGGATTAAAAGGTTATATTCCTTGCTAGGGTCACTTGATCATAATGGTGGTAGATGACAGTAGCTAAGATAGATGCATACTCGAATACAAACAAATACATTTGAGTTACGATTCAAGGATCGAAATGATATATTTTGAGTCGCTTGAGCATAATTAATGGTGGTAGATAAGAGTAGCTATGATGGATTGATGGGTGCATATTCAAAATATAGACAAGACAAATATGTGTTTGTTACAATTTAAGAATGGATTGAAGGGTCAAAGTCTTATGTGAAAAATTAAACGAGTCGATGTCAAGATTTACTAGATTTTATATAAAAATAGCAACTCTTTGAAGTAAGGGGCAGATCCAGAAAATTTTCTTAATTTTATATATATATATATATATGCTTCTAAGAGTTAGATAAGGAAGAGAGAAAGGTAGGACCACATATCGGCATGGTTGACTAGAAGTGTGATGAAATGACATAAAACAATAGCTAGGCATACCATACTTTAAAATGCGTAGGCGACTTTTAAAAACGTGGAACCTTATATACTATTTGTAACACTCCTATCCCTATGTACCCTATGTGGGATAAAGTCTTTATAAGATGGGAAAAGAGGGAAAGTCGCAAGACCACACATTGACATGACTGAATAGAAATGATAAAATAGTACATAAAACTAACAAGCATGCCATAAAAACCAATTTACAAATTAAACCCAACTTTATATAATCTACAAAAGTGGTATACATTAGTAAATTTAACCAAATTTAATCAAATTAACCATTTTTTCTCAATGGGATTAAAGCATTTAAGTAAATTTAAATAACATTACTTATTCATTTTATTTTATTTTATTTTATTTTTATATTTGAGTGGTTGCACGTGCGGGCAGATGCACCTTAGTGCATCCGCCCCTGCCAAGCTCCAATGTTTGGAAATCCCACTCAGGCCCATATCAAGTTCTTATTTATTTGTATTTGGGTCCAAAAGCTAATCAACAACTTTCCTAGTGATGTATTTATATATATAGTTGGTTACAAGAGGTGGTCTTGTCTATGCAAACTCCTCTCTTCTTTTTCTCTCTCTTTTTCTCTCCTTCACTTTGTCTCTCTCTGTCTCTCTCTCTCTCTCTCCTTAGGCTCTGTATGGATTGAGAGAAATGGAGAGAAGAGAAGAGAAGAGAAAAGAAGAGAAGGGAAGAGAAGAGAACAGAAGAGAAAGTAACTTTCTCTCCACCCTGTTTGGTTAGTCAGACTTCATTAATGAAGAGAAAAGGAGAGAAAGTAGTTACAATTACATTATTACTCCTTTTTATATATTAAACAGAAGTTATGTAGGGATATTTTTGTCATTTCATAACTAACTTATTACTTTTCTCTCCATTTCTCTCCAAATCTCTCCAATTTGGAGAGAAAGGTAAATGGGTCCATTTTCTCTCCATTTTTCCCCATTTCCACTACAAAAAAATGGTTGATAGATGATGCTTTTGGAATTTAAAAAGATGACCGTTTTTTAAAAACCAATCATTTTTTGATTTTTAAGATGAAAAGATGACTAGTATTTAAGTTCAAACTTAAAACAGTCATCTTTAAAACAACAAAGATGACTGGGTTTTAACAAAAGATGACTACTTTTAAAAAAGTCATCAAATTCACTTTCCTCTTTTCTCTAACTCCCCGATCCTCTTTTAACACAACTACCTTTTTTTTTTTTTTTACCTCTCCTCTCTCTATCGCTCCATCCCTCAGTTTCTCACTCACAGAGCCTCACGCTGTCACGCATCAGGCCAGGCCACCGTCACCGTCGCCGGCGCCCAGGCCAGGCCACCGTCACCGTCGCCGACGCCCAGGCCAGGCCACCGTCACCGTCGCCCTTATCGTTGCAAGCACCATCTCCATCTGCCTCACTCGTGCCGAAATTGTTGCGATCCACTTCGCTAGAAGCTGCTGCTGGCCTCGCCGGAGTTCCTCCAAGGTATATCTCTCTCCCTCTCTCTCAATCTGTCCAGATCTGTTCGAATCTGCCTTGTATATTTTTCTGTGTTTTTTTTTTTTTTTTTTTTTGGGTGCATTCTTTGTGTCTCTCCCTTTTTCTTGCTTCCGATCTATGTCGGCATGCAGATTTGCTTCTCAATGTATAGTTACATGTGCATCTACATTAGGGTTTCATATGTTCTTGATTAGTTTTAATTTCAGGTTGGGGTTTGGTCCGTGATGCCATCTACAAGGTTCTGAGTCTGCCTTGAAATTGAAGATTGTCATACATGGGAGATACTGGGAGCTTTATTGCCATATAGTTTCATGCTGATATTGAAAAAAGTATGTAAAGTAATTCGGTGATAATTGGGTCCTTTTCTGATCAACGATAAACCTGATCCCCTTCTTCGATGATTCTTTTTTTTCCTTTGTTAAAAAAAATAAAAAATAAAAAAATTAGTGAGTGGTGTGTCATCTATCTAATACAGGGGCTCCCAAGCTACTTCAATTTTTATCACTTTATTCTCAGATATCACAAATACTGATAGTTTGTTTTCCAATTCCAAGCAGTCAACGTTTTAGAAAGTTTTAAAAAAAAAAAACAAAAAGAATGATAGTTTAAGTTAATAAAAAGCTTTGATTTAGTTAGATATAAGAAACTTAGATAAAACTTAGAGGATACGTGATTGTAAGTGTTTTGGTAGCATAGCAATATTGGATATTTATAAGAGTTGATACTCTTTGGACATATTTCCGACACAATACATCTTTATTTGCATTTTTCTTCTTTTTTTGTTTTTAAATTTTTGGGTCCAATTTTCTTCTTGATCCGTTACATGAACAATTAAATTAAGTGATTTATTATTAATAATGTGGTTTTGTCATTGTGCCTGTGTTGACTTATCATCATGCCATGTATCTATGTTCTAAGTTTTGAATGTCTAGGGTTTGTGTGGATAAGTACCAAAAGTGATGGGGGAGAAAAAGAAATGTATAATGTTGTACAGATATAGGGTAGACTGGTAGTTACAGCGTTACTTGAATAAAAGACTTTTAGGAGAGAGCAAAAAACAAAACAGAAGTGAAACTTCAGAGTTCACACGTTTGCGTGTAACGTAGATGAGAGGGCACGAAATCAAGACCCGAGGAATTTAGAATTTTCCATGCAAAACGGTCACATTATCGAGCCTTCCATATATTATTCAAACTTCAAAATACTAAGTTTCCTTTCCTATTGGCCACACTTGTGTTTTGTATCAGGTTTAATGGCTGACCTTTCGCATGTCGATCAAGGTCGTCTCCCCCGCGCTAAAATTTATGAAAATTTGTCGTGCTACCCTACTTTTTATATTGCTACAAAGGGTTTATGACTTTTGAGAGACTAAAATTATTGCCTATCAATTCCCCATCACAAGAATATCATTGCTTTAAGTTGGTGATATATATATATATATATAACGATTAGGTGAGTACATGTAGAAATATATATATATATAACGATTAGGTGAGTATATGTAGAAATAATTTATACTAAAGTTGCACTTCCACTTCCACTTCCAATGTTTCAGCTGGAATTATAAAGGGTATTTAAGATTTGCAATGTTTTTTGGGGGTTTTAATTTCGGGATTTTCTAAGGATATGATACGTGTGGTTTTAATTATATAAATGCATAAAGTTGGGTTTTCAGTTGCTTTCTAGTTTTAATTTGGGGCTTGGCTGTGAGATTTCCTTGGCGTCAATTCTCCTGGTGTTTCTTCAGCTGCGTTTTGGTTTATCTCTCGTCACTTATAGCCCCTGTTTTTCCTCTGCCCTTTTTTGCTTTGCTGCTCCTTTGTCTATTAATCTAATAATTAAGAATGATGAAATTCAACAAGTTTTATATCAAGTTATTTATATCAAGTATGCGCTATGTGGTACTATCACCTATTCTATTTCAATATCTCAACTTCTGTAGGAGAGGTGAGTTAGGAGAGGTGAGTTGGATTAATTCATTATATTCACAAGAGTAGACTTAAAAAGCCACATATTGTAGCAACAATAATGACTAAGACTAGACTGGATGCTTATGTTCAAGGGTTTGGAAACAAGGACAAAGACAAGAAGTGCAAATTTTTTTTTTTTTTTTTTTCATATAATAATTTCATACATAAATATTGTAGCAAGAATGACATATTGTAAAGAACTAGTAACTAAAAGCAGATAAAGTAATTGTCCATTAAATTCTTTCCTTACCGGGAACATGTAAGGATTCTAAAGCTATGTGAGGAGAGAGTATCACCATACAACATAAGTTAGTGCTAAGGATGTATTAGGAGATCGAATAGAAAGAGTAGAAGAAATAACTGCCTGAGAAGTAGGTGGTAGAAGAAATTGTTCTCTCTCTTTCTTTTGGTTGATCAATGGTGTGTACCTTTCGAGTTTTAAATCAAATTTATTGTTTGAGATTTCATCATCTAATTTTTCTTGGTGATATATATATATATATATACATTTTAAAGTTTAAGTCTTGATGTGTCTTTTTGGTTATATAGAGACGTAGAGGTAGAAAGAACCTCATATGGAATTAAAAGAGCCATATCTTCATATCTCCTTATTGATTCCATCTCAGGTTGCTATAATCCAGATTTATAGTTGATTTTCAGGTTTTGAAGAATTTCCTTCTTACTGTTGAAGCTAAAGTAAGGTCGCTCATCTCCTTGTAATCTGAAGTGGTGAGCCCTTGTCATACCATTAGGTGTTCATTGTTATAAGTATGCAGTTTATTGTTGATGTCAGTCCTTAGTCCTCTCGTTGGCTTGCAGGGAAGAAGTGCAGATTCCTTGTCCTAGTATTTTGGTGAGGATCCAGCTCGGTGTCCCTTTGAGCAAGGTCTGATATGATCTTTCGTATTAGTTTGATTTTTTCTCTATAACAAATAGAAAAGCTTACCAAATTGTTTTCGGTTTGATATTTTCTTTTTTCCTGAACTCCACAGATTCCTTTCTCTTCTCCCCTAAATTAACAATCCAAACGAGGGAAATGGGGAGAAAATCATTTTCTTTTCTCTTCTCTTCTCTCCATTTCTCTCAATCCATACATAGCCTTAAGGTAGAAGCTAGATTTGGGGGAAGATCCAGAAGGCATTTGGTACGGGCTCTTATCGGCCTTCAAAATCCACTTCAGAAAAAGTATGTGGTTTTCTTTTTATTGATTGCTCTAGATTTATTGTCGTTCTTCTTATGGATTATTTATTTATACCTAGTATAGATTGATTGTTCTTCTTAATATTCCCCCCGTCTTACAAAGATAGGTCATTTTTACAACCTTTTTTTTTTTTTTTTTTAATCCCAAAATGTTTGTCTATTTTGACAAGTCAAATCATCATTTTTCTGAACTTTTTATAATACCCTTTGTTATTTCAATAATTATTTTCAACACAAAACCCAATAAAAAATAAGAGAGGGTATTTTTGAAAAACTAGAGTTTAATAAATGAAAAGATGATTTTTCTTAAATTACATATTTTGTCAAACATAGCCTACCTTTGCGGGACGGAGGGAGTAGTTGTTTTAATATTGGTGTATCTAATGCAATTGTGCAGTAAGTGTACTTCAAAATTCGACTTGTAACTCGTGTTGTGAAATCAATCGTTGAATTAGATAGCCTTCTTATGAAGTTAACTTTCATGTTTCTTTGTGTGTGGTCACCCTCTAAAACTCTACTTGTGACTCGTATTTTGTGAAGCAAATTGTTGAATTAGATCTATTTCATACGAAAATCATGCATGTCAAAAATCAAGTTGATAAGAAAATAAAAGTTATTTCATCCATAAATGTCCAAAATGAGTGATTGTCATTGATTAAAAATGTAAAAGTTGGATGGAATAGCAATCAGTTTGGAATCAACTTAATTTTTGGTATATATTGCTTACATGAGAAGGCTATCTAATCTAACGGTTGATTTTACAAAATACGAGTTACATATAGAGTTTTGGAAAATTGTGTTAAGTTAACCTCATTAAAATTATATATATATAGATATACTAGATATAGCACACGTGTTTCACGTAAACATTTTTAAATGATATTAGTTATATAAAAAACAATAAATACATGAAGATTTATTTATTTTTTCATAAAATTTAAAATTTAGAATTCAAAAGTACATAATTTTTTTTAATCAAAATTGTCAACGAAGAATAAAAAAAACCTTTCATTCATATATATATATTTTTCACAAAACAAAATATTCGAAGAGTTTGTGTGCATTCATATATATTGTCATGCAACTTGATAGTTGTCAGCATTAGGAATTTGAGTAAGAATCTAACTTTCATTTGTTAAGTTTGAGTTAGAATCTAACTTTCATTTGTTACCAAAAGATAAAGACGTTCACCAAGGCTAAAATATATTGTATTCATAAATTTAAATGAGAGCAAAATGGTGAATCAAAAGTTTTTAAGTTTAAGAAACTTTTAAACCATTTTAAATTTAAATTTAAATTGCAAATTTTATTTTTATGATTTCCCACATAATTTTACTATACCCTAAAAAATAAAATGAAATAAAATAAATCTTTGCCAAGAACTGCACCCACGTAGAGTCAAAATGAAGACCTCTTCAAACCCTATACCACTAAAAAAAAAGAGAGCATTAGCCACTAATTGTAGCCACGTATTCCCAATGTGTGGGAAATATTTTAGTCAAAGCCACAAAAATATCTGTGGCTAGGCCTTTCCATGGCCATCCGTAGTTACACCCATTATTACTATTAAAATACAATTTTTTTAATAAAAATACTACAACTAGCCACACATAAAACCGTGGTGATCAGGGGCTTTCTAGTGCATAAAAAGCATTAACGCAAAAGAACTACTACCTTCTCTTCTTTTTTTTTCTTTTTTTTTTTTTCAAAAGGAAGTACTTTTTTAATAAAAATATTGCTCCCCATTTCCTCCCCTTTTAAGAAAATAAAAACCGTGGTGATCAGATCTCCCTTTGCTTTTCCCTATTTCCCCATTTTCCTCATTTTCTCTCTCTACTGGCCTCCATTTTCTCTCATTCTCTCCCGTTAGATCTCCCTCATTTTTTCTCATTCTCTCACGTCTGATCTTTTTAAATGTGGCCAAGGGTTTTATTTATTCTTTTTAAATGTTTGTGACAACAATCGTGGGGCCACGGATAAATCCAAGCTATGCTTGGTGACGGAAACCAAATGCGGCTGCAAAGTTTAGCCACGCTACCTTTAGCCACGGTTTGGCCACGATTCCAAATTTCTGGGTGGAGGTCTTTTGGCCATGGATGCCTACTTTTAGCCATCGATTGGTCCATGGCTAATACCCTCTATTTTTTTAGTGTACCTTTATTAAGACAAGTCGTGTCATTAGGCACAAGGGCCATTAGTCACTATGCCTCAAGTAGAGACCTCATATTTTCACTCATCAAAACAGATTTTTTTTTGGGGAAATATCCAAAACCTCTCTCAAATATAAAATCATATCTAAAAACCTCATTAAATATTTTTCCTATCCATCTAATCCAAATAAAAAAGAATCATATCTATTAACTCCAATAAGTTAAATTTTTATTTACTGCAGTTAAAAGAAGAGAGTGATCCGACTAAAATGCCATTTTTTCACAATAATACGTTTAATGACAAAAATGCATATTCAAGTAAATTTTCCCTTTTGCCTCCTCTTTTCCTAAACTTGCATACTTGCTTTCCTACTCTCTCTTTTTCTTCTCCCTTTCCCCCATGTGTATATTAGAGAATAATTAATTAATGATAGTTATTTTTTTTCTAATTACACTAAAAAGATAAAAGTAGAAATTCTGTTAAATATGCAATTTTTTCATTAAACATATTAATGTCAAAGAATGATATTTTAGTCAAATTATTCTTTTTTTGTTTAACTATAGAAAACAAAAATTTAACTAATTGGAGTTAGTGGATATGATTCTTTTTTATTTGGATTAAATTGATAGGAAAAATATTTAATGGAGTTTTTGGATATGAATTTATTTTTTAGGGAGTTTTTGGATATTTCCCTTTTTTTTTTTTTTCCCTTAGATTTTTCTTAGAACGTTTTAGACTGTATATTGCGCGTACACTTTCCTTTTGTGTAAATTAACCAGTGTTCACAAATTTTTGGAGCAGATCTCTATTTATTTGGAACTGCCCAGAAGAAAGAATGATGAAAGAAACCAATGGAAGCGAGAACACTACAATTGATATTGGAGATGTGGAGAGGAACCAACAGTTAGCATCTTCTATCCGAGGAAAGCTTCGTGCAGAGTCTCGATGGCCAACACAGTGTTGCATATTTAGAGTTCCCACTACACTTAGAAGGCATAACGAAGGTGCTTACGTGCCTAGTATAGTCTCTATTGGTCCATTTCACGATAGGGGAGATAAAAACCTAGAAGAAATGGAAAGAGTTAAGCTGTGGTATTTGGATTCTCTTCTCCTTCGATCACCAACTGCACAGACAAGTTTGGAGTGTTTTGTCAGCGCCATTAGAAAGATAGAACCAAATTGCCGTGCATGTTATGCTGAACAGCTGATCAACCTCAGCTGCGATCAATTCGTAGAAATGATGGTGGTTGATGGTTGCTTCATCATCGAACTCTTCCGTAAGTATAAAAAGAAAGATCTGAGGCACAAGGCTGATCCTTTGTTTAATATGTCATGGATGCGGTTAGCACTTGCTCATGACATGCTTTTACTTGAGAACCAGCTTCCTTGGGAAGTTCTCGAGGTTTTATGGAATCTAACCACAAGGCATACGCGTGATCAACGAGACACAAATTTTTCTGCCCAAAAAGAAGATAGACAACATGTGGATCCCCTGGATATCCATGCTCTTCGTTTCTTCTCCACTGCCATGCTGACGGTAGCTCCAGAACCCCACAAAAGATCAACAAACAAGCATTTGCTTGACTTCCTGCGGAACAGCCTACTTTCATCTTTTACAGACATGACTCTTGAGGAAACATCTTGGGAACCAATTCCGTGCGTGACAGAGCTCTTGCAAGCTGGAGTCAGATTCGAAGTGGGGAACAAAAACGACTTGCTAAATATAAAATTTAACAATGGGGTGATGAGAATTCCACCAATTTTCATTCAAGAGAATGCAGAATCCCTCTTTAGGAACTTGATTGCATTCGAACAGTGTGACCACAGTTGTTACAATAAAATCACATCTTATGCTATAATCCTAGATAGTCTAATCAACTCTAGCGAAGATGTGGATTTCCTCCGTGAGAGAGGAATCATTCGCAACTCTCTAAGCACAGAAGACGTAGCAGGTTTCTTCCACAGGCTTTACAACGGCGCTGGGGTTGACAATTTCGCTTATGCAAAACTTTGCAAAGATTTGAACAACTACTCCGAGACTCCCTGGCACAGATGGCAAGCAATCTTGAAACGTGATTATTTTAACACTCCATGGGCGATCTTGTCATTCTCAGCTGCCATTTTGATTCTGGGTTTTACTTTCATACAAACCTTGTTGGCTGTCTTCTCTTACTCAGATCCATTTAGGAGGTCGTAATGCTTGTACGTTTCAATGACTAATCTCCTAGCCTTCAGGAGTCAAATAGAACTATGCCTCCCCATATAAGCTTTCATGTATGCGTGCATTAATTGTAAGCCTTGTTCTTGTAGTGCTTGTCAATTCTGGGTCATTTCTAGTAGCAGCTTGCATGTGGAGAAAAAAATAAGGAAAGGTGTTTGTGTTAGAATATAATAGATCGATAAATTTGCCAAGTTCATAAGCATGCATAAAAATTAAAACAATTCTTTCATACCTGAAGACTCCATTGATGCGTAATCCAGAACTTTGAACCACCAGTCCAGTAGTACAGCAATGGTCTTCCACCCTCTCCATACAAACACTCTCTGTCTTTCAATGGGGCAAGACTATACTGAATAGAGCTAATAGGTATGTGTGAGGGTGGGGACCAATGCCCTATTTATAGAAGGATGAAATAGGATAAGCTTCCCATCATGACTTATCCAACAAGAAAGCTATTTCTTGTTTACCAAGAAATCCTTTTCTTATCCATCAAGAAATCCTTATTTTGTTCATCAAGAAAGTCGATTTCTTATCCACCAAGAAAGGCATCTACACATTCCTATCCATATCTCAATACACGTGATCACACGTGACTAAGGTGCACCATAACCCATATGAACTTTATTAATCACAACCTTTAGTGGGAATCCGGTATATCACGTTATCAATTTCTCATTAATCCGGGTTTTATAAAATATTAATTTTAATTTAATCAATGGCAGCCCACATGAATTTAAATAAAATTCTTACATTCTCCCACTTGGGCAACATTGATTGAAAAAACACAAAACAATTTTCCGGATTGGATAACTTTAGTGGCCACAGAAATTGAAAAGTGAATAACACCTTAGTATCATGATTCGGTCAAACAAGATCACCAATATCGAATCATAGAGGTAAATACACCCCTGTATAGCGTATGACCATTCTATGGTTACAAATATTAGGATACTTGTTCACATGAATCGCCAACAAATATGGATTGTGTAGTATGGAAGATAGCATACTGAATGTGATTAAATTTATGCTATATCCAATTCGGTCCTCCTTTATGCTTCTAGCATGAAGCTAACTTTATGGTTTACAAGAACCTTATACTTCATGGAAGCCCTTAAGACGGGGTCTGAATGTCTTAAGTTAGTCGCCCTCATAGGTGAAAAACTTTATACCGTATGAGTTACTTAAAGCGACTGCACTCATAGGTGAAAAACTTTATACCGTATGAGTTACTTAAAGCGAAACCAAATGCTTTAAGTCTGATATTGTATGCCTTTAATAGAAACCTGCCATAAAAAAATAGATATACACAAAATACATGGCAGAAAGTAATCATAGTATTATGAGTTTACATGTGAAAATAAATTTTATAACAACTACACCCGATAACTGTATGGGTTGCCTATATATCTTTAGTGGGATCAAGCTAAAACATTGTTCGTTTTACATAAAACAACTCCCACTAACTTTTACATGAAAACTCCCACTAGCCAAAATATCAAAAGACTCAACTATCCCCATGTTAGTGACATGATTCTTGAACATCAGCATATGTAATCCTTCAGTAAGTAGATCTATCAACATTGCCTCAGTTCCAATGTGTTCAATCGCAATTTCCTTATTGTGTATTTTATCTCTAACAAGCAAATACTTAATTTTCATGCGTTTGGAACTAGACGACCTTTTATTATTCTTGAAATAGAAAATAACAAAATTGTTATTATAAAATATCTTTAAAGGTCTCACAATAGAATCCACTACCTGAAATCAAGAAATAAAATTCTTAAGCCAAATAGCCTATGTTGTAGCCTCATAACATGCTGTAAATTCTGCTTGCATGGTTGAAAATGCTACAGTAGTTTGCTTTACGCTCTTTCAAGAAATTGTACCTTCAACAAACATGAAGATACGTCCTAACGTGGATTTCAAATCATCTCGACATCCACCAAAATCTTAATTTGCATAACCTACCACCTCGAGATTCTCACCCTTGTTGTAGGTAAGCATAAAATCCTTGGTTCTTTGCAAATACCACATAACTTTCTTTACAGCTTACCAATATAATTCATTAGGATTAGCTTGAAACCTACCAATTACATTAGTAACAAAAGCTATATCTGGGTGAGTACAGACTTGAGCATCTCCCAAAAGCTAAATCATAAGGTTTGTCATTCATAAGTTCTTTCTACATATCAGTTTTTTTTTTTTTTTTAAGCACTGATCTTTAGTAAGCTTATCTCCTTTTATATTAATTGGGTACCTCATCAAGAGAACAATTTAACATATTAAACCTCTTAAGCACACGGGCAATATACGCTTTTGAGATAATCTTACAACACCACGATGTATATCTCTATAAATCTTAATTCCAAGAACATACAATACTTCCCCAAGATCTTTCATCTTGAAATGCTTGGATAAAAGAGATTAGCTGCTCAAAGTAAACTAATACTGCTACTGGCCAATAGAATGTCTTTAATATAAAGAATGAGAAAAATGAATTTACTCCCACTGACCCTGAGGTATATATATTGATCAATAGTATTATCAACAAAATCATATGACCTCACTATCTCATACCACTGTTTTGATGCTTGTTTCAGACCATAAATAGACCTTTTCAATTTACACACCAAATGCTCCAAATATGAGGATCACCATTTGTGAAAGTGGTTTGACATCCATTTGATCCCCATTTGATGCAACTTCAAATCAAAATGAAATGTGCTATAAGTGCGATAATGATCCTAAAATCTATAACCTTTAGGCCTTTCAGGAAAATCAATGAAATAACAACTAATGGTTCTAGGATTGAACCTCTTTTCTTGTGTATTATAAATCCTAGTTTAACCCTACATCCCCAAACACAAAGGTGATTCAAACTAGGCTTCCTACCAGGCTACTAGTCCCAAAATTTTAAAAATATCTTAAGTACAGATTCACTAGGAACCATATTGAAGATGTAAACAATCATTTTAAGAACTTTTCCCCACAATGACTCAGCCAAGAATAAATTGTAAATTATACTTCTTACCCTGTCCTTTAAGGTACGGTTACACCTTTCAGCAACACAATTCTGTTATGGTGTTTCAGGCATGGTGTACTATGCAATAATACCACATTAAAGAAATAACAACCAAAATCTCCCTATTTACCATAGTATTCACCACCATGATCAACCTCATAACTTTAATATTTCTGTCCAATTACTTCTCAATTTTTAGCTTTGAAAACTTTAAAGACATCAAAGGCATTAAACTTATCTTGAATTTAAAAATACATAATCATAACGAGAAAAGTCATCAATCAAAGTCATAAAATAACGATGACCATTTAAGCTTGGAGTTGGAATAAGACCACAAATATCTATATGGATAATCTCTAAGAGCTCATAACTATGGGTGGAACCTTTCTTCCTAGATTTAGTGAATTTTCCTTTTTATACAATCAATACTAACACCAAAATCTCTAAGATCTAACTGCTTAAGAATACCTTCTTTTATTAGTCTTTCAATCATTTTCCTCAAAATGTGACCTAATTGATTATCCCAAAACATAGAATCAATGTATAGCTCATCAATCAAACAGCCATTTCCAACCTCACAAGAATTATTAAACACACGAAACCATTTTCATTAAATGTGAAGGAAAATCCAAACATGACGAGTTTAGAAACATAAACTAAATCAAATGAAAAAACAGACTCTCATCGAATTCTAAAGTCTCCTATAACCTTGACTTCAAACTTCATGCCATTCCCTATGAATACATTCACCTCATCTTTGGTTGGTACCTTCTTGGTAACAAACCCCTTTATTCTCTTCTCAAGCCAAACCTTAAACCTACGACATTCCATCTTTATGTGCCCAAACTTCTTGTAGTGATAACACTTAATCTTTCTTTTATTAATTCCTAGGCCTTTAGGTGTGCTAGGATTAGGAGCAGGCTTCCTGTTATTTCCATAATTCCCACTGTTTCCTATGTGGGTTAGAACACCTATTTCCTTGTCCCCGATGTACAAGATTAGCATTCTCACTTTTCTCACGGTGGAGTTTTTTTTTTTTTTTCCCATTCTTGCACGCAGACATAACTGAATTCATAAAGGCTCCACTTCTCCTTTGGGCATTGTAGGTTATATGAAGGAAGAGAATTAAGTCCCAAGTGAGCAAGGAAGGAATCTAATCTGGGTACTTCTAAGGATTTCAATCTAGAAGTTAAGTCAACCATCTGTAAGATATACTTATGCACATTCCCATAAACATCATATCTAAGATTAGTCAAAATGCTCATTAGGTTTCCTATTTCAGCCTTATTAGATACTAAAAACTTCTGTTCCATTGCATCTAAGAATTGTTTCGCAATTTTGCAATAAGGAATTCCACCATAAATGGTGTTAGAACATGGATCTCTTCATAATTAAAAGACACATATGATTACCTTTTCCCATTTTTCATATTTCAATTTCACATCCACATAATTACCATATGTGGGTTTCGGAGGTACATCATCTCTCAAGGCTAAGTCAAGATCCATAAGTTCTAGAACAATTTTTAAATCTTGCTGCTATTTCTTAAAATTGGTTCCGTTCAAAGTCACAATGGAGGATAGTTGGCTAGCAACAACTGAAGTGTTCAAAACTGAAGATCATAAATAAAATGCTATGTTAAACAAATTGTACTGAATTATTAAAGGCATAACTTTATGCTCTAATTTCTTTATGAGCTCTTATGGGGGTATAAGTCACTCTATTGTAACCTCTCCTTTGGGTGGAGATCACAATAGGCACAGTCCACCCAACTGTATCACACTGCTAACCAATAAGAAATATACGAATTTTCAAAAGATTCATCACCTTTGGGCAGAAGAACCTTTATCAATCTATACATTTTTATTGATTACAATGTGCCATCATTTGGATTTAAACAAGCAACAATTTCCTTTGGTTCAATTATCACTTGTTAGAACCCAAATAATGCAGCTGCAATCCAAAAATACTGTAGACCAAGAAAACCCTATGATCTTCATGAATGGACCGCTTTGGCGGCTACCCACCCAATCAACCAATAGGATTCCCTTAGTACGGGATTGCCATATAGTCCATTAACAAGTTCCAATATAAATCATGTGGATATTTAAATCATGGGACATAATTAATATTACACGTGTGAATGGATACTTGAATAAAATATGACCATGATAACGTAAGAAAATAACATACCACCTCATATTGGAAAAACTCAATAAAGAGAGCAATTAAAAACCATATATGAAAAATCTCAAGTTTCATGCTGATTCACCCTCTCTTTTTTTTTTTTTTTTGGTATCCATCTAATTATCAATCCAACATAATATATAAGGGTGGAAACCATAGGAAAGCTAATTCCCTTTTAAAAAATGAGCTTAATATTTGATATAAAGGCCATCTTGAAGTATATTTCATAAATACAATTGAAACTTTACCAATTAGTTGTGGCTCATGTGACCATACAGATTCAACCCTATTGCTTAAGCTAAAGAGGACATCTAGTGTCTATACTTCAAACATAAAATATGGGTTCTTTGGAGACTATATTTTAATAAGTGGGACACGTACAATAAAATTACCAATATAGTGGCTGAGGTTGGAAATTTTGGTATTTCATATAAAATAACATTATGAAAATTACATTAATGATGCAAATAAAATTTCTTAACAAATTTTGAATTGTAAAGTGTATAATTTCACGCTTGTCAAGGCCAATGAAAGAATAAATGGCATTCAACTTCTTATTTCATAACTCCATAACAAATTTTGAATAAAACGTACATGGTTGGAAATATTATGATATAAGAATCAAGGTTCACATAGGCTTTAGGCAAGATAGAAATTGAATGGCATCTAATGCGGTCTACAAAATTTCGGTTCCTTACGGTTTGATATTCTATACAATTAAAATTATAAATATTAAACTACATAATTGCAGCCTATGAACTTAAAGCAAATTGGCTCTGATACCAACTGTTAGAATATAATAGATCGATAAATTTGCCAAGTTCATAAGCATGCATAAAAATTAAAACAATTCTTTCATACCTGAAGACTCCATTGATGCGCAATCCAGAACTTTGAACCACCAGTCCAGTAGTACAGCAATGGTCTTCCACCCTCTCCACACAAACACTCTCTGTCTTTCAATGGGGCAAGACTATACTGAATAGAGCTAATAGGTATGTGTGAGGGTGGGGACCAATGCCCTATTTATAGAAGGATGGAATAGGATAAGCTTCCCATCATGACTTATCCAACAAGAAAGCTATTTCTTGTTTACCAAGAAATCCTTTTCTTATCCATCAAGAAATCCTTATCTTGTTCATCAAGAAAGTCGATTTCTTATCCACCAAGAAAGGCATCTACACATTCCTATCCATATCTCAATACACGTGATCACACGTGACTAAGGTGCACCATAACCCATATGAACTTTATTAATCACAACCTTTAGTGGGAATCCGGTATATCACGTTATCAATTTCTCATCAATCCGGGTTTTATAAAATATTAATTTTAATTTAATCAATGGCAGCCCACATGAATTTAAATAAAATTCTTACAGTTTGTGCATGTGTGCCAGTGTGTGTGTTTGTGTGTATATGAACAAGGAAGTGTTTTTGTACGTGTAGCATTCCTCAGTTGGGGACGTGTTATTTATCTATTTTTTTTTTTTTAATTTAAAGATTTCATCAAATAAAAGAAAAGAAAAGAAAAAAGTATTGACAAACTCTAAAATTCTTGTGTTCAACCTTATCAAACCTGTTATTAACCAAGATGATCTAGAAAAGGATTAGAAGGTGGTTATGCTTTCTTTTTTTTCCATTTTTTTTTTTTTTTGTTTGTTTTTTTGTGGGTCTGGTAATAGAATTTTGAACTTTCGTTTCTTATTTCTGGCGTTAGTGTCACTTGTTGATTTCTCTAAGAATATAATCTCAATTTATTTCAATAAAAAAAAAAAAAAAAATCTCAATTTATAAATTAAAGTTTCACTTAATAAAAATTGAAGGTTTTTTTTTTTTTTTTTTTGGGGAGGGGGGGGGGATCCAGAACATCATGATAGATAAAAATACACTCCTCGGTAAGGCATGATTGGTACTGGAACAGGCAATCTGCAATTCACTATCTAAGGGATCGACATTCCGTCCACCATTAATCTACCCAAATCACAAGATACAACCCCACATTAATCACAATGATCGATGAATCGGACATATATAGCTAGGGATCAAGCAACCTCGATGGTAAGGTCCGATCCTTGATTCAACGTGGCAGTAACACAGGATACGTGATCCTCCCACGTACAGACTGCCTCAAATCAACCCATGCCAATTCTCGTAGATTAATAGTGCAGTCCTGCTTTATTTTTCATCTCTCTTAGACCATTAACTTGCGTGTCAAAGGGTCCGCAGCTGACCCCTTTGTTAGGATCAACCCAATTCCAATGAGACGAGAAAATAAAGAAGAAAACGAACAAAAATAATCACGAGACACAAAGATTTACGAGGTTCAACCGGTTATCGCGTGGCCTCAACTTCCGCTCTACAAACTAAGCTTTACAAAAAAATCTCATTGAAACCGTAACGCCTCCAATATCAAGTCTCTTGATATTGGGATGGGTACAAATTATATTGGAGACAAAACCACACTCCACAAAGCCTAACACCACTTGATTCATCTCATTATTAGTTTTTGCTACTCGCCAGAGTGTCGATCAACGGTTCGGAGCTGGAGAAGTGAATCCTGGGGACAAAACCACACTCGCCAGAGTGTAACCCCTCTTCTTGAAAAAACATTCAATTGTTTGATAAAAGATTAAAATAAAATAAAAGAAGAAAATAAATCCAAAATAAGTGGCCGCGTTTGTGTGAAATCTATAACCGAACAACTTTAAGTCTCCAACTTATTTAACTTTTCGATTTTACCCTCAATAATAGAATGGGAAAAAATTTAACTTTTAAAAATGAAAAATATTTTAGAAAAAGAAAATAATTAATTACTTTGACTTTTAAAAATGACCAACATTTGCAACATCCCAAAATGCAAAATATAGATAAATAGATTAAGAGTTTTAGATGGAGAAGTATAATCCATACCATATTATAAAACCCAGTTTGCTGACAGCCTGACGTACGTGGCATAGCTCTTTGTGCTTTCCTCCTCCATAATCTTATGATGTTCATTCTGCTCTCCCCTCAACTCTGGCCCCACTATTAAGCTTACTTGGCATTATATCATTGGTAGAAATTATAAAATCATTAATTCGATTTCAAAATTTAAAAATCAAATTACACCAATAAACCTTAGCATAACTCTTACAAACTCTTTCCATACTACAATCATTTAACCTTTCCATAAACTCCCCCACAAATTCTCTCTATACTTCTCTGTCATTCCATATCTCCCAAATCACACCAATTAATCTTATCATAACTCCTACAAACTCTTTCCATATCACAATCATTTGACATTTTCATAAACTCTCCCACAAACTCTTTTCATACTTCTGGCTCATTCCATATTTCTCAATTCCCCTCAAACCCATCTCTTTTCCAGTAGTGAATTTCCATCTCTTCCAAATGATGGTGTGACGGTGTCTTCCAAGCGGCGCTGCAACGGTCTCTTCCCGATTGCAGTGCGACAGTGTTATAGGTATCCTTTTTTCTTAGTTTTTGTCCTCTCTCTCCCCTCTAATCTCCTTTTTTTTTTCTTTTTTTTTTTTTTGGGGGGGGGGCGGGGGGTGAAAGGGGGTTTAAACTGTTCTTAAAGATGATTCAAAAACTTCATACCTTCCAAACCCTGTTCTTTAAAACCAAACCCAATGAGTACTCAATCAATCCATATATTTCATTCATTGAGAAAGTATTACTTACTGGCATATACCAATTTCATAGCTTCAATTTTTTTTTAATTTATTTAAATTATAAGAAAACATAATGGACTATTAGATCACTATAGTGCTTCACCCATAGAAAACACATAATAAAAAATTGAAGAATATGTCTTTTGATTTAAACTTTAAGTGATTTTCACTTTGAAATGGATGCCCATACCCGGGCAATCTTCATTAAAAACCCACTTTTTTGTTTTCATTTGTTACATAAACACAAAAAACTTTCTTTTTTTATTATTTATTTTGGCTAAGATACTCAATAACGGTTTGGTTGTTCATTCTTTCACGATTTCTTTCCCCTCTCTCCTTTAATCATGTCTTTTTTCTTTTTTCCCTTTTTTTTTTGGGGGGGGGGGGGGGGGGGGGTGGGGAATTTTGAATACATTGGTTTAATATTTTTCTATTTGTTTGATTAAAAAAAGTATTGGGAGTGTTTGATTATTAGCTTCTCATTTGAAATACATATATTCATGATCAAAGAATGATAAACAAATTTGATGCATTAGTAGTTAATATTTCCGAGTATGAACAGTTTTGATTCTCTAGTAAACTTTCATGAACACATGCCAAATTTGAGAACAAGTTTTTCTATTTATTTATTTTTGGGTAAATTGTAGGGGGGTTTTCTGCAATTTACCTTTTTTTATTTTTTATTTTTTATTTTTTATTTTTTTATGAACAACAAGGACCTCATTGATAAATGAGAAGGTAGATACAACCCAAATATAAAGACACCAAATATAACATAAATGACCAACACGCTCAAAAAAATAAACCGCAAGCCAACATATTTTTATAGAGTTTCTTCAAACTTTTGCAAACGCCCAAAGTTATAAAGCAAATAAATTAATTGGACTAGTAATGAATTGTTCTCCACCTCTTTTTGCACTCAGTTCTTTAGAGTTTTTGTTCCTCATTTGCCTGTGCCACGCATTGCGTGGGTTTCTACTAATAATATATATTGCGAACTTGGATATGAGAAGTAAATAATGTGGAACATCCGTATATGTGGGTTTTAAAATAGCTAGGGTGAATGACTAGATGGTGAGTCAAAAGAAAAGTAATTCCAACTAAAGGATCAAATCTTTCTTATTCCATTCAAAATGGTAATGATGAACTTTAATTTCCAAAAGAAGGGATCTATATATCATCTGCTATTTTATAACAACTATTCTATCTTCTTCTTTTTTCAACAATCTTCATCCTACTATGTGCACAAAGCATAAATAAGTAGTTTTTGTGACCATGTTTGGTCCCCTTCATATAGTATAGATTGGCAGCCCTCTTTATATAGTGTTGGCGGCCATTATTATATACTTTATTTTTTGAGAAAGATGATTGTATATGGGTAAGTGAATTAAATTTAAATCATGCTTTTCTATAAGCAACAACAAAAAATTTAAAAATTTAAAAGGGTGGAAAACCACTTTCTTTTTTTTTTCTTTTTCTCAACATAGAGGAGAAATATTGCTTAAGTTTTATTCAGTAAGGAGAGAGGAGAATGATCTGATAGGATTTGGGTGGGGCAAAAAAGGGAAAAAAATTTACTAAAATGGTATAATGGACATTTAACGGTAAATCCCCTCTTTTTAGAATTAAAATTCATTATTACCACTTTGAAAGGAATATATGAGTTTTAACCCTCTTTAAGGACTACTTTTATTTCGACCAAATGTTTGTCATTTTTCCTAATTATAATCATAATTGTTTGACTTGAACTCTATATCATGTTAGAATACCACTTGACTTAAAAAGAGAAACTCAATGGAAGGAGTGGTTCACCCAATCATTAGTTTAACCACTAGGTCAATTAGTCGGACCACTTGATTAAAAAATAAAATTTAAAAATAGATAAAAATAGGTTTTATTGATGGTCAAAAATAAATTAAAAATTAAAGATATTTGAGGTATGTCATAGGTTAGTGAAACTAATATAATTGAAAAAAAAATTGTAGTGGGAGTAGAACACATGCAAAGTGTGGAGCAGTGGTACGTGCACCGCTGACCATGGGTATCGTGGCAACTAGCATTTCCAAAGTAGATGAAAAGGAACCAGAGCCTTCAATAAGAACAGCTACCGCCCTCTGTATGATCCGTCTATCAGTGGTAAAATTTCAACCCACACGATTCAAAATGGACCATGTGACTTACACGTGAGATCTTGCATGCTTGACAGCCTCAATTTGGGTTTTGGTGACCCAACTCCAATTGTGGACAGAATTGTAAAGGGCCATCTCTACACAGCCTGGCTGATGCTTTTTCAGTTTCTATCTGTTTTATTTATCTTCATTTAATTTTTTTTTTTTTAAAGACGTGTTACACGTTGGTTGGACATGCAATGCTTCAGCCACTGATGCAGAGAATTCTTTTTTTTTTCCTCTTTTTTGGTTCAGAGGGGTGGGCAAAGCCCACCAAACAAACTAAGAACAAATTAAATCCAGGGGTAGCCACCCCAACAACATCATTACAGAGCATTTCCAAAGTAGATGAAAAGGAACCAGAGCCTTCAATAAGAACAGCTACCGCCCTCTCTATGATCCGTCTATCAGTGGTAAAATTTCAACCCACACGATTCAAAATGGACCATGTGACTTACACGTGAGATCTTGCATGCTTGACAGCCTCAATTTGGGTTTTGGTGACCCAACTCCAATTGTGGACAGAATTGTAAAGGGCCATCTCTACACAGCCTGGCTGATGCTTTTTCAGTTTCTATCTGTTTTATTTATTTTCATTTAATTTTTTTTTTTTCAAAGACGTGTTACACGTTGGTTGGACATGCAATGCTTCAGCCACTGATGCAGAGAATTCTTTTTTTTTTTTTCCTCTTTTTTGGTTCAGAGGGGTGGGCAAAGCCCACCAAACAAACTAAGAACAAATTAAATCCAGCGGTAGCCACCCCAACAACATCATTACAGAGAATGGAAGATAATTCATTGGGAGGATCATTTAGAATGGTGAGGCCGAGGGGAGTTTGCAAGCCATGGTTGGCTAACCTGTCAGCTGCGGCATTACCTTCTCTCAATGAGTGAACCAACCTACAAAGTTGTAAAGTAATGCCTAAAAGTAAGTTAATATAAAACTTAAAGTATCATATAATCACGGGCGGATCTAAGGCGGGTGCATCGTGGGCTCGTGCATTCATTAGAATTTTGAAATGCTAAAAGTCCTATTCATAAAATTTAAGATGTTTGGAAAATTTACTAGAAGGCATTCAAAAAAATTGGCTGTCTGATAAAAATTATGATTAAAGTATAGAAAAACTTACTCGCTTTGTTCTTAAATTATTGGTCTCATTTTATTTTTAAAATGTTTCAAAATTATTATCACATTTTAAAAGTTAATAATTTTTTTTATTTTATTTCCTCAAATACCTTTAAAAAATATTATATTATTTTTTAATATTTTGTACGCTTGAATACAAAATTGAAATGTCAAAAAATAAAAGTTAATGTAAAAGCAATGAATATAGTTTTCTAATAAAAACGTGATTTTTCAAAGAAATCAATTCAGAATAGGAGGAGTACACAAGTAAAACCATCGAACGACAAATACACTGTCATATCACCATTTTCGAAACTTGAACTCTAGACTACTTGGCATCGGGGCACGCCTAATAATTTATATTTTTTTTTATGATTTTAATTTGTTCATAGGAGTAATGCCATACAGAATGCACCTTATACTAAATGGTTAGACTTTCAACCCAAACAGTCCCAATTCTTTGTTTTCTCCTCCAAAACTCCCTCTGCTTTACTCCGTAACGTTTTTCTTCCATGGCTCAAACCCTCCCAACACTGACTTCCACCATGACCACCACCCTACTTTTCTTCACCATTTTCTTCCTCTCAACCCTAGTCGCCGGAAAATCCCACCGTTTCTCAAGAGCCGTATCACCGGAAAAGCTCAACCTCAAACGAGAGAAGCTAAGCCACCTTCACTTCTACTTCCACGACACACTCACCGGCCCAAACGCCACCGCCTGCCAAATCGCCGAATCGTCGATGACAAACAAATCGAAGACGGGATTTGGCTCCGTGTTTATGATCGATGACCCATTAACGATTGGACCGGAACTGAGCTCGAAAATTGTCGGTAGAGCGCAAGGATTCTACGGCTCGGCGGCGCTGGATGAGCTGAGCTTCTTGATGGTGATGAATTTTGCTTTCGTAGAAGGGAAGTACAATGGTAGCAATTTAAGTTTGTTGGGGCGCAACGCGGTCTTCTCCGGTGTGAGAGAGATGCCGATCGTCGGCGGGAGTGGACTCTTCCGGTTTGCTCGTGGCTATGCTCAGGCGAAGACTTACACAATCACAAGAGAATCAGCCATTGTTGAGTATAATGTCTTTGTTTACCATAATTGACCTACAATTCCTGCAGTTACTTCTTTGTATTGTACTCTTTGGGACTGTTTGGCCTTTCTGCCAAAATGAAATGGGTGTACGTGTGGGCCCGGGGGTTGGTTTCTTCTTTTCTTGATTGAATGAAATGAATAGTGTTTGTGTCTCAATAGAACATAGTCTTAATTTGAATTTGAATATGATAAATTTCATGAGAAAATATTACAAATTAATTACTTTGTGGAGAGGAGTGTTTGCCTTTTTCTTTAGGGATGCCATTTTCCGAGCAAGGATTATCTTTATTTATTAGACGGTTTAATAGAATTTGAATAATTTATATTAGTAATCGAGCACATGCGATGTGTGTGTGATAAGCAACTTTTTTAAATACAAATACTCCTAATAAGCAACTAAGCTAAAAGATAAGCAAACATAACAACTTGCTAACAATTATCATAGGCTCACGAAAACATGTGCGTAATGTGCGACACATATTTTCAAGTTTTCACTTCATCAGTGAAATTGTTATATCAATTTCCAGGTTTTTAAACCATATATGTGTGTGGGAAGAAAAGAATTCATGGAAAACAGGTTGTAGTGGGTTTTTCAAAGTTGGTAAAATTATAAAATTATCTCTTAACTTTATTAATTTATAAAGATATTTTAGTATTTTGAGGTGCAGTCCAACTATAAAAAGAATTGGTTTTATATGATAGTATAAATTATGTGGATCTTGAAATTTGAATTGTTTATAACATTATATAAATGTGCTGAATTCCACTAGACCGTCAGATGCAATGAAAGAATCCTTACCCCGTTTTCTTATCCCAAGGGAAGGGGGTAATAAGTGGGTGATTTATATAGTGGAAAATGATGTAACTTCGGAAAAGTTGTCGCAAAAGGCAACGTCGAGGTTTGGACTACGTAATTTGTCCTCTGGCACCATTGCCAAAGGACTAAAGGAGATTCCAAAGGAGAGGGAATGGGCAGGTCGACTGCTATATGTTAAGAAAAGTATATTATTATTATTATTATTTATTACCATTGTTTTTGCTACTTTTTCTTAATTTTATTTTAATTTTTTGAATAAAAAAGTAACTAGTACATGCAATTCTACCGTCTACCTAATAGGACAAGACTTCTCACTCCAAATTAGTCTTAATCGAAGGGCTTGATCTCAAATCTCCTCTAAAAAATATGAGAAAAATACCATTAGGAAGGCAGATTTATTAGCTATGAGAGTAAATTATGTACCCTAGGTGGCCATTTGCAAACCAATAATCAGGCCCAACCTGGTTTTTAATAACCTCAATAGACAAAACAAAATTAAGCTTTAACTAGTTTCAACTTTTATGTAGTCTGTCTGAAATTGGATTCTAACCGGGTTGCAATTTTTTTATTGTTTGGTTCACATTTTCAGTTAATTGTATACTTACTTATACACACAATCATATACATATATGATAAAACTCAATAAAATTAATGCAAAAAACCATGACTGAGAGATCACGAATATATGGTATTATTGCCTCATCTCAGAGCTCTCTCTCCCTCCCCTCCTCTCTCTCAGGAACACAATCAATATACAAATCAAATGGCACCTACAAAACCAGCCCTTCTCTTTGTGTTTTCGACATGTTTATGCTATCCATGGAGGCTTACCTTCTCTTTAATACCAGTTAGTTTTGTTAGGAAAACACACACGAATCTATTATATATATATATATATATATATATAGGATGATGATCAGGTAAGCACGTGTTGACATTACTTACATCAACACCCGCATTGGAAGTTGTACTTTGTGAATTAGTGGGTTATGAAGTACATTGGTCCAATGCAAGGGGTACAACCCCCAATGCATGGTACTAATATAACTTATATCAACACGTGCTGATGTGATCGGGACTATATATATATATATAATGGAGGATCGGTCCTCTTGTAGCTGTGCCACGCATCGTCTTCTATTTTTTTTTTTTTTTTTTTTTAAATCACATGCTCAACAGTGAACTTTTTCCTATAATGGAGGATCGGTCCTCCTGCAGCTGTGCCAAGTGTCGCCTTCTTTTTTTTTTTTCTTTTCTTAATCGCATGCTAAGCAATGAACCTTTTTTTCGAAAAATTACCTTTTGGTGATCCTTTTATACCTTAATACCAATAAAGGATGTAAGTTGTCAACTTGCTATAAATTAACTATATACATGCGTGAAATGACTATTAATTTCTTTTTTTTCAGTATTACATTGAAAGTTGATCACTAAAGCATAATTTTTCCAAAAAGTTACTTTTAGTGACTTTTGAGGAAATTGCTTTTTTAGTAACCACTTTCCATTTTAATACCAAACAAAAGTCATTTTCTGTCAATTTGCTACAAATTAACTGTATACGTGTTTCAAAATGACTACTACCTTACTTTGTCTGGTATTAAGTTAAGAAGTGGTCATCAAAAAGCAATTTCCCCAACTTTTTTTTTGCTGTTCACTACTCTTTTTCATGCAAGTAAATTGTCGCTTGATATTCACCACATATTTCTTTATTTTCATGTAAGAGAATCGAAAAACCCACACTATATAATGTTCATCCCAAACTTTGTAAACTACCATATTTATTCATTTTCTTTATACCTATTCATCTTCTTTTCCAAAAATTAAACGTATAAAATTATAAATAGTTATAATAAGAAAGAGAGATAAATAGAGGAAAAAATGATTTAAAAAAAAAACGGTATATCGAAATCTTCAAATTCTCTAGATCTGTCTTCGACAAAAAATATATATATATATATTTTAATCAAAATTCTTTAGATGGTTTATTACCAAAAATTGAAAAAATCTATATATTCTCTTATCTTCTTTTCCTTCCCTCTTTGCTCCACCCATTCTCTCTCTCTCTCTAAACTTTTCTTTCTCCCTCTCTCACTTCCCAACTTAATAGCAAACAAAGGAAATTGGTAGTCATTTTAAAACATATATACAATCAATTTGTAGCAAGTTGATTGATAATATCCTTAACATGTGCCCTTAAGCTGCAATTAAGGAAAGAATCATTATATCGAAACAGTGAAAATGCATAAAAAATGGTACAAATTACTTACAAAACTATAAAATGCTTAAAAAATTGTGCAAATACATTTTTACCAAACAAGAGGTATCTCAAACCGTTAAACCCAAACTAATCCCTCATGATGCACAAACTATCCGCAAGTCTATGCATCTGATAATGAGGGAACGAAGACATGAAGTCGAAACTTGATTCTTGAACCGTGGTTCTTTGCCATTTAAGTTACCATTGGGTAAGCATGTGCTGATATAAATCATATCAACATCCACATTAGGGGTTGTATCTCATGCATTAATGGGTTAAGGGATACATTACGTTAATGTAAAAAATACAACCCCCAATGCATGATACTAATATAACTTATATTAACACGTACTGACCTGATCAGTGCTATATATATATATATATATATATGTGTGTGTGTTTCCAAAACGTGAAGAGAGATAGAGGAAAGTGGGGGCTAAATTTCAGCCCCGTAAGAGATAAGAGGCCCACGATCTTTTTGGACTTCAAAAAGTCAAGTTGTGAAAAGCAGGTATTTGCTGGAACGGAAGGAAACCGGATAAGGCCAGAATTTCAGTAAAAGTAAAACCCGTTATGTGTTTAAAATATGGGGCCTCTATTGGCACCCAAAGACTTGCTTTTTATCCCTCACTTATTTTACATTTTAAGGTTTTATAAAAAATACAAAAGGTTTTAATAAAAACTTATCACATATTCTATTAGAAAATATCATTTTGAACAACTTTTTAGAAGATGATATTTCCAAAATCTATCGTTTAATTATACTTTTTTGTCATTTATACTATTTGCTCCATAAATGAATAAAAAGTCTACTTAAACGATAGATTTTGAAAAAACTTTCTTCTAAAAAGTTATTCAAAATGATGTTTTCTAATAGACAGCGCGATCAATTTTTATGAAAATCTTATATATTTTTCATAAAATCTGAAAACATAAAATAAGTGGGGGATGAAAAATAATTTTTTGGGTGCCAATAGAGGCCTCCTTAAAATATTGCTACCAAACAATGAAACACAAAAACCCGGCTCCACTGTACGTGAGTAACTAGTTTTTGGGTTTTTCCAAACAACCCCTAACAGATTTGGATTTGGTGCAATAAACATACCATCGATGACACATGACAAGGAGGAGAAATAGAAGACTGAAATTCGAGAGATACATTTGACGCCTAACGCTTAACAGTCCTCTATTTTTCCTCATTGCTACATGTCATCGATCTTATGTTTACTGCACCATGCAGTAAAAGTAGTCAATTGCATCAAATCCAAATCTAGCATATGAGCCCCAAAAGATCACAATTAGTGCATGTATTAAATCAAAGAACGCAGAAAACAAAATATAATTCGATGAAGAAGGTAAACGTCAATGTAAAAGGCCAAATCGTGACATGAAATAGAAAAGCAAAAATCTAAACATGATGATTGAGATAAAGTAAAAGAAGGGCGATGGCCCAATCCATGATGCCACAAGTCAAAGTACTCGTTGATTATTGGGGCGCCAAGTTAGAGTTTCGTTCTCTTTATTTTGAGTTTAGATCCTCTATCTGTACGTGGGTGTATTTGGGTCTTTAAAGCAGTTTTGGAATCGTTAGATGCTGGTCTATACTAATATGTCACAATCTTATATATCTAAACACACTCAAATTACTACAAGTAGAGGATCCAAACTCTTAATCTTTACCAATTTGATTCTTCGTATTTAAGTCCATTATCTCACTAGAGTTAGCTTATATCTATTTGCGCGTGTGTATTTAGTGTGACGTTAAAAAAAATAAATAAATAAATAAAATAAAAAACCTAGGCTAAAGCTTATTAGTATACCCTCCTGATTAAAATGAGGGTGTGTTTATTATCCAAAAAAATAAAATAAAAAAAGAGAGGTGTGTTTAGGGGTGGTTATTGCAACCCCTTAATTTTATTTTCACACCTCATTAATTTTAATTTCTCAAGGTTTTATTAAAAATATAAAAGGTTTTACCAAAAATTCCACTTAAGTGATAGATTTTAGAAAAAATTTATTTTACAAAATTATTTAAAATGATATTTTCTAGTATGCATCATGGTTTTCATAAAAACCTTTTATATTTTTCGTAAAACCTTGAAAATTTAAAATTAATGGTTGTGCCTGTGTACAAATAAAATTAAGAGGCCTATGTGTTTAACATCAAGATGGGGCATCTCGAGGCCTACCAGCCCCACGTATAATGATATAGAGGGTGGCTATTGCAACCCCTCAACTTTTATTTGTAAATCCTATTTCTTTTCATTTTTATAATTTTATGAAAATATAAAAGGTTTTTATGAAAACTGATCAAGTTATTTACTAGAAAATATCATTTTGAACAACTTTGTAGAATAAAATTTTTCCCAAATATGCCTTTAATTAGATTTTTTTGTCATTTAAAATTTTCATTTTTATAAAAATGAAATAGACTATAAATTACTAAAAAAGTAATATTAAAGGACGGATTTTTGAAAAATTTTCTTCTACAAAATTACTCAAAATAATGTTTTTTAGTGGATGGCGATGTCTAGTTTTCTTAAATATATATTTTTCATAAAATTATAAAAATGAAAAGGAATAAAGTTTACAAACACTTTCTATATTAGTGGAGATAATGATCAAAACAAGTCGATAATGTCATATGGGCTCAGGCCCGAACCCAAACTTTATAAATGAGTCTGGTTGGACCTAAGGTTTTAAGTCCTCGCGGTAGGTTTTTCCGTAGAGAACAGAGAGAGAGAGTGAGAGAGATAGAGAGAGAGGGATGGGGACGAGAGAGGTGTACGAGGAGAAGCTTAGGAGTGGAAATCTCCACCACGACCCCACCATAAACCCTGGCCTTGGATCCCCACGCTGCCCTCGCTGTCTCTCCCTCTTAAACCCTGATTCCGTAAATCTCTCTGCCCTTCTTTCTCTCCTCTCTATTTATATTTGTGTGTTTTTGTAAATGTATTTATACATGTGTAGATTAGTTGTTCGATGATATGCCCCTTAGAGTTCTTACTGTGAATTGTGTGTTTCTGTTGAACCAGAAAAGCGGTGAATGGACCATTACTCCCGTTTTGCATGACGCCACTGCTGTTGTAAGCTCTCCTACTTCTAATATCTCCTTATTTGTTCTCCCCTCTGCTGTTGATATATATATATGCATGCATGCAATTAATTATGTATGTATGTGCACACATTGAAGGTACGAATCCATTATCTTCAACGAGGCAGTCAAATAATTTTGCAGCCTAAACTATAAGAATCCATGAAATGTCCCTGTTTCGGGATTTTTACTTTCACTTGTGATGATGACGACCATTTTCTTCAATTGGTATTTCACAATGATGGATTTTTCAACATATTTTTATGTAAAACAAATTGAAACAATTCAATTTCCATGGGACATCCAAACAGGCCCTTACATTGAATCTGTCACCCAAACAGTCTCATTACTATTCGGACAGAAAACATGGTAGAGTCCACTATATGTCAGTTGTGATGGTTAATAGAAACACAACATTAAAAATTTTTCATTTTTGTATGAGTGTTCACCTCTCTTTCTCTCTCTCTCTCTGATAATTTCCATTGAATAGGCTGGCTCGGGTATTGGTGGGTTGCTTAGTGCAATTCATGGTTTTAATACAGGTAAAGATTGGATTCCTTTTCACAAATTATATACCTTTATTTTATTGCACAATTTATATCTATAAGTACATAATAGTTAATATTATTTGATTTCAGGGATCCCTTACGTCCAAAATCATGTGAAGGGACCAAAATGGCTTCCTTTTGTTGTTGGGGTATAGCTCCTATACTTTGGATTTGTCTCTATACTTCTTTAAACCTATTTTTGTGAGACTTAGAATGTGCCCCGCTTATTTTTTCATGTCCATAAAAGACGTATCAGTTTATTTGTCTGTGGATTTTCTTTAGCTCACTTCAATTGCATTTTTTCCTTTGTTGACAGCTTCCTCCCCTGTTACTGTATGCAGCCGCTAGTTCTGCATTTGGAGGTATGAATAGGGCCCTCTTGTATAACATTGAAGCTGGTTTTTACGTTTGTGTAATTTGGTTCCTAGCATGCAACGGTTGATTATGTAATTTGACTCTTAGCATGCAATGGCAGTTTGTTTTTGGAACTGTAAATTTCCTATGGATTTTTGCTGTCAATTTAACTGCTACATGAACCATTGCACGGATTCTGATTATAGCTGGTACCAACTTTGGACAATTTAATTTTACTAGATCTTAAATTTAACAATATTTACTCTATGTATATTTGTCCTTTTATTTTCCTTTTTGGTTACTCAAAGTGTATTGGTTCCTCTGCAATGATTGATTATGGCTGCTGTTTAACTTCTTCAGTGACTCCTTTTTTTACATTGAGCCTTCTGTACAGTAGTTAAGAAGTTATCTTGGACTTGAGTTCCTGTACTTGGGACAATAGTGGGGTTATAAAGAATTCATCTCATCATTTGGACAAGAATCATCCTTATGGTGTGCTTGTTCTTATTGGATAACTTGTAATATCTTGCAGCAAACTTATATTCTGTTGAACTCAGAATCAAAAACCAAAAAAAAAAAAAGGAGTCTATATTTCAGGTAGACTTAACTCCTCTTCTTACATGTACTGTGTAATCTGGGCCACATTTGCTGCAATGTTCAGTCTTCACAAAAGTTCTAGTTGTTCAGTTTCCTAGGCCCTACCGGTATCAGATGTATTAGAACTTACCTTGAAAAAATATTGGCCTTGGCTAGTACTGGATTATTCATGGTGTGTTAACATCTCTAGTATGCATTTAATCCATAGACAGTTGATAGACGTTTGGAGGAAAACAACAGGAAGTGTTACATAACATGTGATTCTATTTTTCGCCAAGCACAAGGGGTTGATACTGACCAAAAGTCGCTTTCACTGGCCTGGTATTTGGTTGTTCGAACAGGCTCTTAGCTACCTTCCTGCTGGGCTGCTGCTGTTACTATGTCATGTAACAGTAGCTTTCATTGTCTTCAATCTAAGGGTTATGCGGCTTATTACCTGAGTATGACCATTGAGTGGAAGAAATTGCGCCCCCTACCCCCCCCCCCCCCCCCACAAAAAAAAAAAAAAAATGAAAAAAGAGAAAAAAGAACCCACCCCAAAACCAACCCCCAAGTCTACTATGTTTCAGAACTCTTCCATTGCTAAAACACTATAACATAGACTATAGGGCTAATGCATTTGTGAAGTAGCATTGTCAGATTCACACCAGCGCCTATACTATTTTTTGAGGTTGAGCGATTGGTCACCTTAGGTGGCATTAGGAATTTAGGATTGTCTCTTTCTCATTGTTATGTACATGCACCTATGTTACCTTTTTACTTGGGGGTTACTACCTTTGTTAAGTAGTTTGGATAATGAATTGACACATAAACAAATAGACATTGAATTTAAGCTCTGAGAAAAATTTAATAAAACAAAGCTTTTGAATCAAGCCTTGAGCTAAAGAAACAAGTGCTCTCTCGATATAAATTTGATGTTTGTTTTGATGTCTGCAATGAATGCTGTGTGGTCACTGCCCATGGCAGTTTTGCCTTTTATATGAATTATGAAATGGATTCAGGCAATGAGATTTGTTTTTTATGCTCATAAAGCGAATTATTTAATGCCTTTGTTGTTCTTTTCCTCATATATTTAAGATGATTGTTGTCAACTGAGATTGTTTTAGTGCCTGTAAAGTGAACATTATAGCCTTGGTTGTTCCTGTCGTATTTTGGTTTTGATAACGTAGTTGGATGTTGTCACATTTTGCCTGATTGTTGTCTTCTTATTCTCCCTGTACTTGATAGTAAAAAATTATCATTTTTATTCAAATTATGTTTCTTATTTCCATGATTATGCACTTCGAATTAATCATGGAAGTTCAAATTGTTTATTGGACTGTTTTATAGGTTATGCACTTCCAAAGTTTGCTCAACTCACTGTGACATCTTATTATTCTGCCTCAAGTGCCTCACATTATGGGATCTCTCTACTCACCAGACATATCGAAGAAGCCCACACTTCCCGTACCCAGCATGAGAGACTCAGATGATCTGTTGCAGGGGCACAAATTAGAAATATGCTTTTGTTGCAGTTCTGTGAGCAATTTGCTGGCATGTATTCCCGTTTTTTCTTTTTTTTTTCTTAAAGACATATTTATACGTCACATTTGTGAAAGCCATATTATATAAATAATACATGTTCTGTAAAAAAATGGCCTTGGATGCTCTTTCAACTAGTTGATTATTAATAAAGTAAAGGTTCATTGATGATAAAAATCTCAAATTCATCATGTTTAAGGAAATTGTACAGGCCATCTCATAGCCATTATAGTTCAGTGGATGAGTTGAATATATGGGGACAGCATAATATAGAATACAGAACGACAGGAGGAAATCACCTTGCGGTTGGTAAAAAGGGGAATAGGAGAATAACATCTCTTCTTCTAAAACAACTAGGGATGCAGTTAATACTCTGTAAAGGACTCCAATGGACACACCCTTTTACCAAAAGGTTCGCCTCCCCGTTGCCCAATTTATGGATCGACAGGACTGAATCCACTACCACTGGAGCTAAATTAGATGCTTCCATTCAATGGTTAAAATTTTCCATGGATAAAGAATCACATTTTGGCATCCAACTATTTTCCCTGGCACAATTACCTTCCCCTTATCACAAAAGCTGCACCCTGAGACTCACATTCTCTGAGAACCCAAAATCGCCTGGCCTCCACCACAGCTTCAAGATAGTAAAACAATATATGAAATGCTAATGATTTTTACAAAGACCAGCATTGTTTAATTGGCTAGCATCACATGTTTAGCTCTTTCCAAATCCAAATTGTACTAATAGCCTGTTTATAGATGACAAAGTCCCGTAACGGAGTTCAACTCTAGGAAGTCCATTGTGGAATTCTACCCCTTTGTGTATATAGGTTTGATTGCACCAAAATTTGCTATAAGCTGCTGAACACTCTTGATTCTTAACGTTTTTTAACCCCTTGTTTCTGTTTTTGTATATCCATTTGTGTCTATTTTGTGCTCGTCATTCTCAGTTCCCATAGATCTTGCATCTTTTCCTAATGGGTTTCGGTCTTCCACTAATTTCAAGGAGTTTGCCTAGACAAGTGCTCGAGATATGTTCAGAAAATCTAGAAATCTCTCTCTCTCTCTCTCTCCTCTCTCTCTCTCTCTCTCTCGGTATGGAGAAGATCCATTGGACTGTCACTCCATGGGCCTTTATTCCAACATCTCTAGGGCTACGGCTTAGCTTGAACTGTCCCTCCTTGACTGGGTGATTTCTGAGTTCTGAGTTCTGACTCAGTTTAGGTTGGGCTGAGTGAGTGTGGTCGACGAGTTAGGGTCCCTTTGGGTCGAGTGGATGTGGTCTGAGTTATGGTCCATTTGTGCATCCAAATGAAATCAATCAATGTTAGTGTATTTTACATAATATTAAAGATACAAATTGATCATGAAAGTGAAAATTAAAAATAATCGCATTTCATGAATTTTTAAAATTGATCTTGTAATGTCAATTATAAAAATGACTCCAAAATATTCTTTTAAAATTGATGGATTTGTGCCAATAATATTATGTAAAATGCACTATAATGGTCTAATTTCCATTTGACTAACTAGCCCTCAAGGCTCTCCTCCTAACACTTATTATTCTTTGAGTCCGGTCCTGGACAAGCTTTCATATTGGGCTCATAAGTTAGAATTCCACCCGATTTCGGAAATCGGCCAAGTTCGATCAGCTTTCAAACTTGAACCCGAACCCCTTTCTTATCAGAGGCAGAGAGAAATTACCTAAGTTACAAGGCCCGGTGATAGGTAGCAAATTAAATCACCAAATCATAGAATTGATGATTGATCTCAACCATACAATCTGGATCAAATTAGACTATCTAGAACTAGAAAATTAATGAGATAGGCCTCCTTATCTATATGTGGTAATAGATGAGTAGGACCCATTGTGGTAATAGATGAGGCAGCAGTTTCCTGTTATTCCTCAGTAGGACACTATTATTTCGCTCCAAAAAAAAATTTAAACCCAGTGCGTCATGCAGGATGTTGAACAGTTCAAACAATAGTAATAAAAGCACACCACCTACGGATCCGACCACATGGGCTATGAAGTTTGGTGGCATTTATAGCCATGTGCTAACTCCCTGTTACCATAAATCATACTATATATGAATATATACATATGTTTGTAGAGGATCTTGAAATTTAACTTAATTTAATTTAATTTTTTATTTTTTTAGAGGCTGCATGTACACTTAGAGCGCATGTTAGCAAATAGGATTAGGGGGAGGAGTACTGTATAAACTGTCAACTTCCGGGTAGCAACTTTATAGGGGTGTGGGCCGATGTTTCTTAAATTCCACTGGTCTCTTCTCCTTAAGGTGTGGTCCTAATGATAATGTGTGTACTCTTTCACAAGTCTTTTATTGTGACTTTTATCATCTTTCGCATCACGTGCCCACCCAAAGAATGCACATTTACTGGTGGCCCCCTTTATAGTTGGGGGACGTTAACACTGTGACAGTAATTTTGGGTGCCCCTCTTTTATATATATATATACACACATACATACATATACGGAGTGTTCTTTTTTTTTTTTTTTTTTTTTTTTTTTCAAATGAGAGTATATACCGAGTGTTCTCTTCTTTTTTTTTTTTTTTTTTTTTTTTGAATGGAAAAATGATATCCCACTTCAAATGAGGTTTCCACACTAACGAGAGGTGAAGGAGAGTGTGGGAAGCTTTTTATAGAGACGGGTAGTGTTTCACTACTACTGTTATTATTATTATTTCAATGTATTGTCCTACCCTTGATTGCCTTTCAATTGGAGGGTTTAGTGCATATCCGAAAAAGGAGAAATTTGGTAGAAAAAAATAAAATGCTACGGCACTCTTTGATCATGAATTCAGAGTACAAATATTTTAGTACACATTGCTATAAGAGGCTTTATGTTTCTTAAGAAAAACATAAGAGGTCATTCATTAAAAATCGAGAATATCATTTTTATGTTATCTGAAGAGAGAGAGAACAATTTTCAAGAATACCTTTATAGACATATTTTTAGTTTTTTGCGATTATGATGATTAAAAACAATTATAAGGCCTACTCTAGCTTCAACCGTCTTTAAATAATTGCATTTGATAACATGGTGTGAACATCAAGATTCCATATCAGCTACCATATTAAACTGCCTACAAATGCAGCATGCCTTGTAGTTGGCAAATCCGCTAGGAAAAAAAATGTTGGGAGAAACAGTAGAATGTATAGTACTGCTTATGCCAAAATTGTGCAGTATTGAATGCAGTTTACATGGGTGAAAATGTCTTTCTCATGAGATGGGAGGATTCACCTACAAATGTTTTGGGGTTGCCCATATAACATGTTTTAGCCAGTAAATTGATAGGTTGCAATGTCCTTATACACATTTATTTATTGTGTGAGCCAGCTTACACAAGCCTTCAAAAGTACCCTTCATCAATGCTGTCCCAAAAATTCCATCAATGCTTTATTCTTATTATTGCCCTTTTAATGCTTTCAATCACAGACTGATGAACTGAATTCCTCACTAGGGTTGGCTAGTTTCCTCAATTTAGAAGCTGTTAGTTCACTGGTTGCAAACTAAGCTTACAATAAATAAGACCCTTGTAGGAAAAATGTTCCTTTCCAGAGGGGAGCTACGTGGTTTTTTGGTAGCCCAAATACGCCCTTGGCAATATCAATTCCCTTTTTGTGTTTTTCTTTCCTTTCTGTTTCTTTCTTTTTTGGGTTATTATGTATATAATAGTTACATATAAGAACAAAATAAAAAGTATAGGGTGGAAATAGGGTTAGCCATTTGAATTAATACTATCTTATAAGACATCATTGCATCAAATGTTTAGGGGGAAAGTTTTGAAATTTGGTTTGACAACGAAACATTCGTCTAATTGACATTGAATTTATGACTGAAAATTGAAATTTCCCGTTTTCTGTTTGTTATCGGTAAGACGACTTGTGGAGTGTGAACCTTTTGATATTTAAGGATTATTTTTACTGTAACAAATTTGTTAAGGTTATTGGAAATGGTTGTGGGTATTTTTCATGATGTCCAGCTAGCTTGCAAGGGTTTTATGCTTGTTTCTTTATAAATAACTTACGCCTTGGTTATTAGTGGAGGTCATGTCCATAATTGATGTGCAAACGATACAATTTGTATTGGTAGGGCAATGGAAATGGATCCTTCTTCAAATTGCGTTACGCAAAGGTTAAAGATTATGTTAGGTATAATGATTTTCCAATTGAAGAAAGCTTTGATGGGAGTTCATCTACGTCAATAACTTCTCTTGCAATTTTGTGATTGTCGATTTATATATATATTTTTTCTATCCTTCTTGTTACTTTGACAGCATGGGAAGTTTTCTAATAAAACTTTGGGTGTGTTCCAAAGAAATTGAAAAGAAAAACAGCCTTTCAATGCAGGGAAAAAGAAAAAAAAAAAAACACATCAACTCATAAGTACACATATTCGATCACCATCACTTCAAATTCAAAAATTATCACAACTAAAATGGGCTAGCTACTAGAGTCTGTTTCATTCCATAAGAGGTCATTTATCCTTGAGACGGCTTCCAATCACTCCTCGAAGAATTGCTTCAACGATGGAATCGATTGAAGTTGTTTGAATGACCCATAATGGTAGAATTTGTAACTCAACTAAAGAATTAATTAAAGCCTTATCAGCACTGTACGTACTAAGTTCATCCACTAAGTTCATCCACACTATTGGATGACGGGTTGGATGGCTCAAAAACAAAATGATCATTTCTTGATCCATGCAATTTCATTCACTACATCAGTGCAATTGAATAATGTTGCTTCCTTTTACCTGTATATTTAATTAGGTGCATTTAGTTTTAGAAATGCTGGTTGGATTCATGCTTTAGGGGGGAAAAAAATTGCACAGATGCCATTGCAAGAGGGGTAAAAACACGCAGCATGCAGCCTAACGTATATATACAGTACTGGGAAGACAGTGTTATAGCAGATTTTATTATTGAGTGCTTTATCTCTAGTTTTGTAAGGAATTCATTGAACGATGTGTTCGTCATCATCCAAGTCTGAGCGGTTGCGCTGCCAAACAGGACTGATAGATTAAAGAAGAAAATGCCTGTACCCATCAGTACTACACTTCCACTGAATTATTAGAGGTAGAAAATACCATCTTGCCTTGTGTAAAGAATTTTCAAAATCTACTGCCCTAGATCTAACCCGCCCAAGTCACTCTCTCTCTCTCTCTCTCTCTCTCTCTCTCTCTCTCTCTCTCTAACAGACATGATAGCTAGTACAAAAGAGATAAATAATAAAGATGGTAGCCTAACTACCATGTTCAAATGCTCCTTCATTTCTCTCCTAAGGCTAAAAAGGACAAAGGACAAATTTTCTGAGGGTGGGGTTGGTTTTGCCATTTTAAAGCCATGAAAGCTTGGTACTACTGCCTCTGAAATATAAAGAAAAATGTGTTTCATACAGGGCAAACATTGGTGACCCCTGCCTACATAGTCATAGACCGATGCTCCTTCATTAGTCAATGCCCCAATTTTATTTTATTTTATTTTTTTACTTCCACACCACCTCCAATAATTTTCCTTCGACGTGACTATGTCACAACCACTTGATTTCGATAAGCCGGCAATCAACCATGCATGGTCCCACAACCTGAAAACCTAGATGATCGGGAAAAAAAAAAAAAAAAAAAAAATTATTCTTGATTAATTATTACTTAGTTTTCATTTTATAATCTATATACTTATAATTAGCTAGTGACCTTCAAACTGCCACGTTTGACGCCTTAGCCCGCATGACTCAATGACAAGAGGTTCCACCTCATCATTTAAACTTTGATTGCAACACATATACACATACATACATATTTTAAAAAAAAGAAAAGAAAAAATCTTTACCCTCTCTCTCTCTTTCTCTCTCTCTCTCTCTCTCTGTGTCACTCAGTGTCTGTCTCTATTAAACACTTTGAAGAGATAAATGAGAATTTACAGTAAAGTTTGGCAAGCCATTCTACACCTGCAGCTGCCATGGAAAAATCATTTTCTTTTCTGCAATTTGAGGCAGACTATCAAAACTTATCACCTGATCTTTCTCATTTCTGCTGCACTGAAACTATATATATACAAAACTATGCCTCCTCTCTTATATATCTCCCCATTTGTCTACACAAATAAACATTTTTTTATTTATTAATTATACCCAACACGTGTGTAATCAAACATATGTACACACTGCACCCATTTGGATTTTACTGATACCCATCTCAAAAATATTCCCCACACGTGTGAAACAAGAGAGAGATTGTACTTACAAGATGTATATAGCTTATATTGTATGAAACCATTTGTAATGAAAATGAGCAATGGTGTCGGTAAACTACAATTAGGCTTAATCTACGCATCCAGATGAAATCATTTGGTTTATATATATATATATATATATATATATATATGAATTCATACTAAAATTAAGATGTTATAAGGAAGAGACAGTAATGGGTGTGCTTAGATTAATGGCCTAATTGGCATGACGAAAAACTCGAAAAAGATGTCTAGCATGAGAACAACTCAAATTCTTTTTTTTTTTTTTTTCCTCAAAGAAGTTAATTATCGAATTATTACAGATGAAGATCCAAACTCACATGATCTTGCACGCTAGGCTTCGACTCGTAAATAAATCGACTCTGAGAAGTAGACCCACCGATCTGCGACCCCTTCATGTCTTCAACTGAAAACAATGGCAGCGGATGACCTGAACGGTCACGGTTAAAAGCCGGCGTACTTTGAACAGGCAGGGATTCGCCACAAGGCCAAAGGACTACCATTAATCGGTGGCTGAGAAAATGAGCCATGGCCTGCATAGTACCTATTAGTGTTACTAGCAAGACTGCTAGTGTTAGTATTCCAAGTTGGGTAATTGATGGCTGCCGGTGTTGGTGCTGAAGCAAGACGATAATTCATTAGGCCATAGACTTGCGCGTCGGAGAGGCTACCATGCATCGCCGACTGGAGGTGGGCGCGTTTCGCGTGCTGTCTTTCCCTTTTGTGGGCATTTTGGTGACCTCCTAGGGCTTGAGAAGTAGGGAAGTTTCTACAGCAATAATGGCATTCGAACCTTCGACCGCTCTCGCCGTTCTCGTTGTCCTTCACATCATCGCATGCGTTGTTCGTCTCGACCGACTCGGACTCGTCTGTGATGGCGGCGGCGGCATCGGCGCCGCCGAATTCTTTGCCAAAAAGCCGAATGCCCTTTTCTTTAAGGGGTGGTGCCGGACGTATAAAGGGTAGCTGAGAGAAGGATTCTACGTTCATGAAGTCAAGAGTCTCTCTCTCAGTTTTGTCCATGAGAAGTGGCGGCAGCGGTGGTGGTGGCGGTAAAGGTTAAGGTGTAAGCAAGAAAAAAGAAAGGAATAGAGGGAGGTGGGTGCAATGGGGCACCTTGGAGAAGGAAAGAGGAGAGAATGTGAAAGGGTAGAAGGTGGGTTCTATGTAGGGTGGTATGAGGGGGTGTGGTGGGACCTATAAAGGGCGGGTGATGGTGCTGTGATCCTTTGATAATTGGGGCTGACCCATGTAAGAGTAAGAAGGCCTGACAAGTCCACAAGTTCTGGTGTAAGAGAGTGGCTTTTTGGAAATGGCTTCTCAAGTACTACCACACTTATATCCTTACACTCATTTTTGGTTTGTTTTGGAAAGTTTTGTACACCTCTCCCAGCATTTTGATAATTTTGTAACCCAACCCCATGTTTTATGTATACCACTAATTATTTGATTTAACATTGAAACACCAGCCAGTAAAATAAGTGGAGGAATTTCCTCTCTTCATTTGTCTTTGTTAACAGATTATCCAAACCTTCGGCTCAACAAATCCTTAGAGAAAGACACTGCAAGCACGGCCTACTTCACAATGATAAATGTTTGAAAAAACTCTGATGGTTGTTACTCCCATCTCCCATATGGCATATCAAACTTGGAAGCTTGTGCTTCTAAAGGGATAGGTACCAAGAACAATTATTCTACCCAGGGAGTTGCTAAATTTATACTTTAAACTAAGCATTTTATAATTTTACCTATTACTCTTAGTGGTGTTTCAAAGCAATGACATATTAATTATAATCTTTTTATTGACTAATAATTATGGCTTAGAATTCCAAGTATCAAAAAACTTGAAATTGAAGCCGCTAGGGCTAGCCTAATGGTTAGGGTGAATGGAGTAAAGGATAAGATAAGTTAGGGGCTCGAACCCCTTCCATTGCATGCAAAAAAAAAAAACTTGAAATTGAAGCACCCAAAAATATTTATAAAAAAAGGAAACACCAAAAAAACCCCTACACCTGTATGCTAGCTTCGTTTGACTATTGGAAAGGACGAAGGTCAAGCATTATTATTTTTTATTCTTTAATTTTTCCCGAGAGCCAAATTAAGCATACACAAATTGTTATCTTAAAACCATAAAACACCACAAAAGACAGGAGTATCGTATATCAAATTAGAAATGCTGCCTATTTTCTACTCTTACACATGTGCATTTACATTCATTGTGTTTAAGTAAGGAATTTGGGAAAAAAAAAAACTTAAGATTTTTAAAATGATAAGGTTTCAAATTTTAGAAATTTTAAGTGCAATTTTTAAAGTTCAAATTTTTAAAAGTTGGAAATTTTAAATGGAATTTTTGTAACTTTCTCTTTTAAAAGATGAAATTTCTAAAAAGAATTTAACCCTCTCAAATCCATCCAAGTAAAAGTTTTAATGAGAATTTTAGAAATTTTGTGTTGAATTTGCTAAACAAGGATTTTAGTTTTAAGAATCTGGAATTCTATTTTAAACACAGATTCCACTTAAAAGTTCTTTATCTGAACACAACATTAGGAATATTCTTCCACGATAGCTAGTATTGTTTCAAGGAACGACAGCTTAATAAGAGAGCTAGACATTTCGGAAAATAGTAGCCAAGCTAGCAAGATTTATTGCGATCTTGCTAGTAACAATATTATTTGCTTGAAACTGTCCAGGACAGTGAAGGTGCACCATTCTCTTTTATTTCTGTACATCTGTCTCTTCCTCTCAAGCTCTTATTGCATGTACCTGTATCCATCAGTCAACACCATGGTAGTAAGTTGTAAGAGTGAGAGAGAGATGACCAACTTAGTTTGTGGGTCTGTGTGTGTGTGTTTCTTTCTCTCTCTAGGACCAGGTACTAATAGTTGGTGTTGGTTCTTTATAGCTGTTGGCTGTCTTATATCTGTTGCAGGGATTCTGAAAAGTGGTCCTGAAAATGTTAACCAGATTACACGAGTGGGAAAGAGGAAGAAATCATCTCAATCCCTTCTCTCTTCTGGGTAACAAAGTACACCACTTCACTCTTCGCTTTCTTCTACTTTGTTTGTTCAATTGTTGTATATTCCCATATAAGTCCCTTCACTCGTTTTGTTCTCATTTCTCTCACACTTTTTTTTTATTAAAATAATATATATATATATATATATATATATTATTTTCATGTTTATGTCTTCCATTACTTTTGGAGTGTTATTCACGGTCCACTTTTTCAACACAAGCACCCTACTCATGTATTCATATATTTCTATGCAATGATTATTTATGTTATCCTATTTTTTATCATTCGTATATGTAATTATTAAAAATGTGCACACACGATTCATGTGAAATGTCAATATAGGAATGCATCTCAAAAGGACTGATAAGAGAAGAATGTGAAACCATTAAAATATATAGTCGTCATATATAACAACATTTTTATAGTCTAGGTAGTATCGATCTCTTCCTTTTTGTAAGAGAGATTATTTGGATACGAATCTTTTTAATTACAAGTGGCTGCATATGACATATTGACCAATACCCGAAAAAACAAAAATAAAAAATAAAATAATGTAAAGTAACAAAAGAAAGGTTTTCTTAGAAAAATATTTTATATCAATTTGCAGCATAATTGCATTTATAGTTGACAAACTTGTCCCTAAAATATCAATTGTTTATCAAATGGTTCTTGTCCATGTGTTACGATCACAAATGTAGTATGGCATGAATGTCATGTTTGGCAAGCTAGCGAGTGTGACTTAGAGATGATGGTTTTGTAAACAATACGATTCTTAAAAATAACAAGATGTCTGGAAAATAAATTATTTACATGGCATTTTCTTTTCTTTTTTGGTTGAGCATATTTACATGGTGTCACCCATATGCGTAAAGTTGGCACAAATTTAACTACTTCTCAAAATTAGGGTTGTAAAATTTTGGGTGCTTTTATGTTATAAGAAAACGCAACAACAAATCTTTGTAACTGATAATGAAATGTCATGTGGTATGCCACGTCCGTAACGATTCTTTGTAGCGTTTTCTTGTAGCTATGTATAACACCTTCTTTTATGTTATTAACGTAAAAGATAAGCATATAACACTAATGATTAGCACACAAGCAAAATACGAGGCTAGACATTAGATACCTATGACAAAAGTGGAGACCTACTATTGGAAAGCATTACAGTTGAACAATTTTAATCATTTAAATACAATTTTTCCAATTATTCGATCGTGGGACGAGCCAATACGAGGTTAATTCATAACACAAAATAGGAAAAATGTATTTACAAGGGCACTTACCAAAGCTGAGGCATTTATTATAACACTGGTGATTAGCGCACAAGCAAAATGCAAGACATTATTGACACCTAAGATGAGATCTAGTATTTGAAAGCAATATTACTGTTGAATTATTTAAGTAATACTCTACGATAGGGCTGCACTGCCCCATCGGAATTGATGGTGTAATATCATTTTATATGCAAATGGTGGGACTATATATTGATCAAGACCATTGAAATAGATCTAATTGCATTAGAATAGATATATTTTTATTTATTAATGATCAATGATGCAAAATGTTAAATGATAATTTAGAGAACTTTACCATTGCAGCCAAAAAAAAAAAAAAAAAAAAACTTGTTACCAAAATCTTGAAAAGGCCTCATCAAGAATAACCATGTAACCATGATAATTCAGAGAATTTCACCTTTTAAAGTTTGAAAATTTCACTCGGTGTAGTTGTAAATACAATTCAGTTGGGTGTCATCAAATTTTCCCTTTTTAACAAGATTGTTACTCTTATCATTATTGTTACATTTGGAAAGCTGCAAATCTATCAAAAATCAAAAAATGAATCTAGTCAACGTAACAGTTTGTCATTGCTAAAAGTAATGACATCCCTTTTTAACAAGTTTGTTGCTAGAAGTAATGACAATCACACTCAAACAAGTATTTGTCTAAGTGTGTTCATGTTTTTATAAACCTGCATAAGTAGGCCTAAGTGTCTATAGTTACTTTTTGCAATCACATATAGTCGTGTGTGTAATTGTTTTTCTAAAAAGAAATATGTGTTTGTCATATTCAAAAAGAGAGGGGGTATATCTGCCAACCTAGGCTTTCCTCGTTTCACTAACATTGGAGGACCACCCAGGCCAACTTATTTTTTTTACCGTCTGTTAGCTTAGAAGGCTTCTTCTTTCCAATTGAGAGAGAGAGAGAGAGAGAGAGAGGTGACCTTTTGTTGTTTTAAGGGGTTTGTGAATTGTAAGTACCTGTAGATTTGCATGAGGTTTTAACTGATATAGTAATTTAATGATGTTTTTTTAGGCCTCACTGCAAAACAGTCTGCTTTATTCGTGCATGCTTGACTCGTTTGGCAATTATTCCCAGCCCCAGCTGCTCACATCTTCATAATTCTACCTTTCTTTGCCATCCCTAGTCCAGTCACTATCTCTCTCTCTCTCTCTCTCTCTCTCATAGGTCATTAATTCAACCATTTGCACATTTTTCAGTTTAGTTTTTTTTCTTCTTTTTTTTTTTTTTAAATTTTTTTTTAAATTTTGGTTTTAATGGAAGTAACCTTTGATGGATTGCACCATCTATCTCCATATATAAGTGGCCCCCCACACCCAACATCCACTTAAGCCCACATCCCACAAAACCCTAACAACAACCCTTCATTCATGCAAACCCCCTCTTTGCCATTAAAGTCATTGTCATAGAAACGTATGAGGGGGACCATATGGACAGAGGTACAATTGCAACTGCACCACTTATGTCCCCCCTCATAAAGTAGAAAATAATCTGATGTGAACTTGGGCATTTGATGTTTTCTCTGCCCCCACGATGTGGCAACATCGTATGCAATGTATCATCACTTTAGAAAACCACTTTTCACTTGATAAGGTCACATTTGGGGGCCAACCACCCCATATTTCAAAAAGTAGCTTATGGGATTTCGCTCAATAATATTAACTCTTCTGAGAGTACTTTTCTTTTTCTCCTCGTAAGCACAAGTCATAAAGCTCTTCGTGGTACTTTGGGGTCGTGGCTTAGCTTATGAATTTTGCTTGAAATTGATGCTTGTCATAATCTTTTATGGTATGTTTAGATAAGAGATTTGTAAGGGGGAGATTTTAACCTCATTTTTAACTATTACTATCATCATAATTTGGCATTGCAATTTCTATCATCTGAACGCACCATATATTAAAGTAATTTTCATTGTAGATGCTCTCATACAATTACCTAGAGCTAGGGTGCCACATACTTGACCTGATGCAAACTAAAAATATTAGAACGTACCTTGGGTCGTTTTGGTTCTTTTCACATTTGCACGCTCTTGTAATTAACAATCACCTAGAGTGCATGCTACTTGACTTGATGCAAACTAAATATCGAGTGACTCAATATAACCTTGGGTCCGTTTGGTTTGGTTCTTGTCACATTTTATTTACGAATCTTAATTAAACTAACTCATCTCACAACCAGTGTTTGATCCTAGTCTAAAATATGATGATAAGATAAACCAACGTTGGTTAAGTGTATCTCGTGACTCCCATTATTACAAAGCTTTAAATAGAATGTGTTTACTAAAAATCAGAAAATCAGCTCTAATAGATAAGTTTTACTCATTCAATTTTTGAAAAATTCCAAAAAGCAAAAAAAGAAAGATATTCATCCTTTAAGGAATATTAATTTATTTCATTTATATATTATTTATTTATTTATTCATTAATTCGAAAGAGAGCTCAATAGGCTATTGTGATCCTACATAACAGGGTAGTCCATCCTCATTCCCAAAACCCCTCTCCTTTACACATGTGCACCTGAGAGGAGTTGAAACTACAATCTCTCTGAATTCCCCCTTCCTTTTTTTAAAAGATGGAGATTGACTGTCATTTGGGCTACAGCCATATTGGCTTTATAGAACTTGATTTAAGCTAAATGCTAAATGCTAAATGTTGTCTCAATCAGAGTCGGGATAATTTTCTTCAGACTGACAATGCATGATTTTATTGTTAATTCATGACTTGTACATGCACATGGAACTGTATCTAGTTGAAATCCTCTTCTCACCCACCAATAGAATTGTCACCATCGTGTGAAACCTTTCTTTTCAGCTGTTAGTGGGACTTAATTGGTCTCATGGTGCAGCTTGGCTTAATTAGCATGCTGACTTTTTTTAAGACCTTAATTTTCCATAACTTGTAATTGGGGTTCTCTCTCTCTCTCTCTCTCTCTCTCTCTCTCCCTCTCTCTCTCTTCCCTCTTCCAGCAGCCTCGTTGGTTTGATGTGTTCAGACAGAAGGGTCACTATCTTCTTGTTCCTCATCTCTCTTTCCCATGAGGTGGCTTGAATATGACATTGCCTATGAGAACAACTCCTATGTCTTGGGCCTCCCACTTTACCCTCATTCATACCACCATCACTCCTCCAGCAACATGTGTTCCCATGTGTGGACCAAATGGGTAGATGTAGAGTGTTCATGTCTTGTAACTAGGGTTTGTTTGTATGCGACAATTTCACTTTAGGCACTAGCTACTTTTATTTTATTTTTTCTTTTTCTTTTTCAAATTGATATATGCTTTCACGAAGGAGTTATTTTCATGTCAAAAATGTGTTAATCATGCTTTTTAAGCATTCAGAAACTAGTTGTCTGAGTTCAGACTTGGACCCCATGTCCATGTTTAATTAATTGATCTAGGGTTCTATTCAATCAGGAAAAAAAAAAATTAAACATAAAATAAAACTACTTCTAATTAAAATAGAACAAAATTAAATAAATTAAAATAGAACTAATTAAGCCACATGAACAGCAGAACAAGGGTTTTGGAAGAAGGTTGCACTAAGATTTAGAGAATGGCTGGTTTCACTGAAAGATATGTGTCTCCTTTGCCAGTTTTAAAGTGAGCTTGGACATCAACCAAACAGCTTTATCATACCCCCATCTTTGTTTCTAAAGCATTAAGATGTACTTTAATGTGGCATCCAAGATCTACCAAAGTGTCAAACTGCAAATCCACGAGGACCAACGGGTACCTGTCAAGAGTATTTTAGTCATTTCATATGATTAATGGCAGCACTTGGTAGTTCAATTTCAATATCAAGCATATCAGGCCTGTACACGCGCCGCAAGTTCATTGGTTATATATATACTCTACAATTGGTCTGGCTCCAGAGGATTCAGGACTCAGATGTTGATGAAGCTGATCGAAGAGAGTGAGGCATTCAGACATTCCTCTTGGCACTTTCATCACATGTGACTTCTCTCAGCTTCTCAGCTACTAAGCCTGTTTAATGTTTGGAAGAGATATTTTTAGAAGAAGAGAACAGAAAGGAAGAATGTGGTTGCAAGGAAACCAATGCAAGTGGAGATTAAAACAGGAGAGCCCACCATATTGTCCTTGAAGAATAAAACCCACAACATGCATCATTCAAACATATATACCAAAATGTATGGACCTAGCACATATATATATATATATATATATATATATATACTGACATGCATGGGTCTAACTGAATGATCATGATGGGTTCCAAAAAAAAATTTTGAAAAAAAAAAAAGAAAAAAGAAATCCTAACTGTCAATATTAGGATAGCTCTTTGAATTCTTCTAAAGCTTGATCGGTATGATTATTGTTGTCTGGAACTGAGAGTAGTTTGGACCACCAAAGGCATCTTTTCTGATGTTGCCTCTACAATGTGTGTGGGGAGGCATCTTTAAACTAAGTGATATCTTTGGTCCCTTTCCCATTTTTAAGTTACATGTTTATGTGTTGGTGACGATCGGGTGATTGCAAGCTTACGAATGATCCTGGGCCGTTCAAATTTATGATTTGTTGCTCTCAATCATAGGACATGTGCATGTTGTTAATTGTGCTGGGTGTACCTTTCTCAGTTTTATGTCATTTTTTGATGAGTATGCCTCCATAACTGATGGAGGCATGGAATTTCCATGCTTTTATGGCTGAATAGCAACATTTGATAAATTTAAAATTAAAAAAAAAAATCAGAAATAGTTTGAAAATGGGTTTGAGAAAATTATTCCCGAGAATCACCTTTGGACTGTTAGGTTGGAGAAAAAAAAAAAAAACACAAATTGGAACCGGCTAATATATTCACCCCTCCCAAGACCCCGCTTAAGCAAAACGAACACTAGGTAATGGTTTTTTTATAGAAGATCATCCTTCTTTTCTCCTTGGTCGTCTAATTGAGAATGGATTAAAGGGTAATGAATTTTTTAGTTTAATGAGATTTCCATTATTAAAAAAATAAATAAATTGTTACAAATTATATAATAAAATACTACTCCTCCCGTCTCACAAAAATAAGTCAAGTTTGACAAAACACACAATTTAATAAAATACTTTGACTTGTCATTTATTAAATCCTATCTTTCGAAAATTACCCTTTTTTATTTGGTTTTGGATTTTGTGTTAAAAGAGTAATAGTTGAAATAATACAGGGTAATATAAGAAAATCCAAAAAAATTATGATTTGATTTTCAAAATAGACAAACATCTTAGAGACAAGAAAAGTAGCAAAAATGAGCTATCTTTACAGGACAGAGGGAAGCATATATATTATGCTACCATATATATGCCACAAATTTTAGAAGTTTATTGTGAACCTTGTGATGGCCATCACAGTTATTATAACAGTAAATAACAGCCAAAGCCCCCACTGTTATGAGTTAGAGGAGATTATTTTGAGCTTTGGTTTCAAATGATTAAAGAAGCCATAAGGCTCATTCATGTCTCTTGATAAGAAGTCCATGCAGCTTCTAAATTTTGTCTCATGATCGAAGTCTTCGTGATTATGTCGGTCACTGGCCATATCGCTTTCCTTAGATTTGGATGGCTGGATTAATTTGATTTCATCAATAAGGAATCACAGTTACTTCCTGTGTCCTATTTGATACATGTAGATGTGGTTTCCACCACATGGTTGTGTGAAAGATATAAATGCAGAGGAAGACAACAATGCAAACCTTAGTTTTTGTACAAACTCACATCATTACAACATTATCTCTTTCTTTTCCCTCTTTTTTTGGGGTGGTGGGTGAGTGTTAAAAGTCTACTTATTTTGGCAATTACTGGAATTAAATTCGTGGGTCCCCCCCCCCCCCCCCCCCCCCCCCCCCCCCCCCCACAAAAAAAAAAAAGAAAAAAAAAAGAAAAAGGGGACACTTGATTTTGGGACTGTTTGTACATGACTGAGTGGTGAAACATGGATCTGCCACCAATACTACCTAGAATGTTCTGATTTTTACAAGAAATTCTGCATGCACCACAGTGTCATTTCTTAATTTTCCAATTAAATTTGTTGCAAATAAACATGTATTGCTTAATGAGGGGCTTTGATTAAAATAGCTCCTAAATTTTATTTTGGGGTTTGTGAATTAAAGTCTGAACAAATAGAGGATTAATATATAATTCAATTCCTTGGTGCAATTAATTAAACTTAATTACATTTGTCTTTAACAAATTTTTCTGGTGTTTTTCCTTCTTTTTTATTTATTTATAATTCTGTGTTTAAAGTTTTCAGCTAGCTTAATTCATAACCGTTAATTTCTCTCATTAAAAAAAAAAAAAAAAAAAAAAAGGGTTTCATTTTTTTCTTCCCTTTTTCCTATCAGTACATGTGATAGTACATCAACTTCTAGGGGATTCCACTGCTTTTTTTTTCCCCCCATCATTACATGTGACAGTACATTAACTTCTCAAAGGAGGATTCCATGCATTCCTATCCTTAACCCTCTTGCCGTTCAAGTAATGGATGTTTTACCAGGAAGGTAAGATGAGAATGTCCATGAATTGGTGTTAGAGCTAGCAATATCTGAATTTTCATAATAATTAATTAACATATGCATAATTGGAAAAATCTGTAAGTATTACTTGATTCACACACTCACTTAGAAACTTGAGGTATGCAAAAATAAAGATTGAGCTTTAACACAATATCTTTTGTAATTCAAAAAGGAAAACCCGGGAAGCTTTAATTAAAAATGAAGATTCCAGTTAATAAAAGAACTCATAAATTAAAGGAAAGCCATAGACATGATTAAACCAACGAGATATATCTTCAAAAATAAGCTACTCCGTATACATAATGTTTGCAAAGCAAAGGAAGCTAGTTTGAAGTGGTCAGGTTACTTTAAAGTCTTTGGAACTTTCAAATATCTAAATAATACAATTTACATTATTAACCAACGTGTTTGGTAATCGAAAAATGTGAGAGAGAGAGAGAGAGAGAGAGAGGGAGAGGGAAGAGATGTGTTCAGATAGATTCATCTATCAATGTTCTTTGAGTTCGACAATTAAGTGCTACGGCCATGGTATCTGAATTTGGTTGTTGTAAGTTAACGATGGTCACATGAATAATGTTCCCCCATTTACTTCGATCACTGCCAATTGGTCCACATCCTTTATTCAAGATGCTGACATGAGAGACCACAGTGAATGAAGTCTTTTCATTTTTACCATCCAACTAAATTAAAATGTAGTAATTTTAAAAAATTGTAAAAATAAAAAAAAAATAAAAAATCTTTCAGAGCAACATATATATAACAAAACATCAATTTGGAAGTTCTGAAAAACACCTCCCAAATTTATGCAAAAGGCACACTAGGCATAATCAAAAAGCATATATGTCTTATAATTTGTTAATGAAAAGGAGATGAAATTATCAAAAAATTATTGGTACTCCGTATTTATTTATTTATTTTTTTCCTCCAACAACATTTTCTATATGGAGTGATCAAATTTATTTTTATTTTTAGGATGGAAAAATGCCCTCGACAAGAGAATCTCTTCTCCAATAATGAAATATCATCCTTGGCAATATCATCTCCTTATTAAAGTACTATTAATACATTCTAACCTTTTTTCTTTTTTTTTTTTGGGTGGGTATTGCTCCTAACCATTTTACCCTTTGGGAAATAGGCAATTCTCCAAGTTTGGTATTTACTTTCTCCGTTCCTTGGCAATGTAACATGGGTGACTTGACATTTCTTGTTATGTTATGCATCTGTTGTTTCAGTGGTACTTGCTTGAGTTGCCCCACTTATAGATGAGAGAGAAGTTAAGTCCATGCACTTGGTGGACCATGGTACTTGCCTTGATAACCAATGCTCTTTGGCATCATGATCAAGTGGTCCCAAAACAAGTACTCTACTACATATATTGTCTTGTGTTGTTTTTATCTTCTTTTGCACTACTTCCTCCACACATAAAACTTCTCAGACTTTTTCTTCCAATGTGTTACTCAGTTGGGCCCTTGATGTGCACTAGCTGATGGAAAGCATTGCAACTTCCAAAAGATAGAGACACACTATAATCAAATTTGTAAAATATAATCATCACGGACATGACTACATCTACTTATGGAAAACTAAAGATATAACTCTTTCCTTATAATATCATTTTAATGTTTTAGATTTTTTCCTTTTCTTTTTTATTTTTTGGGTAAGATGCCTTTGTTTACTTTAGAAAGTTTGGTATAATTGTAGCCAAGTGTCAAATTGCAAGTCGTTCATTGCCGTCATCGTCACGATGTCTGATCTTTATACATAAGGAGCTACTTCAATCACAAGAGAGGCTATGGGGTCCTTGACATTGATGTATTTGGTTGAGCAATTCCATCATTATTAGTTTTTGGAGGAATTGAAGAGATTTGTAAGATTATCTATATCAAGCCCTTTGATTGAAAATTCTAACTAAATCCCTAAACCATGATTGCAATTTTACATATATAACCCAACAAGAACTTTTTTTTTTTTCTAGCTTTTTCTTTTTTTATTTTATTTGGGTCCTAATAAAGATTTAACCTAAGATTTCGGGTTTATGTTCTTTTAGGTGAGGATATCTTCTTGGGGCAAAGATCATAATTAATTGGTAATGAAACTATCATTATTAACATGATATCAAGATACAAAGCCGTTCTATGTATTGAAAATTTTTAGTTGAGGACATCCTGACCTAAGTTGCATGAAGACATACTATACAACCAACTCACGCATGCCCTAGTGATTAGGACGTGCTAGTTAGGATTGTTGATGAGAAATATTTTTAGTGACTAATTTTCATCTCAGTATGCATAAGAAAGAAGAGATTGAAAAGAATATTGCCCAAAGAAAAGAAAATGAAAATTAGGTTGTGAAAGTGGAGATGTCCTTGTATTAATTAACTTAACAGAGAAAGTATTCTATGAAACGGTCAAGAGAAGTGTTCAAAAACAAGAGATAAGCGTAAAGTGGGAAAACCTAAGAGCAAGGAAATAAATGAGAAAGTGATGGAGAGCCAACTAAAATGCTTTAATCATATCGCTATCAATATTTGGCAAAAATGAGTTCTAACATATGAAAAGCTTTAAAGGAATGAACGATAAAGAATAAAATCGAAGGTAATCTTTCAAGCTCATGATTAAAAAGTTCATAGTCAAAATTGAATCAAATTGCATTCCATATAAAATCGAAGGTAATCTTTCAAGCTCATGATTAAAAGATTCATAGTCAAAATTGAACCAAATTGCATTCCACAGTAGATGAAAATATCCATAAAAAAACACGTGCATTTCAATTGTATTCCATCTATGTAAAGCCCTCTTGAACGCAAGTAACAGATGGGCTATCATCAGAGGGATAATTTTTTAACTCAGGTCTAGATTTGTAAATCACATTTTCCTGATTCCACAGTGTTTAAAGTCATCAGGATTGAGATGCCTTTCCCTTCGTTTGATTAAATTTTGCAAGTTTACACAACCCTTAGCTTTGGTGTTGCCTCACTAAAAATGGGAATCTTCTCTCAGTCTTGTACATGACATGACATTTAAAAGGAACTTCAACTATTTCACCATTTGTCATATTACTCCCACGCCCACCCAAAAATAATAATAATAATAATAATACTTAAGGGTACTGCACCTGTCTCTTCACATAAAGTTTGTTATGGCCTAGGAAACATGTGACCTAAATATGTAGGCCCAACCTAGCTCATTAGTGATCGGACTGGGTTGAAGAAAATAATATCCAAATCCTGTGAACTGGAAAACCCATTTTGAATACAAGGGCAGAAATTTAAAGAAAGGGCCCCTCTATGGGGGTTCTGTCAGTTCTCTTAAATGTTCATCTTTGGGTAGTTCTTTATTAAATATGCGATCCAATTAGAAATTAGTAATATTTTTTTCCAAAGAGAAAAAAGAAAAAGACAATTTTTTTTTGTTTTTGTTTTTTGGGGTGTGTGTGTGGTGTAGATGTAGAAAGTACTAGAAACTGTAAGGATCAGGGACTTAAAAAGTGGACCCAGGTTCAAATTTGAGCCTGCACTTGAATTATGGCCTGGAGTCAGGCTCAACAAAGTCTAGCCCAAGAACCAGACCATGGGCCCAGCATAATTATAGCATATATAATTTCTTTTTCCCCCTGAAGGCTGGTTTAATTACTGAGACAAACACCCATCATAATTTTGCATAGATACTTGGAATATGCTCGAATGACAAGATTCGGATTTGGTGAAGTTTAAGATTTTAAACGCATGATGAAGTTATTGCTAGATTGATGCCACGTGGCAAGGGAAAATAATGAATGGCTTAGATTAGTTGGTAGCAAAGCAATTATCATATTTTGTGGTCTCAATTGCTTTACTACTAGTGAATCCGAACCGTCCCTTCTTCTCTCTTGTCACGTGGCTTCAATTTAGTAGTAACCTCACCATGCATTTAAAGTAGGGGTGCAACTCAGTACGGGACAGTCCAGGACAGGGGTATTTCTGTCCCGTCCCGAAGTAATTCGGGACTTGAAAATTAGTACCGGAACCGAACCGAATTGCATATTATCCCATCCCATCCCATCCCAAAAAATACCGGTTCGGAACGGTCCAGTTCTCGATATTTATTATTGTTAACTTGATTAGCCACAAAAATGGGCTACATAAAATCATAAAATCATAAATACATAATCATTAATTATAATTCATTCATTCATTGATTCATTCATTGTACTAATAGTAGTGATAGCACAATAAACTAATAAGTCCACTTGTCCATAGCATTATTTTACAATCAAACATAATTATTCTCAGAATTCAAAACCAAACAGTGGGCAAACACTCCAAAATATTGAAATAATATATATTTTATATATATATTAATTATACATATAAAAATATATATATAATATTATATATCATTGGTACTGGGTTTGGGAATTCGGTACGGGACGGTTTTGAACACCCCTAAACCAAGTCCCGTCCCGAAAAAATTCGGTTTTTAAAAATAGTCCCGAGTCCCCGGACCGAACATTGTTTGTCCCGTCCCATCCCGGACCGAATTGCTCAGAACGGTCCGGTCCTCAGAATTTCCTGAACCAAGTTGCACCCCTAATTTAAAGTCTCAAACTTCACCAAATCCCAATCCCAATTGACACCATTCTTATATGAGTGAAGTTTGTTTTTTCCCCCTTTTCTTAAATTTTTTTTTAAAAAAAAAATTTTCCTTTTGGTAAATTGATTTATTGTCTAAATTATTAGGTGGAGACATGACAAGGTGTGCTCCATTAGTCTTTATTAGAGTAATTTACGGACAATCACGTTATACCAAATTAAGGATTTGAAAATCATTTGCTACCAAGATAATTTGAAATTTTGGAATGTAGAAATTTTGAGAAAGGATGAAACTTATCGATTGATTATAGAAATTTCGGAAATGATTCTATAATTTTGTCTTGGGTGAAGAGATTTGGCCTTTCATTTACCAAATAACCCTCAAATCTTGTCACAACAAGAAGGAAAATGATACTCTTCCTAACACTTCTCTCAATCCATTTTTTTTTTTTTTTCCTTCAAAAATTTCAATTTGATGTTCACTTCAACACAATGTCTTGAATAAAATATACTTTTGATGATCTGACATCAAAAGCCCGAGGAGACGCCCAATCCAAAGCCCGTGGGCCTAGAGTGCAACAAAACCCACCTAGCAACAGCGACGTGGACGTGGGCACGTGGCAGTCCCTCACGGTCTCACCGCTTGTGCGTAAAGCGGCAGCATATCAAAACATGATTTTTGAAAAATATGCAAAGAGACTGTTAGGTGGTCGGGAAAACTAGACTCTCCGTTCCATCCTTCTCTGCGTACATACCTTCGAATTCTCTCCACCATTAATCCAACTCCCAGGTACTATTTTCTCTCGCTTTCTCTCACTTTCTCGAATCATTCTCATTTTCTTTTCGATCTTTCTTGTTGATCGGTGCTTCAATCCATGTGCCGTTTCTATTTGTTTATGCTGTCAATCTGGTAATAGAACAAGGAATAGAAAGTTTTCTTTAATGTAATAACGCTATTGATCATAATAGTGTTGATTTGGTTTAATGTGACGAATTCAAATGGAAACCCTAATTTGTTAGCGTTTGACTAGGGATCTGATTACTTCGGTCGGAGAATTCGAAGAAAACCCTAATTTTATTCTTGCTAAACAAATAGTCAATTTGAGTTCTAATAGATAACTGCATTACAATAAAAGGTGTTTTTTTTTTTTTTTTGGTTAAATTACTTCTTATGCTGTAGGTGTTTCTATTTTCTGAACACTCTCGCGCATAATTACGCATAGACACATATTGAGGCGCTTCGCCCATTTATCTTCGTGCTGATAAAAAAAATGTTTTGAAACAAAGGACAAAATACGAAATGCATTTGAATGAACTTAAAACGGAATGCATTTGAATGAACTTGAAATGATTCTGTTTAAATATATATATAGCAGTTGAGCTTGGTTAGTGTAAATTGGAGTGATCACCACCAAATTTGTCGCGTATAAAATATAGTGATGTCATTTCTTGAAATCCTAGAGCGACGCTATTTTAAAGATGTTTTACAAAACAGAGTCACTTTACATGCTTTGACAAAATGAGATGGGATTATCTTCATTTTGATGTGTGTCCAAACACTTTCTGAGTTACATATTTTGTTCACCTTTGTAATTATTATAAGGTTAGCACCCCTAGGTGTCACAAATGTGTCCCACTACGTTTTTGGTATTATTATTGTTCTTCTTCTTCTTGCTTTTTTGGTAAATACATCAACAAAACCATCCCTGCATCTCTCTCTCACTCCCCTCTTTAATTGTTTTAAGGGTCACAACAAGCATCAAGTACTTTTCTATGGGTTGACAATACACATGTTTTCTTTTGAGTCTTCACCCATGTTTAGAGGATATTTGGGAAGTGAAACAATTTGGTTGGCTGCATCTCATGCAGAAGTGAATAAAAAATGAGTGTTTCACTATCATTTAAAACGTGCACAGATTCTAGTCTAGGTAAAACTGATTTGACCTGGAACACATCTAGTGGAGCCAGCCAAATATATCTTTGAACCATTTATTTAATTTCAGAGGGGCATTTCAACACAAAACCATGTGAATATGTGTATTGTGATGAGGCCAATATTCAAATTGTAAATTAAGAAATACATATTAAAGTAGTAATTTGTGTGTAAGCTATGGGCTTTTCATGAATTGATGTTTCTATCATTTTTATTAATAAATAAATGGATGAATTGATGCTGACATAAAGAGATAGCCAGTGGAGTTTGGATACACCTGGTCAATTTTGGTGTCTTGTTGTTCACTAGTACTCTCGAAAGGCAATCTTGTTTTCATATAATTGTAATATGCTTGTGTAGGCATGTTGAGCCCTCATACATAATATTGTGGATATGAAAGAAAGGAATACTACTTCCATGCTCAAGCGCACTTTAGTGAATTGTGCTTCCCAGGTTTGCATCATCAGTTCATAAACTTGTTGGAGCTTTGGTTTTAAAAATATGACAAATTCTCTGTACAAAATGTAAAGCAATGAATTGTGTTTTGACTTGTTATGACTTATGAGTATGTTCACCTTTTATTAGAGGCAATGGAAAGATATATTAAATGTCTTCAAGTTTTTAATATTGTTTTTTGAGGATATACAACAAAATTAACAATGGATGGATCTACTTGGAGGTTGCTGCTCCACAAACTAAACATCTTGGATCTTGCCCTAAGGGTTGTAAAGTGTATCATGACGAAATAATTTTTAGTTAAAACTGCATTTGTTATGAGTTTATTGGTTGGTCCACCAACCAATCAATAAAGAGAGGAGTAAAACTGCTTTTTTCACCGGACTCCTCCAGAAGATTTTTTGGATAGTTTGATTCTTTAGGCTCTTTTTTCTCTTTTTTTGTTTCTTTTGGTATACTCCCTGTATACATGGCTTTGGCCTATTCTTTTGCAATCAAGTAACCTTTTATCAAAAAATGAGTTTATTGGTTGGTCATGTTTAAGATGGAGTTACTTTGGTGTGATTGGTGAGTGGAGAAGACTAGAGAGGAGTAAACACAAACTGAATTGTGGGGAGGCCATCTTTGAAACAAAGAGTTTTAAAATCAGCAGGATTGAAATAGAAAACATGACACGGAACGTTAGTAAGATTATTCACTTTGGGCTGATGGTTATTTTAGATGGCCATAATATTCCGTGTGGTGAACATTTTTGGATCATAGCTTGATGATCCATTAGAGGTATAGTTTGATGTAGATGTCATCCTTAGAATTAATTCTTGGTGACTATGGTTAAATTATGTTTATGGGTCATCAGGATGAACTGGATAAGATATATATATATATATATTTAAACAAAAATGGTAAGGTGGACTCTCCTGGACATCCCGGATGGGATCGAACTGCTTGGAGCCGTGCATGTGAAAGCCACGCATGGCTCTTAGCCGCACAATATTTCATGGACGTCCTGCACTCAATCATCTCCCATATATATATGTGTGTGTGTGTGTGTGTGTGTTTCTGTGAACCATTTAATTTTATGGAGCAAAATGTTGGGCCACCAAGAAAATAGATGAGTGAAAATACTGGAACAGAATAGGATTAGACTCTAAATTAGACATGAATGTGTTTGGGATATTTTAGAGCTGTTGTAGGAGCTGATATGGCATGGATCACTTTGGTCTGTATTTTGTTTCTAGTGTTGTGTGTATGGGCTATATTATACTGGATTTTCTGACAGCAATTTTTGTTGTTAAGTTTCCATCTTATAAGCCTAAGCTTATAAGTGGAGGGCCCAAACAGGTATATGAAGACATGTTAAATTCGATATTTAATCGATGTGAGATGTGGTATATTTCCAACACTCCCTCTCATGTGTAGGCCTAATAAGATAATAACGGGCCTGTCACATGCACAACAAAGACAGGCTCACTAGCGAAATGAGCCCAAGAACAACATGCTCTAATACCAAGTTACGTTTCCAACCTATAAGCCTAAGCTTGTGAGTGGAGGGCCCAAACAAGTATATAAAGACATGTCAAATTCGATATTTAATCGATGTGGGATGTGGTATATTTCCAACAGAAGTGTTGTCTGAAAGTTTTCCATTTTTTTTCTTTCCTCTTGGTGATAAATTTGCTTCTGTTATAATGTATGTGCCAAAGAATGGAATATAAGAAGAAGTGTTGTGTGAAAAATTATATTAAAACATAGTTTTTGCTCTTTTTCTTTTTTTTGTTTGGGGATTTTGGGGGGGTTTCTTTTGAATCTCATGAGAAGGGATTCAAGGGAACGTGGAAAAGATAACTAAGTATAGGTAAAAATGTTTGTTTCTGCTTTATACATGGATCTTGTTCTTACTTCTCAGAAAGGTCATTTACAGGAGCTGTTGCTACACCAGCATTGCATTTATTTTGATTATAGTTCCCTCGCTGCAGGCAAAAGAATACGGGAGTTGTGTCTCAGCAAAGGTTCCAGAAGTGGAACGTGATATGTGTTTGAAAGAATTTCTTGCATTAAAAAACTGCATGCAAAATACGGTATTGCTTTCCATATTTTAAGAAATATGTTATAATGTACGGAAAAAAGGTTCCCTTGGTATGTCTTTTTACCATCCAAAGTTGCCCTAACATCATGTCTTGCTTTTGCTTAATAGCTCAGAGGAAAGGTTTAAGTCTTTAATCCTCTTTGAGCAATATTAAATGGTGCAAGTGCCGTCTGTGAAGCCTAGAGATGATTGTTGGAAGCATGCAGAAAAAGGTATTGAATTCATCCACTGAAAAACAAAAAGAATCTTAGTGTTTTTTCTTTGATGAGAATGCTCTTTAAGCTCTATGTGTTTGTAGCACTGATATGTTTTTGTTTTTTTTTTTTCCCAAATATTTTTTTCCCAGTGTTATTGAAGCTTATAAGCTTGGCCTATGATTGTCCACTGTAGAACTTACTATGCCAAATTTTAATCTCAAATTTGAAAGGCAAGGAACTTAGAAACATGACTGGGAAAGCATCAAGCTCTCAGCCTATTGTTGGTATGAGTGGATCTGGTGCTCTGTCGCATGTTTATATTCAATATCCGCCTCTAAGATGCAGTGTTCCTGGATCAAAAGGTTTATATTATGATGACGGAAATAAATTACTACTCGCCCCAACATCTGATCAGGTAATATGATAGTTTTGAAATACTTCTGCATTTGAAGTGTGTTTGCATGATTTAACTTAATTTTGCATGGGATGATATATTAAATATTTTAAGATATAATTTTGGTTTTTCTGTTTGAACTAAAGCTTTGTAGTTCCTTCAATTTTCTAGGTTTTTTCATGGAAAATTGCTCCCTTTGCTCCTCTTGTTGCTCCGACCTCTGATTCAATAAGTGAAGGGCCTGTCTTATCAATTCGATATTCTTTAGATGCTAATTTTTGTGCAATCCAACGATCTAATCAAGAAATTCAGTTTTGGAATAGAGAAACGGGCAAGACTTTTAGTCAAAGGTGTGGATCAGAGTTGGAGAGTATACTGGGGTTTTTTTGGACAGATTGTCCAACTTGTGATGTTGTATTTGTGAAGACCAGGTATGTTTTAGAGAAGTTTCCTGTCTAGTTTATGGGATTATGGTAAAGAATGAATCGTGTTGTTTGAATTTATTACATCTCATTATTGTTACTAAGAGCTTGATTTTTGTTTGAGATATAATTTGTTGGGGGAATTTATAGTATTAAATGTCTGTGCTCCACAAGTAACTAGGGTTGGGTTGGGGATAGTTGAAGGGCTTGGAGTTGATACACTCCTCAATCCTTGTGACTCAATGAAGCGCTTTAATAGTTTTCTCATCTAATTTTTTAAAGAAGTGAAGTCAGCCACCATGTTGTTTACCTTTTGAGATAAAGCATCAAATTACTCTTTCTTCTCCATGGTAAGAAAAATTTCATCGATAACTTAACTAAAATTTAGGCTCCGATAGCCAAAATGGTGTAGCACGATATTAGAGTTTAACCAATAGACCCAAGGAAACCATTTTTAAAAGGTTTAGGGGTTGTGAATTCTGAGTTGTACCCGTGAACAATAACCTTAGAATTGCCACTTCCATAAGTAACTTAGGCCCTATTAGAACACCACTTAACCCCAAAAGCTTAAGCTGTTAGGGAATGGCTCAACAATGTAAATCAAGCTAACACCCTCCTTTAGTACTGCCCCATCCTGCACGTGAAGAGATAGAAAAACACACAAGTAAATGACGAACAAACAAATAGAGGTAACAAGACTCAAACCCAAGACTTCCAGTAGACCAAAGCTCTAAGAACATGTTATATCACCACATCTATCATCATGAATGCAATCATTCCCATAAAAAGAATAGTCCATATGAATCCAAATTTCCTTTTTCTTGTTTTTTCCACATCACATAGTTAGTTGTTAAACTAACTCATTGAAAAGTGGAAATAAAAAAACAAAAATCAAAAACTACTTATACTAATACAATAGTATTTCTTATGAGAGTAAGTTTGTTAGGGTTGGATCCTACCTTGGATCCCCCCACGCACGGAAAAAAAAAAAGAAAAAAAGAAAAAAAAAACCCATTAGAGGGAATCAAATTGTATGATTGGATTGAGTTTAGTAAGATGTTACAAAATAAAAAGGCCATTAGAAGGATAAGAAATCTTAAAATATTAGTGAAAACGATACTAAATCTGAAAATTTGTATATATATATAGAAAGCTTAAAGCAACCACTGGGAGCACATAAACTTCTACTCAGATAAATTTACTGGAGTAGAGCAAAATTTCTCCCAAAATTAAATTTTTAAGAAGTATCAAAAACCCAAAACACTCTCGTTGCCATCACCAAAGGAAGCTTTCTTGTTTGTTTGAGTCAAACAAATGAGGAACTCTCCTCTTGTGACTATTGTAGAAAATAGAATGAGAAAGGAGCTTTCTCTTGCATTAATATTTAATCACTAACCAAAGGGGTGGCACATGCTATGTGCGTGCACCTTAGCTCACTTTATTAGTTTTTCTATTTGTAAATAGTCTAAAGTAGTACGAATTTGATGGATAGTGGGCTTCATCCAAAACAAGTAATGGGTTAGTTGGAAAATTATAAATAAAGTGAGTGAGAGAGAGAGAGAGAGAGAGAGAGAGAGAGAGAGGTGGGTGCTAGGAGTTATGAGTGGTAAGTGATAGAGGTGTGGGTACTTCAAAGTATATTACCCTTAAATTATATTATTAAATGTGAACTTATCAAGATTAAAAAAGGGTGGTCGTTACGTAATTTCTGTCCATCTAACCATAGAGAGGGTTGGCTTAATATAAGAGTATAGATTAAGGCATTTAATCAAATAAAAACAGAAAGATTAGTGCAACTCACATATCATCTATCTCCAAGATATGGTTGTTAAAAAAAAAATTTGAAAAGTAGGATCATTCAATTAACTAATTAAGATCCCAAAATTGACAAACGATCTAGATCGTGTTAAAATTCTCCCCCCCCCCCCCCCCCCCCCCCCCCCCCCCCCAAAAAAAAAAAAAGGGAAATTTGAATTGTAAGAGGATCTTTAGGATCACCTTATCAAAAAAAAAAAATAAAAATAAAAAGAGGATCTTTAGGATCGGGAGATTTTAAAATCCCAAGTATTAACTACTTTTTCTTTTGGTTGCCCTTAAAGGACTAAAGCCCAAATATGACCAAAACCTAAGCCCATGCCATTTTTGAAGCCATAATCTATAATAATAAGCCAACCTTTTCTGTGGTTGGATGGACGAGAAATTACTTAACAACTAATGACTTTTTTTTTACTCCCTCTCTCTCTCTCTCTCTCTCTCTCTCTCTCTCAGTGTCACCCCCCTCTTTTTTAAAACTAAATATGGGCACACGTGCGTTGCACGTGATATATATATAGAACATGGAAATCTAATTATTTGTTACTTTTTGTTGATTTAAGTCATTAGAATGAACACTCAATACAATAGGTCAAAATTCCTTCCATAGCAAGGAGTCATGATAGGAATAAGAAGTTGGTTAGGAGACATGCATAGTAGTGGAGGATGTGTAGAATTTATGAAGTGGATGTCATTATCCTTTTTTTTTTCTTCTTTTTTGTTGGAAAATAAACATTCTTAATTGGTTAAATATGGGGTAAGTAAGTATTTAAAATTTAAAATAAGGGTGTAATGGTCAATCAAAAGTTTTTCTAAGATACATACTTTTATAGGTAGTATAGATTTGCGAACTCACCAGTTACTTTTTTGAAATTGGATGAAACCCACTATACATCATATTTTTAATGCTTTAAACTATTTAGGAAGTGAGAATTAATAAGGTGAGATAAGGTGCACGCACATAGCGTGTTCCACCCCTCTAGTATGCATTAAATCATTGTCTTTGGGAAAAATATTTATAAATAAATAAATAAATAATCTAACAAATGGAACACATAGGCCACTGGATTTTTTTTTTAAATAATAATAATAAGAATGTACCTTTCTGAGTTGGTATGGACATGAGTATTATTTGAAGAGAGATTTATAGGCAGAAACCTATTGTGGAAATCTTTGGATATTCCACTAAAAAGCAGTCTGCCATTATTAGATAGAAGGAATTGATTGAGAATTTATCACTTGTATTAAAGTCATATAAGGCTGTAAAAAAATGGATTACTGTTAATGGCATTTCTTATTGATTTCGATAAGTCATTTGACAATTTAGTTATAATTGCATTTAAAACTCAAAACATGCAATGCTTTTAGAAAGCTTCTACCACAATTTTATACATGTATAGACATACATATATAGATATACCATATTGCACACTTTAAGGTGCTGTTAATGTTTTACCAGTTTAACTGTAACATTGTATCCCCAACAACACTTGGGTAAGTTCACACTGTTAAATCATAATGTTTCGTGCCTCCATATATATCTTCAGATTTTTATCTGTCAGTTCAATTTTTTCTGAGATGCTTAGTTTATTTATTTATTTATTTTTGGAACTTCTGAGGGTGCCCTCAATTTTTTGCCTTTTTTAAATAAATAAAAAATTCACTGAAGTGGAACATAACCACAGCTGGGCTGGACTTGTTCTCTTGCAATTCTGAGTTGAAATCACTCAAGTTGGTGGAGACAAAGAGATTGAATGTGAGTTGGTATGCCTACACTCATGAAAGTCGCCTGCTTCTTCTTGCTTCAGGAATGCAGTGCAAGAGCTTCACTGGATTTCAGGTATAAATACTTGCTTCATTGTGGCGTAAAAGTGGTTTACTCTCATCTTCTCTAGACTATATTTGGTAGGCTGCATTTTTCATTTTGGGAAAATTGGATCAGGAAGTCCAGAAAACTCATAATGTGATGATATTTGTAATGTAATGTAATGTATAATACAATGTGAATGAGGGCATATAGGCAGCTTTTATACTGGAATTAAACTTTGAGCAAAAGGTAAAGAAAGTTGTTTTCTTTTATCTTGAAAATTATAGAGTTTGTTTCCAACTAATTGTTGATCTTCTTCCACTTTAAGCATGAGTTAGTTGGGGAAATCCTGGAACAGTTTTTGTGAACCATTTTTGTTTCTTTGACTAAACATTAACTGAGGTTATCTTGTATTGTCGTTCTTTCCCTCTCAGCATGTGATTGCATCTAAGTTATCTTAGGATGGAACATTATGAATGAGTGGGTAAATAATTTAAAAACATTACAATGAAGGAAAAAAAAAAGTCCTCTTTTCTTTTCTAAGACAGTTTTAGGCTCATCTTGCTAAATCTTTATTTATAAGCAGTAAGAAGATGCGATTGAACCCTTTGCACCTTTTTACTTTTAGTTGGTGCTATGCCATGCATGCAAGTGATATTTATGGATATGAATACTTTAGTGTTTGTGCCCCTTTTATTTCTGAAAACCATTTTGTAGAAACCATGGTTGGAATCACAGTCATCCTCCTTGATTCTTGAGGCATGTATCCACATAGGTTCTGTGGTGGTTATTGATGTAAACAACTAAACATTTTGCCTTACAGGCTACAGAGTGGATCCACTTTGATAAGTTTGAGCATCTCCTATAACTATCATGTCTTCTATTAGTTTGACAAAGTTTCTATGTCTACTGTTCAGCTTTCATCTGCGGGGATCATTCGCTTGCCAAGGTTCGAGATGGCAATGGCTAAGTCTGAGGCAAACAGTAAGCCTGTCCTAGCTGCTGAAGATGTCCATATTGTCACTGTGTAGGTTTCTCTTCCCCCCTCCTCCCTCCTTTTCCTTTTAATGAAGATCGATTGTTCACTTAAACATAATTCTAATTTCTTTTGATATACTTGCAGCTATGGTAGGATATACTGCTTGCAAGTTGATAGGATTGCAATGCTGCTCCACTCATATAGATTTTACCGTGATGCTGTTGTACAACAGGTAATTTCTTGATCAAACCCCTTCTTTTAATTCTTAATTCACTACAAGTCAACTCTCTGGCATTTGTTCCAGTTGGTGACAGTTTGAGTTGATGGTAATCTTCATGTGTTGGACTTTGAAGTTTGTTCCAGTGGTCTTAGTTGACAGTTGTCTTCCTGTGTGTACAATAGGATAAGCTTTATGTGCCTATTTTTCATTTTTGGAATGAAACATAATATTATAAAGGACTGTCAAAGGTAAACTATCAAATTGGTCTCTAGGATGTCCCAAAGACTCTATGGTTGTATTAGACCCATGCAAGAACGGGATCACCATGGTGATATGTTTGTCATTTTTACAGGTAGCCAGCGGATTGCAAGATTTACTAACTTAAAAATATTATTTAAGATTTTTTAATATGGTTGAAAATTGCATCAAGGATAGCTGAATAGGTACTTGAAAATTACACCAAGATGAACCAACCATGTATTGTTGTTTTTTTTTTTTTAATTATAAAATGCTCGCTGTTTTTTCGATTTTCCTTCTCTTTTCTTATTTCTTTATTTCTTTCTTCCCCACTTCTAGCAACTGCATTCATATTTTTGAAACTAAATTTAAAAATGCCCACCAGAAACGATATCGCTAAAAAACTATTTTAGGTTTGCCTGAATCAAAGTTCTGCTTTTCCTTATAATTGAATGAGATTCTTTCCCAGCCTGTTATCTGACAGGAAATCTTGGACCTCTAATTGTTTGTTGTTTTCTTCTTCTTCTTGCTCCTCCTCCTCCTCCTCCTTGCATTCTTACAGCAATGTAGCTGTAGTAAAACTCAGGGTGAATGGAATCTATTTAGGGATTTCAGTGTGGTGTGTATTTATTTGCTCATCTGTGTCTTCATATTGGTGGACATCAAGCGGTTGCAATGAATTTACATTTCTCCTGATAGTACAGAGTGGAAACTTTATTTTCTAAGTGATGTTCATTTCTATTTTCAGGGCTCCTTGCCAATTTATTCAAGCAAGATTGCTGTGAGTGTGGTTGATAATGTACTGCTTGTCCATCAAGTGGATGCAAAGGTTGTTATACTGTATGACATATTTGCAGATTCCCGAGCACCTATATCTGCTCCACTTCCTCTATTGTTGAGGGGTTTTCCCAGGGCCAATTCTTCATCCTCTCGATCTAGTAGCAAAGATACTGAAAGCTCAGAGGCAAATGATATAGGTGATCATGAGGCTGTCATCTATGGAGATGACTGGACTTTTCTTGTTCCTGACCTTATATGCGATGTGGCTAAGGGATTTTTGTGGAAGATTCATTTGGATTTGGAGGTATGTTTGTTTGTTTGTTTTTTTTTTTTTTTTTTTTTTTTTTTTTGCATAATTTATTATTAAGTAATCTCTCATTCCTTCCGTAACGTCTTTTTCTTTTCCCTTGCAGGCTATTTCTGCCAGTAGCTCTGAAGTTCCATCAGTGCTGGAATTCTTGCAGCGGCGAAAGTTGGAAGCCAATAAGGTAACATTGTTTCTGAAGTTTTGATATGCCCTTGGAGGATTTACCTGATCACATGGAAATAAATGAATCCATTTTTTCTTCCATAAATTTTTAGGTACACATCTATCATTTAAAATAAGTCATTATTTATTAAAAATTGTGTAATCACTAAAAATAATGATAAATAAAAATAATGATAAATAAATGGAATGATTTCATTTCCTAGAATTTTAAAAAGGATAATATACATAAAACGAGAGGGATGCATTTCAAATGCTATGTATCATTCAATGGAATGATTTCATTTCCTTTTGGTTTCTCAGTGTTATTAAAGATATCCAGTGCAGAACTAGTATACAATAACCTGGTCGTTGTGCTATGCCTTTTTTGTTTGTTTCAGGCTAAACAGTTGTGCTTGGCATTGGCACGCAATGTCATTTTTGAACGCAGACCTGTTTCCATGGTTGCCAGGGCAATAGATGTATTAGTTACCTCTTATTCACATTCAATTAAAACAGGCAGCTATCTTAAGGGAATGAAATCTGAGAAAACTTCACCTTCTGGCATGCCAAATGTGAACAGCCCTGGAATTGTTGCTGATGAATCCACTGGTAGAGTAGATACACTTGGGAAATCCATTAAACACGAATCTGCCAGTGGAGTGGACAACGAATTTTTTGATAGATCTTCCGATTCTGAGGAGATTGTTAGCTTTGAACCACAGAAAACCAATTCAAGTGACCTTCATCGTTTGGGAGGTAAAGTTGGCAGAGAAAGTTTTATGGGTGCTGAAGTTCAGCCATCGTCTTTACAATATCAACTTTTGGGACCAGGTAACAGCCCATTGAATGGTAGTGTTACTGAGCAGCAGGAGTCTCAAGTTACTTCAGCAGCAATTTCACCTGATGAGATGTACAGCTTTGTGTTTGCTCCTGTTGAGGAAGAGATGGCTGGCGACCCTTCTTACTTGGTTGCTATCATTGTTGAGTTCCTCCGGAGGTATGCTATTTGTTATAAATTTGGGCATGATGGGTGGCTCTGCACGCATAGTCATGCTGCATGAAATTGAACTGGGGCTGTACTATGATGTCGCAACCAGTGTACTTCATCTTTTCAAGTTTTAACCAGGCCTTGCATGACTAAACATGCAGAATTCCCCAGCACTAATGCAGCTTTTTGGGGTTCACTGTTGGCTGGATGGGCAACCAGTGTAACAGAAAGATGGCACAGCCACCTGCCCAAGCCCTAATAAAAACGATAATTTTTTTTTTTTACAGAAATATACTAAATTTTCAATTTAAATATAGCACTACATTAAAATTATGCTAGTTATATTATAATATTACATAAAGTACAGAGATAAATGAGGAAGGAAGCAGTTAAACTGACTTCCCTGGGTTAGGTCAAACTGTTGAAGCAAGCATATATGGACCATATAGCCCATATGGGCCCCTGGCCCAAAGCCTGGTTTTAGAGGGGCCTCCAAATCTATGGTGCCACTTGGGCCAGGAGTACAAGTGATAGATTAGAAAATATAATGGGATCCGATATTATTTTCATTTCATAAATGATTTATATTTATCTTTTATTGCTCTGGTAACATGATCTCTTGTTTGTTTTCACTTTTGCAGTGCTAGTTTGGAAAAAATTAGAGTACATCCAAATCTCTATGTGTTAATTATACAACTGCTAGCCCGCAACGAACACTATGCAGAGCTCGGATTATTTGTCATAAACAAGGTTTCTAAATCTTATGTCTTCTATAAATGTTTAATGATTGGGATATTGACAAGGCTGTCTATACTCTATACTACGTTTATGTTTGTGTATGATGTTGAGATTTAAATTTTAATGATGAAGTCATTCCATTACAGATTATTGAACCCTCAAAAGAAGTTGCGTTGCAACTCCTAGAGTCAGGTCGTCAGAATTTCCCAACTAGGAAGCTGGGGCTGGATATGCTAAGACAGCTCTCTTTACATCATGATTATGTGTTATTACTAGTGCAAGATGGATATTATCTTGAAGCTCTACGTTATGCACGGAAGAACAAGGTAATCCTTAATATGCCAGCTTTTTTTTAAAGAGAAAAAGTAATAATATTTTTTAGTTATTATAGTTCAAAACTCAAGCTGGGTCACCCTCATTCTTCATGTCTTTAGGTATTAAGCTTAGTGACTTCCTGACTGGCTTATTTCCTACTTGTTAAAACTCTGTCCTGGTTAAGTTAGCATTTGGTTCTATGGAAAATCTGATCTGTGAAAATACCAAAAATAGTTGTGTTTGGAGCACTAGGAAAACTGGTGTTTTTTAAAAAGAAATCCCCTAGTACTCCTAAATGGGGAAAATGACTTCACTTATATCCCAATCCATTTTTTCCCTGTATTTTTTATTGAAGATTCCCCCCCCCCCCCCCCCCCCCCCCCCCCCGGCGCCCCCTTTTTTTTTTTTTTTGGGTGATATGAGGAACCCCTTACGGGTAAACCCCGGGCCCATGCAAGACCCTGCAACCCACATGAACTGGTTAACCCAAGGTCCATAAGAACCATGGAACTTTGTGTGGGAGGCCTCAAGGGGTTGGCAAGAGTCGAACTCAGGACCTTCACCTCCTAAGGCATGGTCCCTTCCCAATTCAGCTACCCTTGGGGTCTTGAATTTTACCATATTGACCATAATGTTGGATGAATTGGATTTTTAGTTGTTGGTTTGGATGTTAAAGGTTTTTGAATTCTTAAACAAAGATTTAAACAAAAATATGGCTGGATTTTCAGGTCAATTCCGTCCGACCTGCATTGTTTCTCGAAGCTGCATTTGCTTCCAAGGACTCGCAACACTTAGCTGCAGTTCTGAGATTCTTTTTGGATTTTATTCCTGGCTTCAGAAACACTTCAGATCACAATTCTTATTGCCGCATTCTCAGTGAGATGAACACATCCATTGCTGCTTAGACGTTTCTGAATAGAAGATGATGAAGATATGGAAATCCAAATCTCAAGTCATGTATTGTTTACATGCTGCCAAGGTTTTTGGACACTGTTCTTCGGAAAAACAGATCAGATATCCGAATTTTAGGACTGTAGAATGTGAAAAAATGAACAACTTACACGGTACAAGCTTTTCCTTTTCATTTCTTTTTTTTTTCTTTTTTTGGGTCCAGCAAAGAATAAAATGGTATGAGGTACAAATGTGTTGAATGTATTTTGTTACTTGTTTAGTTATATTATATGGTTCACTGTTAATAATTGTATCATTATGGTACTATACAAGATGCATTGAGGTATTGAGGGAACAATCGATTTGTACATAAGCTGTTTCACAAATTTAGTTTGCATTTTCACTTTGTTCCTATGATTTTGACAGCAACTAGTTCTTTGGCGCGTATAGGATGTAAGAAAGCTAGTTAACGTGCTGAGCTCAATCTTTTCACGAGCTGTTTGATTAATTACATGCCCTACGAGAAACAATGAGCAAAGAATATACCAAAAGCAAAAGTTTCCCACTTTTTTTAATGATAAATTTCGTTATACTGACTACTCTCATATAGGGATTCTACGATTAGCAACTCCAGAAGTCCTTGGCAGTATACTGTTCCATATCTAGGAATGGGCAACACAAAAACTTGACCATGCCTGACGATATGTCCCTCGTTAGCCAAAGAATCCGCTCCCCTCTTCCTGTTCGGGTTTGGGTTTGAGTTCAACACTTCAACACAAAGGAAAAAAAATTACTGTTCAAAATAGGCAGAATTTCACTGTTAAATTTATTTTTTTTGTACATTGGGAGGAGTTTGAAACCCTAACCTATTCTACTCCTATCTTTTTCTTCCATCCTCTCTCACCACTAGGCTAGCACCAGTGGCTTGAGTTGAACAGGTAAAAGCATCTCCAGTGGTGAGCTATAACCTATGCTATTGTTATATTATAGCATCTAGCACAAGTTGGGCTGCTCCAATGCTGTGCTAAAAACTTGTGCTAAAAATAGCATAAAGGTGAATTATTGTTATATTTACCATTTCAACTCTCCCTCCATTTCTCAACAACCAAACATATCAGCAACTATGAAAAATACAATATTTTTTTCAAAATTTTCTCAGTAACCAAATAACCCATAAATAAATATAATATTTTCAAAAATAATATTGAAATCTTATATAAAATAAAATAAAATAAAATAAAAAAAATCGCAGATGGGAAAATCTAGTTAGCATCGTAATTTTGTAGTTGGAACAATGGAAGTTGGAAGATTGAAGATGGTAGTTGGTAGTTTATAAAAAATGAAGGGGAATGGAGGTTGTGGCAAAAAATGGCACACTATGTCATTTGGCACTGTAACATGTGCTAAAATAACAATAGCACAAGTAATTTAGCTCACATCATTGGAGATATTCTAAAGTACTAGAAGTTATTGAAATCGTGTCTCTATGTGGGCCAATTCTATGGTATCCTAGCAAAAAACTGGGTACCATACCTACAATATCACTTTAAATGATAAGTAGGTCACTTCAAATGCTAAGTAATCATTAAATGGTAAATGAGTAGTAAGTGGATCACTTCAAATGATAAGTGAATCACTTCAAATGACAAGTGGGTCACTTTAAATGGTAAGTAGGTGGTACCATAGAACCACTCATCTTCCATTGTCGAGTACCCAATATTGGGTCCCAAATAGTTATATCCATTTACAGATAAGGGGTTGGTTATTGCCACCCCATAATTTTACTTGTACCTCTCACCTATTTTAATTTTCAAAGTTTTATGAAAAATATTATTAAAAAAAAAAAATATGAAAACTAGGCACCTAGTCTATTAGAAAACATCATTTTGAAAAACTTTGCAAAAGAAAAGTTTTTCCAAAATCTATCGTTTTAGTAGACTTTTTTACCATTATAAAGTGTTTTTAAAATTTGTCATTTAAGCGAACTTTTTTGTCATTAACTTCTTTTATAAAGTTGTTCAAAATGATATTTTCTAGTGGACTGAGTGTCCAGTTTTCATAAAAGATGCCGCTATTAGCATCCAAAGACTTGCTTTTCATCCCTCACTTATTTTACACTTTAAGATTTTATGAAAAATATAGAAGGTTTTCATAAAAACTAATCGCGCTCTCTATTAAAAAGCATTATTTTGAACAACTTTTTGGAAGAAATTTTTTCTAAAATCTATCATTTTAGTGGACATTTTAGTAATTTACGAAGCGAATACTATAAATGACAAAAAAGTATACTTAAATGGTAGATTTAGAAAACCTTTAGATTTTGGAAAAACTTTTTGAAAGGTGGTGGTGGTCCTGGCTTCGACGGTCCAAATGGAGAAACTGGGCCCCTTGGCAGCAACCCAAATCTAAGTTGTCGAAACGGCCCAGATAGAGCCTATCTTTGAACCAATGTGGATTGAATCTCTCCATCGAAGGTCTTAAGCACTCCGACCTCTCTAGAGTAAGGGGACCCAACCCAAAACTAGTGCAAGCACAAAGGTCACCAATAAAACCATGTTCTTCTCGTTTCTATCCATTTGATTTTGGCTCTTTCCTCTACCCCCATTGGCCATTGCCCCTTTATATATAACATTACTACAACATGCTTTAAATTTTGCTTTCCTTCTTTGACTAATTTTCCTCGTCAGCTATAACATATGAGAGGTACAAATCAAGACAAGACATCGAGGGAAGTGATTAAGAAAATATGAAAACCAAATCAAGAAAGAATTAAGAGAGCACATCAAGGAATGGATATAGACATTAAGACAAATCTTCCTTAATTTTCTTTTGATATATTTCCAAATATCTTGTCTTGATTTGTATCCTCGATATGAAAAATTATTCCACGTAATAAGCATTTATCTCCCCTAGACATAGATCATTGATCATAGCCTATGAGTTGTAGTTTGTGTTTTGGGGTGTATATGCTGTACCTGTTAATGAATAAGATTTCAACCTTAATCGAATTAGATAATTTAGATAACCGTTATGGATTTAGGAGAAAAACTTCCATGCAACTGTGACATGGCCACATGATGTCATAGGCCAATAAGAGCCAAGCAAAGTGGGATTGTTAGAATATTTTTTGACCCCACAATCCCACTTTATTTAGCTCTCATTGGCCCTTGTACACAACAAGGGTCCAAACAGGTTTCTTCTATGATTTTGTTAGCTCGTTCGAGATTACTTCGCATTCATTGAGATGAATAATAAATCTCATCATCGAGATCCAAAAAGGGATTTAGAATTATTAGGTGGTACAAAATGGGGTGTCTATACTTTACCTTCCTACATTCTTCTCTCTTATTTTTAAAAGTACATCTGAGTAACTGAGTTAGGTTATATAACGTTACTCTTATGAATGAGTGGTACTTATATAATTGAACAGAAGAGAGAGAAAAGTGCCATGAATTTGACAGCAACCAAACAAAAAAAAAAAAAAAAAAAAGAATTAATTGTGAGACGTTGGCATGAATTGAATAAAAATTTTAGCATTTTATTGGCGAAAATTTATTTATGCAACAAAAAAAAAAAAAAAAAAGAGAAGTATCTAGTTTGCTCCAGTAGTAGCAGGTGGCGGTGGAGGCGATAATAGCCAAGGTGGCAATGACGGCCCAGATCGAGCAGGCTGCTTTTTCATAGCATGTGGTGGTGGAGGCGATAAAAGCCAAGGTGGTAATTGCGGCCCAGAGCGAGCGGGCTGCTTTTTTGACAACCCAGCTTTAGTTCCCCTGGGTGGCCCAGAAGGCCCAGATGGAGGAATTGGGACACCCTTTGGCAACATCCCAAAATGCACATTCCTGTAAATTGATGGAGACCATTTTTGCACCAATGTAGATTGAACTTCTCCTTCAAAGGCCTTAGGCACTCGAGCCTCTACGGAGTGAGAGGAAAAACCCAAAACTAGTAGAAGCACAAAGATCACCATGTTCTTTCCCTCTCTATCCATTTGATTTTGAGGCCTTACCTCTCCACTCACTATTGCCCTTTATATAGAACTCTGCTACAATTTTATAAGCTGACTTTACAAATCAAGACAAGATATTGAGGGATTTGATTTTAAGAGAATATGACAAATCAATTAAAGAAGAGATCACATCGAGGAAGGAATGGAAAAATAGAAACAAATCTTCCTACTTTCTTTTTGTCCATATATATTTTATCTTGATTTATATCCTTAAAGGGCATATGGACAAAGAGAGTAAGATCTAGACCTTTTACGCATACGTCTCACATGTTTTGAAAGGTCCCACATATATGGTATCAATAATCCAAAATTAACTAGACAATCTAATAAATGGATAGAATTCCCTTCTTAGACCAAATTTAATTCCGTCCTTCTTTAAGAACATAAATATATGGCAACTACACCGAATGTGCATTTTAGAGTGTCAAAAGCTTCAAGCCTTCAAGGGAATGACTTCTTAATCAAAATGTAAACCCTTTCTCTCTCATACACACAATGCCAAAAAAAGATGGGTTGCTTCTGTAATATATGCAATTTATAAAGCAATAATCAAGGTAATCTCTTAACAAATTTTATGATGATACATTGATACAGACCCAACAGTATGATTAGGCCTGACAATTTGGACGGGTTGGGTGGGTTTGGGTTTAGGATAAATGGGTTGGGTTGGGTCATTAATGAGTTATGCAATTTGTGCCATTAATGAGTTGGGTTATGCCCAACCCAATTACTGTGCAAATCTATAACCAACCCGTAACCGACCCAATTATGACCCAACCCATATTTAAACCCTGCGTGATTGAGCTTCAAGAATTAGATGTTAAGATATCATTCTTTAATAATCTTTAATATATATGTATATAAGGTCAACCCCTATATTCCATATTTACATTTTTATTTTAGTAAGTAAAATAATTCTATATCAACTACTCCTACTCATTACCAATTTTTTATTGTTGTTTCTTTTGGAAAGCGCCATGCCAGCAAGGCATCAACATTTTTATTTAAATTTTGCTTCATGAAATCCCAGATTCTCGTCGTCTATCTTTTCGTCTTTTTTTTCATAAACATTGATGTGTATATCTGGCTCAATTTGAAAATTCTAACTAATCCTATTTCTATATGTTGCACTCTAGACCTCTAGTGATTTAAACCGATCAGATAAATATCAAAGTTATCAACTAATTAGAGGGTTAGGTTTTCCTGTTAGAACATGACTTTTTATGTGCAAATTGTCGGGATAATTTTTTATTGGAACCGTACATGGGATACATATATATACTAGTTGGTGTACACGTGCGTTGCACATGGTTTTTTGTTTTTTTTTTAATTCTAAGAAAAAGTTATTGCATTTTGTAGAGAAACACTTACCAAACAAGGTAGAAAACGCTATTAATGAAGAAAGTAAAATTCAGACTTATGTAAATGATATATGTTAAGGTTTAGAGTTTTGTATAAATTTGATTTTCTATTTATGTGGTTTTATGAAATAAAGTATACGAATTATAGTATACTTTGAATTCCTATTTATAAATTTCTATTTATATTTATGTATTTTATATTATTAGTCCCTATTCCAATCAATCTATCGTGTATACTGGAAGAATTATAGTATACTTTGAATTTTTATTTATATTTATGTGTTCTATATTATTATTTCCTCTTTATGTGTTTCATATTTTATATTCCTATTTCCTTTTCCAATCAATGTACCGTGTATAAGGGTAATGATGTATTTAAAATATAAAATAAAGGTATATTGGTCAATCAAAAGTTTTTCTAACATTCAGCCTTTTATAGGTAGTATAGATATAGATATAGATATACACACACACATGGATATACCCAACTTTTTGAAATTTCTGATTATTTGGTCTCACCTTCCTTAAATTACACCGAATTTTCCTAATTTGTTAAAATAATTATAGTGTATTTTACGTAATATTAGAGCCACAAGACCATTATCTTAAATTCTATTTAAGAAAGTTTGTCATCACCATTGTTGGTGCTATACCATTATTTTTTTAGGAATTCACAAAATATCTATATTTAGAATTTTCATTATCATTTATGATAATAATAATTATTATTTTAAATAGTCTCAAACACCTGTGCCCCTTTTTTTAAAAAATAAGAAGAATTTACCTTCTTCTTTTTTTTCCTCTTCTTTTATTGGTTGTAGCTAGGGATTTATCTTATTCTTTTTTCTTATTCTTTTTCTTTTAGTGCAAGCTAAAGATTTATTTTTAACACTATGGAAAATACATTATAAATATTCAATTTTATTTGAACGGCCAAACTGATCCTAAAAGTTTTGAGCTTGTTCAACTTTAGAAACCGAATTTCAATGAATTATGTCATACGTACCAACAGACAAATAATACCAACGTATCATACAATCAGTTGTGGCAAGCTAACGTGGAGAGATGAACAACGAGGGTGATATGACTTCCGTAATTTTGCATGTCAATGAGCCAATGGGATACTTCCTTGATTGTGACAGGTGTTGGCCTACTATTTGCTGTCCGAATCAATAAGTGCCATTAATTTATTTTTATTTTTATAAATATAACAAAAAAAACGATTAGAATGTACGATTTGCCACTCCAGTGAGAAGCAGGATGGTGATTGTCATATTTGTTCATTAGTGATAAAGAATTAATCAATTAAAGATGGGACATTCGTCCATTGAAAAGGATGGTTAGGTGAAAATTATAAAAATAAAAATACTCGGTGCGAAATAATAATGTTATTTTAGAAGCCAAACAGAGGATTATTCATTATTGTAACCCTCTTTATTATTTTTTTTTTGTTTTTTTGTTTTTTTTTTTTTTACATTAGGAAGGGTCTGAATTTTTAACCTATCATTTTCTGTCACCCTTCCTTACCATTAGGCTAGCCCTAGTGGCTTCGTAGCCCTCTAATTTTATCCTTAAGTTTTTTCTTTAAAAATATATATATTTTTTATTTGTTTTGTTTTTTGAACAATTAATAGAATCAACCTATATTCGTAACCCCTACTATCAACAAATGTGTATCAATCTTTTTTCATAAGCTAACATGCCATTGTCTAAATCTTAAGGTTGATTAGTTGAAAGAACTTATTTTTCCTTCATATTTATAAGTTTTGAAATATATTACTTTGTTCATGTATTCCTTCCCTCCTAATAGTAACAAATAGGTATCAATCTTTTTCACTTAGCCAAAAAAAAAAAAAAAGTATCAATCTTTTTCCATAAATTAATTTACCTTTGAGATCGCTTACTCAACAAGTTACCAGAATGTTATTAGGTTATTATGCCATTGGCTAGTTGGCTCGATAACATACCCATGATCATATATGTGATGGGATCTTTTTAAACTTTAAAAGTCATCTTACAAAATTATTTTTCTTTAAAAAAAAAAATTGCCACAAATAGTCCAAACTTTCAACCGACAAATTTCTTGAATATGAATAAAATCACTGCTCACTCATATCAACTAACGTCATCCAAGAGTGAAAAAAAAAAGCTAATCTCGTGACATTTTCCTTCTTAAGACAGTCGTAGGAGAGAATCTTAAAATGTATATGAAAAAAATTAAATTTCATAACAATTTAATATCTCGAAACCTCAAGAACAGTATGATTATGTGTTTAACTTAGTGGCTTCATTCCTACCATAAGATGAGTTTCGTGCATGTACGAAATTTTGCATGACAAAATTGATTGACATTAGGGCATTTTGGACAATTGAATCTGATGATTGTATCTTGAATTGTCTTTCCAGCCAACCGGGAAAGCACTATCGAAAATAAAATGTGAAGAGTGTGGTCCAAATCATTGCTTCTTCTTGACTTTTAATGACCCCATCGACTCTTGTGTCCTAATATTTATTTGCAAGCCAGTTTTTTTAAACATGAGAAACTCAAAAAGCTTAGGGTGTCTGAATTGAAAGACTCGCATAATGTACTATTAAAATAGACCACTCACTTGATGGTGCATATATGCGTATGTACGTATGAAAGAAATGTCACTTTTTCTAATTTAAAAAAAAAAAAAAAAAAACAAAAAACGAAGGGTATCTTTAGTTATATGGTCCAGATTAAACCCCATGATACATAAATCACCGAAAAGTGCATGCACCCAATAATGAAGGAGCGGAGCACTTTTTTTTCTTTTTCTGAAATGTTACATTTTTGAAGAACTATAATATGGGGGAAGTATAATTAGCCCATTAGCACTTCTAAAATGGGAAAAATGTATTGAGAGAGAGGGTCTTTTTTATTTTGATTGACAATCGATAGAATTGACACATACCCCTAACACCCCAATGTCAACAAATGGATATTAATTCTTCTCTATAAAGTTGAACCTGAGATCACTGACTCAACAAGTGAGGAAAATACCACTAAGCTAACATGCCATCGGCGACAGATAGAGTCTTAACCAGTTACTTTTCATTAATATCAATCAATTTTATTAAATAAACTATAATATTGTTAGAAGGGTGGTTAGATCATAGATGGTTCAGCCAATACCCCACCAGGCCACCAAATTCCCTTAAAAAATGTAACATCAATTTAATATTTACACATTTATAGCAGCACCAAACATACAAAAATAATATCACTCTTTAATAACATTTAAACTAGCTACCATTTGATATTAATAATTATTTTATCATTCATCACAGCTTTCAGTCATGTTGGCAATGCACTTCATGTCTTCTTAAGTGGAATAGGACCCATAGTCCAAACCACTCCAAATACTTTTCATGTGGGGATGGTAAGGTGTACACGGTACACCTAGAATCTGGTCTGTTTGGAAAACTAGAAAATGCAGTCCATTTTTTTCTCCCTTATGTCGGTCATGATTACTGTTGATTACATAGTTGAATTGAGATTTATATTGTCCAAAAAGTCTTTATGCACTGTTTGGCTGCTGAGAAAATGGGGTCATGAAAATGCCCCTTTGTTGGTTCACCTTTTTTGAGGGCATTATATATTATGTATATATTATATATATGGAAACACACATGCATGCATTGGATTCTGACTGGTGGGAGGAAAGAAAACAAAAGGGTAAGCAGTCGCCAAAACAAAAGGAATCCTGTGGTTAAAATGAGTGGTTGGTAGACAGCCCTTTTCTCCTTTAGTGGTGAGAGTAGATATAAAAACACCACCTTACAAAAATATCATTTTGGAACCATAAAGGAATTCACAAAGGGAAGCAATTTCCAATGACTGGTGGCCACATGGTTTTCTCCATCATACCTAAGTCAAGTCTTGGCAAGTGTCATCAAGTGAGTAACAAGTCAAAGGTGAAGACGTGATGTGCTAATCCTTATGATAGGACCAATTTGCCTATATATATATATACACCACAAGTCTCCATCTGACATTGGTTTCATAGCAGTTTCATAAGGCCCTAATTTTTACCACATCAATAATAAATACAAGTATCAAGGAAAAGCACTCAATCTTTACACATTTGTGGTTTATTTTTTGGTTAGACAGTGTATACTTTCTTTCATAACTCTACTTTAATTACCTGCAACCTTTATTTCTAACAAATACAATAAGCCCATAAAGGTCATAAGCCTTTCTGCCTTTTATTTTTTCTTTTCCTCCCATTTACTTGTGGTATCCAAATTAATATATGGGCTTAAGATGAAGGGAAACATTTCTTACTTTAAATTTTTTACACGATTCTTAAATCATTGGATCTAACTAATTATGAGATTAACATGTGTCTTTTGAGCTAATTATGATACTAACAAGTGTTTCAAATTAAAGACACGTTGCATGAAAGTACGTGTTTAATTTTTTTATTTGGATTTACTGAATTCAGCCTCCTTCAATTTCAATGTTTTACCTCATTTCAAAAGACTTGTTTAGAAATTAATTATATCATTTTCCCTCAAAATATATCATTTATGTGAAAGATAAACTGAAGAGCTAGAGTTAGAACCATATTCCTACATACATACCAAATTAAATATATATAATTAAATAATTAAATGTGTTCCCATGGAAAGGTTTGTGACTGCTGGCAGGCTTACTTTCAATTTTTTGGGTGGGTGAGGGGAGGTTTGACAGATGGAAGACCTGAGTGAGAGAGAGAAGCTAATTAGGAACACTCTTGAAATGTGGCTGGACAAAATCATCTATAGTAGTACACGTACTCTAATCCTTTTTATTATTTGCTCGGGCTATGCTGTATTTTACTGTTATGGTATCTGACTCGAAAGTATGACATGCTACAAGTATGGTATTTTTTTTTCTTCTAATTTTCTTTTATTTTGTAAAGGTCTTCGTCTTTTTAAAAAATAAAAAATAAAAAATAAAAAAAATAACTGGATCCATCTTCGATTATTGCATCTAGCATATCATCTACAAATGCTACTTATTTCATATTATTTTTCCCAATTTTAAATCTGAATTTAAAAATCAATTTAAAAATAGATTCAATACAAAAATACTATCTCATTTGGGATGTTGATGTTTTTTTTTTTTCCGACAATCAATAAAATTCACCCATACCTCTAACCCCACAATCTCAACAAAGAGGTATCAATGCTTCTTTACAAGTTTGAACTCGAGATCGCTCACTCTCTAAGGCATTGTTTGGTTGCGCTAATTTTAAGATCTATTTTACTTTTGAAAGAAAAAAGTTGTAAAAGCAAAAAACACTGTTTGGTTAGAGGAAATGAAAAGGACTTCTAAAAAGCAAAAAGCAAAATATTTGATTTTAAGCAAAAGCAATGAAGATTTGCTTTTAAAAGTCATTTTTATCTTTTGGATGAATTTGACCTTAACTCGAAAAATTTGCGATCGAGAGAGGTCGTGTCTGTCCTAGGTTTCCATTTTAGGCAACAATGATTTGGTAGAATTTTTCATTACATTCAAAAAATTATCAGTAAAATCAATTTTACCAAACGTGCTTTTGCTTTTGTTGTTTCTACTTAAAAACGAAAAGCAAAAAAATGCAAAATGAATTTTACTACTTAAAAAAAATCTTTTAAAAAGTGCAACTAAACGGTGTGTAAGTAAAAAGCACGCTATTAGACTATCATACCATTTAATGTACATTTAGAATGTTGAATTTGAAAAGATGATTTTTGACAAATAACACTCTTTAAATTTTGCTTGTATATGACATTTGCCACGACAATCCTTTGTCATTATATTATTTTTAAAAATACAGATTTTGATTTGTGGTGCTGAAATTACAAATTCCATGTCAAATATTGCAACTAGTATTTTGTCAACTTATGCCACGTCTGATGCAACATCAATGGAATATATTGGGATGTAGAGCACTGTTCAACACTTCCAAGACCTGCTGAAATGGTGATGTACGTGAAAGTTAGGGAGTAATGGAGGGGGCAGAACTTGTACCTTATTCCAGTTAGGCAGGGCAGAGGACTGTAATGAGTATGCTATCATTACAAAGTTGCAATTGATACAGGCTTTTCCTTTCCTTTGTCAAAGCATTTCTGCCACTTTATCTACTAGTGGCGGTGGGTGGGACGCATTACATTTATGTAAGCTACTGTAATCTTATTTGATTCTTTTTAAATTTTTTTAATGACAACCAAAGCATAGCAATCTTTTAAAAATGTGTTAATTAGCATGAAATATCAAAGACATTTTTGAAAATAGAATGGGACAATTACCCTACAAACCCAGTCTAATCTATGTACTTATTTTTATAATTTTTAAAACGTAACAAAACCAATATTAATAAGTTATTAAAACCGATCCTATCTGGGTCCTTGCTATATTATTTAGTAATTTCCAAACCCATCCCAATAAGGGTTGGAATGACAAATTATTTGGTTAACTCGACTTATTGTCATCCCTCCAAGTGCTACTACGACCTCAAAATTGTCTGTAATTACATTAAAATGTGGTCACACTCCTAATTAATATAGAGGAGTCCAATCAAGTGTATTATGAAGAATTATTAGCAAAAAAATAAATAAATAAAAAATGGAAGTATATTATAAGGAATTATAACACTTTGATAATTTGTGTATTAGTCCTTCAAACATTCCTAGAATTATTCAATAAAGATTGCAATATGACATCCTCCTCATACCATTTTTCTGAAAGAAGATGACTTATTATGATCTCCCCTTCTAATTGGAAGAGATATTGCATTTCTTTCCTGTACAATCTCGTTATATTATACTTTTTGTGACTCTATTATTTTGTCTTGAATTAAAGGGTAAGGCTCCCAAGTCCCAAGTACTATTTATGAAAGAAACTGTAGGACCGTAGAATCATAGAGGATCGATACGAGCTTAATCTAAAACCTTATAATGGTATATGATGCGCGTATACCTAATCAAAATCATCGAGGGCACATGTCATTGTCCCCACAGAGACACAGAGCGAATTACTTTGGCAATTGCTTTCCATGCACTGCTAAATTAGGGCCGGGAGATAGCTCTCATATTAAGATTTCTCAAACAAGTTTTTTTTGAGAAAAAAAAAAAAAATGCTGAAAGTGAAGTTTTAATTTGCTACATGTGGAACGTACTTTGGCTTGGGCTACGTCTAATGGGATTAGGGGCATTTTAAGTCTTCAACTCTTCATGGGCCACCTCTTCTCTGTAGACATTGATAGATGTGGCATCGCACCTCTTTCGTTTGATATTATGGATTATAGTATTCTTGTGTAATAATCTCTTGATTAGGATAGTTCACAGGGCAGAAGTGCTTATGGCCCAATACAACCACCGGGTGGTCCAGGAAGCTTCAATTTTTGTTTTTGCTGACTGGTGTTGAAGCTGAAAGCGTCGGCCATGCGCAAGTGCTTTGGATTGGGCTACATCTCCATCACGGGAATGGGATTAGGGATGATTTTACTTTTTACTCTCACCAACTCCCTTTTGACTTCTTCATGGGTTTGCTTTTAATTCCTGTATTGCGTTCGTCTTTATACTATTAACCAACTGATTATTCTTGTAAAATGACCGGATATAAATGTCACGTTTATTTAGTGTATATACTTATCGATCATCCGTACGATAATATGTAGTGATCAAAATCCTTTGTGATAATTATGCGTAGATGTAAAAGATCTATGCTGGTTATAGATGATTAGGATTGTGTGTGATGTCGCATAGATGAACCGAACTCATATACATGTATATTTTCCTTTTTCCGATAGAAGTGTTTAGCTTGGTTTTGGGGCATGTCTATTCTCTTAAAAATTAGAATATGTGTAAGTTGTTGCCCACTCTATGTTAATACTCAGGATAAACCCCAAAAGATGAGTGAGAAAGTCAATCCATAAAATCTACTATAGAAGCTGGCTATGCATCGTGTGAATTAGATTCAATCAACTTTACCAATATATGCATCAACTGAACAAATTACTCATTTATGTAGAAAGAATAGGGTAAATTGCAGAAAATCCTTCTAAAGTATTGGGGGTCAACAAATAACCCCCCTCATATTTTAATTTTGTTAATGTGTCCTCCAGTTCGATTGGAAGACAAAACCAATCGTCAATGGCTATCTAATTGGCCATGATGCCGACAAGGGTTCCAACAATTTTGGGCAATATGGGTCTATTAACGGTATCACGTGCGTAGCTACGTGATTAATTTTCATCAAATTTCATCAACGACAATTGATGGTGGGGCACATTGACAAAAATTAAAACATAAAGGAAGCACATTGACAAGATTAAAACAAGAGGGAGGTTATATGCTGACTCCCCATACTTCAGGGGGGTTATCTGTAATTTACCCAAAATAATATATATATATATATATATATATATTTATTATATTGTGGAAAATAAAAGTTTTTTCTTACTTTATTTATTTATTTTTTCATTTGATTTTCTTAGCTTATTTATGATCATTATATTTTTGATTTTCTTACTTTATTTGATTTTTTTATTCTCTTACCCATTTTTCCCTTTTTTAAAAAAAAAAAAAAAAAATGTGCCATGCTCTTAATATATGAAGAAAATACTTGAAAAACGTATGACATGACGCACAACACACTCTCTTTTATATAAGAATATCAGAGGAGCTCGTTTTGTGGTTTTTTTTTATTTTTTATTTATTTTCCATATGATAAGAAAACATAAACACATACACATAAAGTCAAAATCAAATCTTTTACAAACCTCCCACAAAATCCCATACTCTTATTGAGATGGGGTTGTCATTGAACTTCTTGCGGTCCATGTTAACTAACCATATGTATCATTTGTCTTTCTTTTTGGCCAAAAAGAATAAAAAAAAGGGAGAAAGAAAGGCATATGCTATAGTGACATCGTGACAATGAGCCGACTAAAATGAAAGATCACAGCAATCATAATGAGGTCGTCCCCATGCTACCCGTACCGTTCATCGTTTCTATGATGTCCTACTTGGCTACTACCACGGACGGTGGCCAGCTAAACACTCTCTCTCTAATGTCGACACGTAGCCAACTCCGATTGGTCTGCCCCCGTCATTTTGCTCTTCACACGTGACGCCTGTGACCGTGTCTTTGGAACGTTTGCGCCCTCAAAAATAGAAATAAACCGCATAAAATAAAATAGTGGAGAATATAAAAGCACAGACACAAAGGCCAGCCTATCTTTCAGTCTCGCGCAGCTTTCAACAGTCCGGCCTCACTTTCTCTCTCTAGTTCGGCCTTTGGAACGCTTTATTTTTAATTTTTTTTTTATCTTAATCATAGTTATGTCTAGCAGGGATATTCAGTTTTTCTTAATTAATTTCTCAATATGAAAAGTCAATCATACGTTATGTGGGTTAATGTCTAAATTAAACTCGATTATTATTGTTATTTTCAATGGATAGTCAAATTTTCACCATTAATTTCTCAATAGAAAATCTTTATCCTAGTTGAGGTCGCTTGATGTCAAAACTTTAAACTTGATTGGAGAATAATTGAAAAAATAGAGTTAAAATTAAAACTAAAATTTCCTTTAAAAAATGGTTATGAGAGGTGGAGTTAGAAGCTGTTAATTTGGCAGGATAACCCATCAAAAAGAATGGTACCACCTCATTTATGTGAAGAGAATTGACTAATCAAGAATTCAAACTCTTGCACAAATACATATTGATTCAAGTTCGAACCATCAAGTTACCTAATGCAACGATGAGTTAAAATTTTTTATCTTTAAATGGGTAAAACTATCTCGTGAGGGTATCATAAATAATGAAGAATTATAACTCACGAAATGAAAGTCTCAAGTTTATTCAAGGGAGTTAGTTCAGTCAGTAGGAGGAGAATCTCTTTATTTTATCAACTTGAGTTCGATTTTTCTGAAACTATTCTAGAAATTAATTCATGAATGTACTAAGCCGATGTGGGAAAGTATACTCTTAACATCGTTTGGAAAGGAATTTAGTTGAAATGCGCGTAAACTGGTTCAGACATTTGAATCGTATAAAAAAAAAAAAAAAAAAATCTCAAAAAAAAGAGTCTTAAAGTTGGAAGGAATATAGTTAAAGGGCATGCAAATTGATCCACACACCTTAATCGTAAAACCAATCAAATAAAAAAAAAAAAAAAAAAAGTCTCAAAGTTCAAGTTTCTATTTTCTCGTTAGAGTATTTCGCGGATTAGTGCGAATCCAGTACTTCACTAGTTTGACGAAAAAACGTGTAGTCAGAAAAATTACAAGTGACTATTACACCTATGGTCTTTATCAAAAAAAGACTAGCGCACCAATGGAAATTTTCTCTACCTTTCCGATTTCAACAATGGAACCCCACCTTTTATCCTCTCTCTCATCTCTCTCTAGCTTTCTCTCTCTACGTTGGGTGTTAATCCCCACTCCCAATTACACGCAGTCTAAAAAGTCTAACTCTAAAGTCTAAATTGTCCGTCTCTCTCCATGTACCTGTATTTAGAGTATAATTATGTGGTAATGTATATGATATTATGATGTTTCTCTCTCTAAAGTGGATTAAAAATGAGGATTACCTTTGATGAAGGGCATCCCTTCCAAGGCAAGCAAGAAAAGCTTTAAAGAGGAAAAAAAAAACGCCCCTAAAAAAAGGCTCACATTTCTTTCTCTGACTTGTGATGATGATGTTCTTCTTCTCCTCCTACTACTTCTGCTTCACACTCTCAGATCTCTGACCTCGAAGAAGATCTCTCTATAAAACTCACTTTGCGAATATTCTCGATTTTATCAACAATGCTCACCTGATTCATTGAAGGTAATTCTCAAAATCTCGTCCTAAAACCTCTGTTTGGCTGCTGAGAAAGTGGAGGAAAAGAGTTGAAAGAAAAATTTTGCATTTCGTAAGAGAATTTTGCATTTCATGTTTTCTGTTGTTTTTGCTTGTTCGAAATGTAAATTCAATTTAATTAAACCAAATAGATGTTTTAAGGCTTATTTGAGTGAAGTTTCCTTTTTTTCTTTTTTGACAATGAAAAGTCTAAGATTTAACGCCATGAGTTCTTTCATTTTCTTAGCAACCGAACGGAACTTCACAAGACAGAGGAATTCAAGATACTTGGTTTCTGGTTGTCCTAAGTGATGGAAATTTAAAAAAAAAATAAAAATTTATTTGTTCTTTTTTCTCTTTACATTTTCCGAGCAACCAAACAAAGCCGGAAAAAAGGTTAATTTCCTGAAGAACTCAAATGATTAGGTTCATTCTCATTAGGTCCTAAAACAATGCAAATTTTAGATTCAAAATTTCACTTTATTTTTCTACGTTCTCTCAGCAACCAAACAGAGCATTAGAGATGTTATTTTTATTTTTATTTTTTATAGTAAGGAAGAGATGCTAATTTATCGAAGAATAAAAAAATTGAAATTTTCTTTTGGTTTCTATTTGTTGAAAGGGTGAATTGGAGCGATAATGGCATCAAAAAAGGGATCGAAATCGAAAAGGTCAGCTTCGAGCAGTTCAAAAGCTGTAAATTCTCAGTCATCTTCAACTACGTCCTCTTCAAAACACTTTCTAGAAACATCAATCGATGGTCAGAGCTCGCCAGCGTCTTCGTCGGCTAGAAGTAAGCCACAGTATTTTTACTCAGAGAGTTTGCCTTTGGAAACGGACAGATCCAAAGAGAATGTTACAGTCACAGTCCGGTTTCGTCCCCTCAGGTGCTTTTCGCTTTTCTCTTTTCTCCGAATCGTATAAATTTGTAAATCTTATTTTGGTGAACACACACACACACATGCACATTTTAATTTGATTGTGGTTTGTGTTTGTTATAGTCCGAGGGAAATTCGTCAAGGGGAGGAGATTGCGTGGTATGCAGACGGAGAAACTATTGTGCGGAGCGAATACAATCCATCAATAGCATATGCATATGGTATGCATTAGCATTATAAGTGGACTTCGAACAGAGGATAACCCTTATCATGTGTAATCTTGATGCTCTTAGGTTTGATATATTGATAATTGAATATTCTCAATTTAAATCAAACCATTTTTGAAGGATAAAAATGTGAAGTAGTAAAGAAAAAGCACTGATGAAACTATTCAAGTGCCACTACTGGAGATAAGTAGGAAGGAAAAGTTCCAATAAAACCATTTAAGTGCCACTGCTAGAGATAAGTAAACTTAAAGTTAGAAGCATTCTTCACTATGTTATAATCCATTAACGGCGCTTATTGATTATTTATCCGCATCCTTGGTCAATTGCATTCTTCATATGGTCCATCGCATTCTTCATATGCTCAATGATGGTAATGGTGAAGCAAAATCTTGAAGTGTCTATGTCAACAAAACTTTGGTTTCCTGGAGTTTAATGCATCATTTATTCACTGGTCTGTATGGGTTTCTTGGACATCGAGATTTGTATTGCAAGTGTTTGACTACTAACTACTTGAATAGGTTCAAAGTCTATTTATGCATCAAGAAAGATGTGAAAAAAATGTCCCCGGACTGAGCAAACGTTACTTTTGGATAGTTGAATGCAAGGGATGCATGATAATTGTTACTTAAAGCTCAAACAGGATCAATGTTAGTTCACTGGACTTTGACCCCACCTAGGACCTGCTTAGTGGTACCAAAATTGCATAATGGCCTGTTTTTTCCTCTTTCATTTCTTATTTGTCAAATGGGTAACTGGTGGATAGTTACTTATAGAAAGTACATTTTATCCCTACAAATTCCATAAGCTTCATATGAATCAGTAACTCTAAATATACCTTTAAGGATGTTCTTTGAACATGATAAACATGGAGCGGCGAGGATCTAGTGGTGCTCCATGCTTAGTTATGTAAGTATTAAAGAGAGGTGCTACAATATTAAGGTTTTTAAGCAGGTATGTTTTCCTTATTGGATACTTTCTTTATTTTCATGTGTAGGCAATGGGATGCTTTTTCGTCATTCATAGTCATCAGGCATTTTCTTACTTTCTATAATTTTAAAGACCAGCCTTTTTCAACTAGGATACACTATCATGATCTCACATACTCTTTTTTTAAGCTTTAAATGGAATACCCGTTTAGACACATCAACTCTATGGAATCATTTACCCATAATCTTGCCAAGGTTATCAACTTTTCTAAACTTCAACTTCCTTTGTGGTTTTCATGACCCATTTTCTAATCTAGCTCTTCTGTCCATTTTTAATTTCCCATTTTCTAATCTAGCTCTTCCAACCATTTTTAATTTTGTCCAAAGACCCTTTTATTTATACTCTCACTTTTAGTAATTGAAGTCCTTTCCTATCTTTTTACTTAACAAGTTTCTATTAAGTTTCCAACCTAAAAGCTTAAGTTGTTAGGTGGAGGGCTTAAACAGGTATATGAAGCCATGTCAAATATTGTACTTAGACTATGTGGGATGTAGTATCTTCCAACATTTTGTAATGTCTTTCCTTGATTCTTTATCCCTAAAACTTTATTTTTCTTTTAATTTTTTTAATGTAAGTTTTAGATTTAGTGCTGAATACTTTCTTGTAACTTCATTTTAAACACATTTATATCTTATAATGCTTTTAACATGTGTTTCTTCCCTGTTTCAATTTGATTTAGTAAGCATTATGAATTATGATGTTTCATATCCGATAAAACAAATGGATTTTATTTTTGACGTGTTGATTATTATTATTTTTTTCCTAGGTAGAATTTGACCAAGGAGTTAAAGATGAGAGATAACTTGAACATAGGAGTGTATATAACTATTTTCTAGGGAGTTTCCATTTATCTTTAGCCTTTTCCTTTTTTTGGTTTGTGTGGAAAGAAAACACCTTCCAAAGTTCAATTAGTCCTATGTCATTGGCTTTGAGAATTCAAACACAGAAACACTTTTGAAGTTTGAACCACAATCATGTTATAATTATGCCACCCTAAATGATACGAACCCCTAGGTAGAACTCACCTTGAAAACTGGCTTGCAAGGGGAGGGTGCCCAAGAGCTAATATACATATGGTCAAGTCCATATTTAACCGATGTGGGACATTAGGATCGTAACATACCACCACGCTTTTGTAGCTGATGTTCACGGTGGCCCACTCTATTGACACTGACCCAGTGGTAGCCCTTTCCCTTTTGGCGGCTTCACTCATCTATTAGTATTCAATGAGATAGTACTATGCCCATACACAATACTAAGTCATCTTAATCCAACCTAGAGGTCGCCCCTTCCGCGGTAGCCGACCACAAAGAGCCGCATCCTATATTGCATCTGATCCTATACTCAGCATGGTGGCTATCTCTGATACCAAATGATACGAACCCTTGGGTAGAACTCACCCTTGAAAATCGGCTTGCAAGGGGAGGGTGCCCAAGAGCTAATATACACATGGTTAAGCCGATTGTTCATTTCCGTTGAATAGTGTTATACTCTATGTCCTTGGCTATCCCATTGTCTTAATTTATATATTTAGGATATATGTTTGTATACTTTCTTCTATGTTAGTTTTACCTTATTTGCTATTCAAATGCCTTTCTTTACTTTTGTTTTCCATCTTTCTGGATAGCATCGTGAATCTTCATTTCTTATGTGTCTTTACATATATAATATTAACTTACCAACTCGTCTAAAAGCCTGAGCTATTGGAGGGCTAACAATGTATGTCGAAGGGCTTTACCCCCCCCCCCCCCCCCCCCCAAAAAAAAAAAAAAAAAAAAAAAAAAAACTTGGGTAATTACAGGGGTAGCACCAAGGCAGAAATACACCTCCAGAGGGCTTGAAGTTTTGAACACAAGACCTCTAATTCTAATACCATGTTAACTTGCCAACACTTATACAAGCCCGAGCTGTTAAAAATGTATATCAAAGGGATTTAACATACAACTTTATAGCCTCTTGAAACTTTGTTCTCTCAAAATATTAACATATAACAACCTTCCCCCACACCCTATTTTGGTGGTTTTGTAGTTATAATAGAGGTTGTAATATTTCCTTTTTTATGTTTGTTGACTCCCTAAAGTTTTAGAAGGGTGTCGGTGAAGGTTGTTTCCCTCTTTTTTGTTTTGGCCTTTTCCTTGTATATGTCTTATGTACGAGGGCTAAGCCCTTTTGCTTCTTATATTATATATATATACATGATTACCTTGATCAAAAAATTATATACATGATTACTTCATCAAAAAATATTATCCCCTATATATTGACTTCAGTGGCCTTAGTTTAATGGAGGACAGATTTTTAAGCTGATCTTGTTTCAAGTTTGTGTTTAAAACCAAATTAATTCGTTGTAGTAACCTTGAACTCTAATTCAGTTTGTTATACTTAATTGCTTATCTGTTTTTCATTTTTTAGCTGATATCTCATTCAATGGGTGAAATATATAACTCTGCACTTGTTCATCTATTGATCAACCTTCTTTATTTTAGTTGATTTTTTTCTTTTGATGTTTCCAGATCGGGTGTTTGGCCCTACAACCACAACTCGTCATGTCTATGACGTTGCTGCTCAACATGTTATCAGTGGTGCTATGGAAGGCGTCAACGGTAAAAGCCAAGACACCTTTGGAATTATATTTGTATCAGTATCATTCAATTAAACATTAGCGTAGACCCCTTAGGAATTGTATTAGCATTATTCAGTAGCAGTTACATTCTCCAATGGAGAGGGTTGGCAAATGGAATTATTTATCTAATCCTATACAATGCTTTAAGCAAAATAGTAAAAACAAATAACACACATAGTACACACATACATATTATGATTTTGTTTTTGATTGTTCTTTCCTTGCATGTTCAAATCTTCAATGAACATTAACTTATGGTGTTCTGTTTGACTCCGTATTCTTTGTTTATTTATTATCCTTTTGTTTTTGGGGGATAGAAAACAAAGATTCCTTTCTAAAAGGAAAGATTAGCACAAAACTAGAAACTATAACAGCATGGAGTCCTTTGGTCAAATGAACAAAAACTTAAGTACAAAAATGCAAGCAGAAACTCAATTTTTTCTACTTGTTTAAGAATGTATGCTCTTTTATTGTTGTTGTTGTGAGTCTTGTTTTTCTTGAAAGAGTGAAAATTACAAATACTTGTGATTATGTGGCATTTCTCTCGGTATAGATTCAATCACCAGATATTGCATAATAAGAATTGGTTCTAGCAATGTGACTCTTGCGCCAATAGACCAGGTGCAGATGTGCAGTTGAGGACATGTGGATATTTGGCTCACCAATCACCAATGCTAACATTTGATAATTGAATCAAGCACATTTTTGCATGCATTAGCCCACATGTAATCAAGGACATATGCAAGACACTTGGATCACTATTTTTAGAATATTCTATACTAAATGTTACTGAGTTTCTTTTGTGAAAACAAGTTGCAATGGTGGGACATATTTTTGTGAACTTTTAGTAAAATTTAGTACGGAGTATCTTGTAAAGTCAAAATGTCAAATTATATTGCTATGCGGAATCAGAACCATATATTCAAGGTTTGTGATGTGGATCATTTTTTCCCATATGAACCATAAGTCCATAATTAAACTAACAAGGTATAGGACAAACCTCTTTTGCCCAATTTTCCATTATGTTCTACATACTTGAAAACACTAGAATTGTTGAATGAGAGGTGCATATTCACTTTTCTTTGCCCCTGATTCCAGACCCTCTGATGCCACCTTCCCTTAAATCATAAAAATATGTGCCATTGTTCTTGTTTTCAAACTAACAATATTCTTGAAAATCTCCTTTCCTACATTTTTCCATAGTGGGTTTCATATTCTCTAAACTAATTTTATAGCTACAATTCTCCAAAGCTTTAAAGCTGCAACTTTTAATTATTGCAACCATTACCCTCAAAAGAGAAGTTTATTATAACCTTTTTTATTGACTAAAGCACCTAAAGACTCTAAATCCAAGTCCGGCTCAAATTAATTACAACCATCAATTCAAACCTAAGTTAAAGAAACTTTAAATGATGCAAAATCCCTTGCTAGTTCACTGCTACAGTCGTGTGAACTGTATTATGCTTCAGAAATGTGAATAGTAACTGATGTGTTAGTGTTAACAGTACCAACTAAAATAACTCGCCAGTCAGTTACTACAGATCTGCTATGGAAACTTGCCGCAATATTACTTGCTAGTAATATTGACTACCTAACTTGAAGTTGCCTTTTTTAAACTAGCTAAATATACTGCCCATGTGGATTAAGATCATTCCAATGAAGTATATTGCAAGCCATGGCTATCACCACCAGTCTAATTAGACTTGCAACAGCTGGACTATACAGCCATGAAATTAGAAGCAGTTGTTGCATTAGAAGTCGATGAGTTGATACTTTATTACTGGTATTATTATTATTATTATTATTATTTTTGACAATTCTTGTTCTGGACATTGTCTGCAATTTGTTTTATTTATTTTATCTTTTCTTTTATTCACAGGCACAATATTTGCGTATGGTGTGACCAGCAGCGGGAAGACTCACACTATGCATGTGAGATTAATCAGTAGATACAACTTTTCCTTATAGATTGTATATTTAATGCACTTCCAAGGATGCATCTCTCTTTCTATTTATTGATTCATAATTATACTTGCATAAAAGTTTCTATTTGATTGCATGCTGCTTCGTTAGAATCTGACAAAATATCCCTCACATTACTACTTGATACTGTCAAATTTACTTCCGAGACTGAATTTATTACCTTCCATGCAGCACAAGAGTTAAAAATCTGCTTTTTATTCACCCCCAGTGGGTTATATTTGATGATTTGAAGGTGATTAATAATTAGATGGAGTGGCATTTGTAAAGGAAGTCCTTAGTACTAAATATTAACTCCTTTTTTGGAGAAAGGACGCAGAGTAGATCAAATATTGTGATATAGTATGGAAAACATGAAATCAATTACAATGTTCATCAATTCCATTACTCCGTCATCTTCCTTTCTGTAGGAGGCTTTGTGAACCAAAGGTGTCACTGGCCTTCTCCATTATTTTATTTTATTATTTGTTTTTTTATTTTAAAACTAATCTAGAGAAATGAGAAAATGAGGAGGATGTTGTTACATAATGGTATAATACACAGTAACATATGTTATGCTATGTTGTAAGTTAAGCAAGTGATTTATGACAAGTCAATGTTAGTTTGGATTGAAATAGTTTTTGATATGCCTATATTTATAATACTCAAATGGCAGGGTGATCAGAGGTCCCCTGGAATTATACCACTGGCTGTGAAGGATGCTTTCAGTATCATACAAGAGGTACTCTATATGGGTTATTAACCTCTGTGTAACGTATTCTTATTGTTTTATAGAAACAAATTCTTTCTAACATCTATATATGCCCTAGACTCCAAGCCGAGAATATCTTCTTCGAGTGTCTTATTTGGAGATCTATAATGAGGTGAGCTTCTTGCCTTCTTGTAATGTAATCACTTGTTGATGCCGCATCCATACTTTCTATTCATGTTCTTGAATTTAATATTTCAGATTTTTGTTATCACGCAAACAATTCTGTGGCCTTACTTTTTGAGTTTCTTGAGTGGTGGCCTTAATTTTTGACTTTTGAGTCTATTTTGATTGTTATATCATACTTCATGAAGAAAACATAGATAAAATATGGACTAGCCGACTAGTAAGGTTTTGTTGCTTTACATGAGTTTTTTTATCTGATTCTTGGCTTATATCATTCATTTTGTTTTCAGTTCTATTGTAATCTAGCTTTTCTATTAGGCCCCTCCTTAAACCTTACTTACAGTTGCATGCAAATAAGCATATGAAGAAATTTAATTGGTCATCCAGATATCTGGATACAGACATACAGTTATTGAGTAGGTGTACAACGTATTACAATTTCTTTTTCTTTAATGTGATTATGGTGGTAGAAAAATTAATTTAATAACTCCTCTATGTTTGACTATATAGAATTTCTTCCCTATTTCATCCAAGATTTCTAAGAAGCACTAAAAACCTGATCTCTTGAAAGTGTTCACCTCTTTAAGTTTCTTGACACACTAAAAAGCTGATCTCTTGAAAGTGTTCATCTCTTTAATTTTCTTTTCTGATGTCAAGTTTCACATTATCTGTTGCAAAAAATTCTTGAAATGTTCTTAAATTTTATTGAAATGATTAGTGACTTTGCTAATGATTAGATCCTTATTTTAGTACTTCTTTTACTCGATATACAGCTTGTTCCCAGTTAACCTCAAAGAAATAAAATTTTTGACTGGTTAGAAGATGATCCATCCAACTGTCTCTGTAAATTTGTTGTGCTTCTTCCATATTTAAACTTTTATGTAATCATTATGGTGCTCTACCTCTTGTACATTAACAACCCCTATCTTTTACCTCAATTTGTCCAGTTATATTAGTGTCAGTACATTTGCTTCTTGTCAATTTCTGATCTGTAAAGCTATCCCAAGTTTTTGTTTTCTTGTTGCAATGTTCAATATAAATTACCTCCCGTGCTGCTTACATGATTTGTGTGATGTTACTATCCTTTAAGGTTTCTTTCATTTCAGGTTGTTAATGACTTGTTGAATCCAGCAGGACAAAATTTAAGAATTAGGGAAGATGCTCAGGTACTTGTCTATACTTCTATGATCCTTGATGTGGATGCGTTATCTTCCACCAATATAATTAGTCTATGTACTGTAATGACAGATGGTATTTTCCAATTGCTTCTAATGCTTTGTAATTATTATAAATTATCTTATGATAAATTTCATCAGCTATGTTGATCAAATTTGAGAATAAATAAATAAATGTATCATCCATGGTGGAGTGTAAATGAATATAATGTTGACTGGATATTCATATTGAGCCTTTTGGCACTGACATCATGTAGTATTTTCAAAGTATTGCCTCAAAATGCAAACCAATGTTTTGCATAGCAGTACGGACTCCCAGCACCTGCATTGGCGTCTAGGAAGGTGCACATTGAGAAGTAGTCGCCTAGCTGTTGCCATTGTCCAGGGGCTAAAACACTAGGTGACAAAAGGTGGTTGTTAGGGACCCACATAAAGTTACTGTTGGGAAGTCCCACATCCCACATCATTTAAATATAAAAAGTTGATACGACTTAATATACCTGTTTGGGCCCTCCACCTAATAGCTTAGGCTTTTAGGTTGGAAACTTAACAGTTACATTTAGTGTGTTTGTGCTTTCTCAGTTCTTTTTCATTCTGTATTTCTCTGATCTTTTCTGATTTCCTTTTTGGTGTTAAACCATTGAACTATTTAGCTTATTTTATTATCTTATGTGGCGTTTGTTACTTCACAATCCTTTAGTACATCACTACATTATGCTCTTCATTTCTTCTAGCATTTTTCTCATATATGTGTTTTCTTTTCTATAAATGGTATCACAAAAAAAATTTGGCTGCATAGGTGCCATAGTCTTCCATGTAGGTTTAGTCATGGGCTGTGATCAAAGTTGGGAGCACATATTGGTTTGGCATCTACAGATGTTGGTGAGGCAGTTGAAGAAGCAATGTCGTGACATTGTCAAGACATATCGGTGGGTGCTGAGTAATGAGTCTGCGCTTTTACGGTTCTGGTGTAAAGCAAGGTCCTTGAGTGGTCCAATAATTATTCCTATTATGAGAAATATGGTTTGGGATGCTGAAAGATGCTAGTACATGATGGTGCACTATTCAGAAGTGAATTGAATTTTCTAACTGTAGGGGCGGTGTTCCCTCCTTGAAAAAGAGTTAAATGTGTTTAGTTGGGGGATTGAGGGTAAGCCTTGCCGCCCCTGGTGCCAAGTGTGACAACAGGTGAGTCTAATCCACCAGGATCTTCCAATTTCTCAATCTGTGCTGGGAGATCATGACACTGCCAAAAAGGCAGCGACATTGTGCTGGGTTTTTGTGCCAGAGGTTTTGGAGTAGGCCCATGGACTATATGCCTGTGTGGGATACACCTCTGGTTGCTGGATTGGTGGATTAGGCCATTATAGGATGTCATAACTTGTGTCGGGCTCTGGCTTGGGTTCAGTTGTTTCCCTTGGATCACAAAGCTCAGTTAAGGCATGGTAAGGGGCAATACAGTGCCATGTGGCAAGAGGACATGCTAGGTCAGGGCTGCACATCCTCTTTAGAGTTAGAGTACTCAGTTTGTGACTCGAGTATTGTGTTGTGGGTCTGCATTGACGCTTAGTGCTCGAACTGGGAAAAATATGCTCCTTGATTATTATAGGTAGGTTTGGTGACCTTGTTCTTGGTGTTTGAATGCCAGGTTTTAGGGTTTGTTGTGGCACTGAGCACTTGGGTGAGCCTCAGTGTCAAGATAACCATATCAGTTGGGTAAAGTGTCTAGCAGCACTATGCGAGCTGCAAAAGAGGGGTTGATTTGGCTGCAGGACTTGATAGAGTTGTTTGACTTTTTCATGCTTTGTGGGCTTCAGCTTTATTTTGTAAGACTCAAATGCTTAAGGTTGGTCTCAAATTGGGCATAAACTGTAAAGTTGGGCCATAGCATTGTCAGCCTCTGCTTTACGAAAAGTCCATGGCATTACGCTATCCCTTTAGGTAGCTGTGTGACTCATCATCGCCTTGATCGTTTAATTGTATTCATATAAAGTTATGCTTTATGAATTGTATAAATTTTAATATTTAAGAAGAACATTTAGGCAAAATTAGCTTCACATTGGAAGTTGGGTTTGCCACTTGTACTCACTAATTTACGCTTAGTGCTCAGATGTTCATATTTGTTGTATTCAATACTGGGCAGACGTTTTCACCTGCTATTAGTTGCGGAGAACTGTGAGTTGTTTCTGTACTCTATAGTTCATGTGGAGTTAAGTTCCATCGAAATTGTCTGGTTGTATTACTTGTATACACCATAAGTTTAAGTCACTTGTTGAATTTGGTACAGGAAGCTATGGAATAAAATTAATCCATGCAGATTGATTTAATTATAGTATTTGGATGGTTTTTTGGGATTGAAATAAACATGGTAAGGAAATGATGAGAAACTGTGAATTGCTGATGTGCCAACAGGATTTCAAACACTAGAGTGCAAAACAATTAGAATTGGCTGAGCCTGTCCTTCTTTTATAGGTACTGAAAATTTTTCATCCTGAAATCAGGAATGATTTCTTAGTGCTAATTGAACCATCTTTCCATAGGTTTTCAAATTAGATGATATTTGAAGAGTAAAACTGGTTAGGAAAATGAACAGAGGTATCCAGAGGCATATGATGTGATGCAATCTCTATTATGGAATTTTGATTGTTCCTTCGCTGATATGTTTGGCTAAATTGTGTGAACTTCAGATTCCAATATGTTCTGATGGTTGTGTTCTTTATGGTCTGATTGATTGTTGCAGGGAACCTTTGTTGAAGGTATAAAGGAAGAAGTTGTATTATCCCCTGCTCATGCCCTTTCCCTTATAGCAGCTGGAGAAGGTACAAATCTGCTGTCATTCTTTTTTTATTAGAGTGGTTGAGAGACTATAATCTTCTAACTTGGGTTTTCTGTGATCATTGGTGTCATCTTACTTAATGCCCACTTTTTGTTATTGTTCCTGGAAATTATTTTCATGCTTTTGTGATAAGATTTTACTTGTTGAAACAGAGCATAGACATGTTGGGTCCACAAACTTCAATCTACTCAGCAGCAGGAGCCATACGATATTTACACTGGTATTTTTACGCTGTTATAATGGAAGCACCACATAACTCCAATTGATTGTTGCATTTCATTTGCTTTTGTCATTGATATCATTTTGACTTGCATTCATTCATTTTAAGTTAGATGACGTCTTCAAGTTAGATATATTGCATCTGTGTAAAGTCTTCAGTAGACACATTCAAAAGATGCACCAACACTAACACAAAAGCACGCGTGCACACACAAAGACACAGATATTTCAGCCACTTGGTATTGGTTCAGCTGAAGTGCTGAATTTTCAAAGTGTATCAACTCCTGATTGAAAGGCTGGGGTGTCTGGTTGAGCTGCCAGGTTGTTTCCTTCACCTTTTCCCCCTGTGAGCTTGCTACTGCCACGGAAATTCACTGAAAGTAGTAGGCACCTGTATAAATTAGAGGCTGGAACAAAATTTTAGGGCTGATATTAACCCTAATCTCATATATTATTTTGAGCCTCTAATTGGACCAGTGTAGAAGATTTAGCCAGTTAAGAAAATGCTACAAGGAGTACTCAGGCATCTCATCCACCATGCTTTGTTTTTTCTGATTGATTAAAGCAAATTAATTAAATTTCTGCAATCATCTGGTTACTTATAGTTGTAAGGGCTGTAAATTCTGAGCGAGTGGTTATATTTAATAATATAGATTTGTTAGGAGCTTGCATAAATAAATATTAATCTATTAGAGTTTTCTATCACCTTCAAATCCAGCTCTCCTATTTTTCTTCCCTTAATCGTTACCTTCTTTCTTTTTGTGCATCTTATTATTATTTATTTTCTTATTTTCTTTTACATCTCTCTTTTCTCCTCATTTTTTCTGTTGAATAATCCAAGCAAATTAGCGTTGAAAGGTCAAAACCAGTAAATATATGTGAATCCATGTACTTTTTAGAACTTGACTTATGCTTATGTGATTTATAATAGATGCAAGGAAATGAGAGATATACAAATTGTAACCATGAGTATTGCCATCAAATAGAGTTTTTGCTTCTTTACTTTCATCAATGAACATAAGTTTTTAAAATGAAAATTCAGGTAAATTTTTTGCTACTACAAGTGTAATTAAATTGTGGAAGTTATGAATCAAAACATCAAATACGTGTATGCAAGGTTTTAAACTTCCACGTTGGCCAAATGCCCACCATCATGAAGTGCCATTGGCTCATGGAAGTTTAAAACTTTGGCTTATGTGTCCTGTTAGAAGAAAAATGCAAAAAGAAAAGGAAACCTAAGAAATTTTATTTATTTTTAAATAATACCTCCTTTAATATAGAACTTTATCCACTGAAGAAGTGGTCCACAATTAGGGGACATGACATGCCAAAAATATGGTCAGCTATCCAATTAAACGGGAGGGGTTTGTCGCCAAGGGTTAACTATAATTCATGGTAGTCCACTGAGGACCCCTCCATTGGTTTCCCTGATGGCTGTGACATCAGCTGGAGTTGAATGCTTTTTTTACAGTGATTTCCACAGGGATGTAAATATGATTGCTCCTATCGGAGATTCATCATTCCATCATTCAGTTTCTTTATATGACACTTATTTTTCTCCAATGTGTCATGGACCTTTTTATTTATTTATTTATATAAATATGGTCAGCCACATCTTGCCAAGTGACACTTTTGTCTTCTATAAATTTATTTTTTGATGAGATTTCTATCAAATTCAATCACGTAGTCCTTGACTGAAATGTACATAGATTGGCACTAGCCTATTTTGTTTGATCAGGCTCTCTTGATTTAACTTTACAAGCTTTACATGTTGCTCATTCTACCCCCATACCGAGAAAAAAGTCTTTAGAGTATTGTTTGATCCACTTTTAGACGTTATTAAGTGCTCATTCTCTTTTCATTCAAAAACAATTTTAAACTTCTTAAAATCATGTGTATACTGTATAGCCATTACATGCAAACAAAGTCATTTATTTTTCTCTGGGATTCTGATTTATGATAATGTTAGTACGTCTGTCAACAATCATTTACGTTTTTATATCTCCAGTTCTTGGTTTATTTCCGAATCTTCAATTGTAACATAATTTTACTTCCACTACCTTGTTAACAGACTATAGAAAGTAGCCCATGTGGTGAAAATAGCGAAGGAGAGGCTGTTAACTTGTCACAACTGGTAACTTCTGAGGCTTATATAATGGGACTGGTCCCAATTTATTGTTTGCTCTCTTCAGGCTGTTAATTGACTCCTCTTTTTTATTTAACTTTTAACCTCTTTATGTTCTCTATTTCCTTCGCTATGAATAATTGTGCTAGTTGCCTTATTAAACCATGCTTAGTCTATATGTTATAACTTTTGTGTATTTTACTTATACCTGCAGAACCTCATCGATCTGGCAGGTTCTGAGAGTTCTAAGGCGGAAACGACTGGTGTGCGACGAAAGGAAGGATCCTATATAAATAAAAGTCTGCTTACTCTTGGAACTGTGAGGCCTTAAACATTGTTATTATTTAAGTGTTTTTGGTTTTTGGAGTGTAATGGTTTGCCATAAGTAATTTCTCTTTTAATGATCAAATTAATAGTTACTTATCATCTATATATTTACTGTCTGAAAATTTTCCTTCATTGTGTTCTTGTCTTATTTTTCATTTCAGACCAGGTTATTAGTGTAAGGATTCTTAGACTAAATGGACAATTTTGTTACAATTCTCTCTCTCTCTCTCTCTCTCTCTCTCTCTCCATATATATATGTGTGTGTGTGTGTGTGTGTGTGTGTGTGTGTGCGCATATATATATATATATTTGTTGCTGCAATGTGTATTTTAAGTGTGAGAACACTGTTCTTCAGTTGGTTGCCATTCTGTATATTCTCAAATGTCTTTTCCTATCAGTGGATCTCATCTATTGAAATTTGGTAGCCTATGAATAGCTCTTAATTGTCTTGCAAATTAGTAGTTAGTCTCACAGCAGCTTCTTAGTTAATCATGAATTTGAAATTTTATCATCTTTGCTAATTCTCATCAAGTTGAAAGAGTAATTAAGCCTATAGATTTTATTTATTTATTTGAAACTCAATGGGACTGAGATTCTTTAAGATGTATAAATTTTAATTTTTTTGTTTACTAGGTTTGCGAACCCCTAGTAGAGTGCAATAATGAGTTTTACATTATCAGGTGTTTAGGGTATTTGAGTTGAGCGTCTGAATTGGACTTCTTTAAGAGGTACCTTAGTTGGCAAGGGACCCTATCTCAAGAAGCGGAGGTCCTAATTTTGACTCTTGCTAAACTCCTTGGGGTCACCCACGTAAGGTTTCATGGTTCTCATGGGCCTAAGACTTAATTGGTCCATATGAGTTGTTGGGTCTTATATGGGTGTGGGATTTTCCTGAAGGGCTTCCTCGTTATCAAAAAATAAGCAGCTTTATTCATCTATTTGGGGAGCCCAAGTTTATGTTGTTTTATAGAAGTTTTTTTATTTGTACAAATACACTACTTTCTCTCAAGCTGGCTTGAAGCTTTGAACATGCAGCCTGAAAAACTCAATGTCTTTCGCCATTAGATGTTTTTCTTCATTCAAAGTTAGTGTGTCTTCATTCACAGCTAGTATATAATATATCTCCTATGCAACAAGATCCTGCTGAAACGCATTAAGTGTTATATTAATGTAATATTAATGCTGGGCCATATTTTGGCATACTCCTAAAGTTTTTCAATTCCCAATATCTCCATTAAGCTACCATTTAACCCCAAAAGCTTAAGCTGTTAGAGAATGGGAATTATGTATATCATTTTAACACCCTGCTCACTTGAGACCCCATTGCACAACAAATGTTGAGTTTCTATGGCAACTATTTTTACTGAAAAAATTAGAGAATGGGCATTATGTATATGTTACTCCCCTCCCTCTGTCCCAATTTTTTTGTCCACATTTTCCATTTTGGGATATCCCAAAATGTTTGTCCATTGTCAAAAGTCAAAGCAAATAATTATTTTACTTTTCCAAATGCCCTTTACTATATTAAAATTACAATTACTACATCAAATGTCACATTAACTAACATTCTATTATAGGAGGGTAATATTGGAAAAACAAATTGGGACAGAGGAAGTTCTTTATTTATTAATGCTTTATAAAATTTAAAGAGAAGGATTCGTTTAAAAATTTTAACCAAGGCCTTTTCTCTTTAATGAAGTTCTTAATTATTATTTTTTATCAATAATGAAATTCTTAATTATGTCCTTGGGGTTAAGGCTTTTTTGAGTTGAGTTGTAAATTCTTACTTGTCAAAAATAAAATATTTTAACCAATACCTTGAAATGTTGCATTATAGTATAGCAATGGCCCAACTTTTTGGATACCTTGTAAATATTGAGGAAACTTGTAAAAAAATAAAATAAAATTTGAAGTGATGGATTGTTGAGTTTCCCCTTCTTCTTTTTCCTCCTCTTTTTAACTTGTGCGATTTTTCTCCTTGAAAAATAAAATATTATGGAAAATTATATCCCACTTTGGCTTCTGGCTAGCATTACGTCTTTGTTTAAAGTTGTTTTGGTCTTGCTCTGAAAGAACTGTGAAGAACACGTCAACAGATTTGGTACTAAAAAAATTAAAATCACTAGACATTACTTAACATTAGCTCCCGTGAGTTGCTCTTCTCCCCTTCAGATTTCATTATCATTGCACTATACAAGGTCAGTAAAATTATTATTAGGGACTCCCAAAACCACAAAATAATTATATTTAGCTATCTAATATTGACTGAATGAAAATCAATCCCATCTCCCCACCTTTCTCTCTCTCATGCACATGCTTTTGTTTTAATTCTAGGTAAATCTCAATATTTTACGTAACATTTTTCTTTATCGTTTACTCGATCTTGTCTATTACTCCTTTTTGCTGTAATGATGTCTTGTTTGTAAATAGTTGGTGATATTTTGAATTGTTCTATGTTATTAAATTCCTATCGATAAGCAGTACAGTGTTGTATATGATGGTCCTTTCAGTACTTTGGATTGAGTTGTTCTCTTGCATGTATACTACCCCTGTACAAGGATTTTATGCAATTCTTTTTTTTTTTTTTTTTGGTTACAAAATTTTTTATTCATAAAAGAATTGTGCAGAGTGAGTATATTTATCCAGAAATTTGATAAACTTGTGACTATCACAGGTTATATCAAAATTAACTGATGGGAGGGCTGCTCATATACCATACAGGGACTCCAAATTGACCAGGCTACTTCAGTCTTCATTAAGTGGACATGGACGTGTATCTGTAAGCCTTCCCATAAATTTTTTGGTGAAACAAGCATGCGATGCATCTGGGTGAATAATAGAGTTATTTTAATATGTTGTGTGGCAGCATATTCTTTTAAACAAATTCTGCTGGTGAACAACAGTTTTATAGTGTATTTATTTATTTTTATTGTTTAATATGACAGCTCATTTGCACTGTTACTCCTTCGTCAAGCAATTCAGAAGAGACGCATAACACGTTAAAGTTCGCCCACCGTGCAAAACACATTGAAATTCAAGCGGCACAAAATAAGGTAGGTTCTTTCGAAATGTCTGCAACTTTGAAATACTTTTTTTTGACAGTTGTGAGAAGTAATTTAAGGAACCTGCAGATAATTGATGAGAAATCACTTATCAAGAAATACCAAAACGAGATTCGCTGTTTAAAGGAAGAGTTAGATCAATTGAAGAGGGGTTTCATTAGGGTTCCTCAACTGAAAGATAGTGGAGGAGATGATATTGTGCTTCTAAAACAGAAGGTATACTTGAAGTGAATCAGCATTTTGTTTTTCTTAAGGCTGTTATGTTTTTCCTCCACTTCAATGTTTGATCTTGTTGTAAGTGCTGCCTATGTGGGAATTTGCTAGTGTTTTTTCTTTCTTTCTTTCTTATTATTCTTTTTCCATAAATATCAATTTCTAACCTTAAACATTGAATGATACTTGGTTAATTGTTGCCTCATTTTTGTGCCGCCAATTTGTCCTTAGTTTTAAGCAGAAAATATATTACCTGGATTATTAGTTTATTACTGCATACATCTGATATCTCTGCAAATATAATTGTGTGGATATTGACATTTCCTATTTCTTTGGTGGATGTATAAAGTTAGAAGATGGTCAAGTCAAGCTGCAATCGAGATTGGAACAAGAAGAAGAAGCTAAAGCTGCTTTATTGAGCAGAATACAAAGGCTGACAAAGTTGATTTTGGTCTCCACAAAAACGTCACAATCATCAAGATTTCCAAATCGTCCTGGTCCGAGAAGAAGACATTCCTTTGGAGAAGAAGAGGTGTAATGATTGAATTTTCCCTTTTTTTCCCCCCCTTATCTCCTCTGTTAACTGTAATTAACTCCATAGTTTACCTTAAATACATTTCATAATTTAGCATTTTTCTAGACTGCCTTTCTATTTATTTTTTATTTTAAAAATTTTTGTCTATTTTGTTTGATCTGATTGCAGTTGCTTATGTTAAATGTTGCAGCTTGCATACCTCCCATACAAAAGGCGTGACTTAATCTTGGAAGATGAAAACATTGACTTGTATGTTTCTGTCGAAGGAAATGTTGAAACTACAGATGATACTACAGTTAAGGAGGAGAAGAAGTCCCGGAAGCATGGACTGCTAAACTGGTTAAAGCTACGGGTACATAGAATATAGAACTCTCGTAACCCATCTTAATGTTTTCGGAGCTTTTTATCAGTTTATATCAAATGTCAGTTATTAATTTACTGACAATGAATACATACAACGTTTTTGTTGGTCCAATTAGTCAAGGTGTTTTAGAGTCTTAATCAGGGTTCTAATCTGATTGTTGCAGGAAATATGACAGATTTTGAGTAGGAATACCTGATTGTATATTGATGAAAATTTCAATTTATAAAGCATGGATATGGATACGCTAATATGGAAATTCTTGAAATAGCAGGATACAATATGCCAGGATACATTCATAAATAAATATCTTTATACATATTATGTTGGTTTTTGGTCTGAAGTAGGTTACAAATGTTAAGGAGGTTAACGTATATAGAACTATTTCAGATGCAAAAATAAATGAGCATAAAACACACCCATTGTCCACAAAATGATACACACACACACACACACACACACACAGAAAGAGAGAGATGAGGATATTAAAAGAGAGAGAGAGCAGAATGGTTCTCAGTTTAACCCTAGAAGTGAGGAGAAGAGAGTGTACGAGGAATAAATTAAAGGAGAGGGAATAGAGGATGAAACTGGGGGGGGGGGGGGGGAGAGAGAGAGAGTGTGCGTGATAACCATGATTAAATGTTTAAACATGCCCTCAATGTTCTTCTTAAGTTTTCCTAAAACTGAAAAATATTTTCTTCAATTGAAATCTATAAAGCAATGACACTTCAAACCCAAAAACTAATCAGATACATACCATATCTGTCTCAAAATAAAAATAATAAATTTTATATTAGAATACTTGAGGGATACGGGGGTTGATTTGTAAATTACTAATTTTTTATTTAAAAAAAAAGTGAGTTCAAAATGTTGTTTTAAAGAATAATGGTCAATCAACAAATTTATTAAAAAAAAAAAAAAAAAATATATATATATATATTTTAAATTTTAAAGGGGCTCAAGCCCTATTACTAGAGTCCTCTCTCCCTCTTTCTTCCTCCCCCCCCCCCCCTCTCTTAATTTTGCAGTTTTAGGAAAACTTAAGGAGAACATTGAGGGCATGTTTAAAAATTTAATCATGGTTATCGCTCTCTCTCTCTCTCTCTCTCTCTCTCTCTCGTTTTTGTTAATAAGGGTATTCTCAGAGCCCTTTTGGATCCTTAAAGGGGTCATTAATGCAATTTGTTCATGATTTTACTTGTCATGGAGGTAGCCAAACAGCCCTCTTCTCCATTTTCATAATCATCATCATCTTCTTCTTCTTCTTCTTCTTGTCTTTCTTTCTGTGTAGCATTCCTAAACACCTCCAAAGACATGAGTTTAATTTAATTATTATTATTTTTTTATTATAAAAAAAGCCATTACTCAATGTTGATCTCACCAAGGAGGGTCTTGGGAGAGGTGAGCTGGATACGGTCCTAAACTTTATTTTCGAGTATTTATACTTCTCTAAAAATATCCTTGGAGAGTTCTCTTTCCTTTTATTTTCATGTTTTATCATTCCAAATTCTCATGGAAATCATGTTTTTCAAACCCTAAGATCAGACATTTTGTCCATAAACACCACTAGCCTACTTGTACCTGTACACCTTATCTATTGCATGAATGTATGATCATTTGTTATCTTGCATTTATTTTTATTTGGATGATAATTTTTTTTCCTTTTTTTAGATATGCATTAATTTTTTATTTTTATTTTTATTTATAACGGTGGAACCTTTTTTTTTTTTTTGATAAGGTAAATGTGTATTAAACCAAAAAAAGGCCAAAGCCCATGTACATAAGCCATATACAAAGACTAAGCACTATCCCCTCTATAGCTTGAAATAGTCCACAAAATTTAGAAAAGAAATATTACGAGTATTGGTATGACTAGAATGGTGGAACCTTTTTAGATATACATTATCTTTACCTGTATATATATATATATATATATATATCTATACCTGTTGATATTCTTTAAAGTAATATAGGCCTTCTTTTCTTTTTGCCTTATTCTTCATATAGTTCTTTTCCCTTGTTGAAGCTTGTTTGAATTTACTTTAACCAGAAACGAGAAAGTGGCGGGGCCTTAACCAGCACTAGTGATAAATCAAGTGGGATAAAATCTATTAGTACTCCATCAACACCTCAGGCAGATAGCGTCAACTTTCATGCAGAATCCAGACTTTCCCATTCATTACTTTCAGAAAGCTCTCCATCTGCAGATCTTTTAATCGAAGCTAGACAGGATAGAGAAGTTCCAGAAGATAGTTTCTTGGGACAAGAGACACCTCTGGTAAGCAATTTATTATTTTTATGGTGCAATCAATTTGTAGTGGACCAAATATGTGAACTCTTAGTGCTGTGTGCTCGAATAGTATTTCGTATTTTATTACAATGTTTTGGGTTGGAAAAATTCTCAAGAGATTATTATGGACTGGATTTGAAAATATGAAGAAATACTCGCAAGATAACCCGTACTCCTCATCGTTTCCCCCCATTCTGAGAGAGAGTGAGAGCATTATATTGTGTAATGATTAAATTGTCAAATGAGAAGAATACTAGCAACTACTTTTTCCTTTCCTGCAGTCCTGCTGCACTGCTTGCACTTTGATTTCGAAATACTTCTTGCCTACTGTTCTCTTCTGTGTTTAACTGGGAACTCTTGTTTAGTAGCTCGAGCCCAAGCATTGTGCAATCCATCCTATTGATGTATTCGGACAGCTATCTCTCTCTCTTTTCTTTTTCTTTTTTTTTATTTTATTTTTTATTTTTATTTTTAATATATGGAACTATGCTAGCATTTCGAGTTGCTAGAAATGAAGAAATTGAACCAAGTGAATCTTATATCCTATCTATGTCGAGCCTAAAAATCCAAGGGCGAAGTTGCATGTTGCGTCAAGTTTCTGAAATTGGATATCTTTATTTTGCCCAAAAATGTTTTTAGCTTTATTGTGACAATTTCCATACTGTAATTATTTTTTCATGTAGAATTATACCATTTAGTGCTTATATTTACAGGTTGTGATTAAGAAAATTTTTCATTGAGAAGGTCTTATGTATACTCCTTAAGTTTAAAGTTCCCTGTCTTATTTGATGCAGACTAGCATAAAAACAATTGATCAAATCGATCTTTTAAGGGAGCAGCAAAAGATTTTGTCTGGGGAGGTGGCACTCCATTCAAGTGCTTTAAAGCGGTTGTCTGAAGAGGCTGTAAAAAACCCTAGGAAGGAGCAAATACATGTAATATTCTAAATTCTTACCAACTGCGTCACTTACTGTGTTTGATATGCCTAGAAAGTATGTATTTACAGTCCTTTTGTTTTGAAGAAGGAGATAAGAAAATTGAATGATGAGATCAAGGGGAAGAATGAACAAATAGCTCTCCTTGAAAAGCAAATTGCTGATTCCATCATTTCTTCTCACAACAACATGGATAAGTTGGAAGTATCACAAGTAGGTTCAGCTTCCCTTGCAGTTGCATAGGCTGCTTACCTTTGATAATAAGTTGATCAATAAGCTGTTTGTTGTCTTGTGCTGCAGTCTATTGCTGAACTGGTTGGGCAATTGAATGAAAAGTCTTTCGAACTTGAGGTGATGCAATCGTGTACATCTTGATCTGAGTTAGGGTTTCATTAATCTCCACAGTATTTATTAAGGGCATGTTTGGATGTCCCTTGGAGATTAAATCACTTCATTTAAAAATAATAATAATTTTGGAGTCATTAATATATCGTTTCTTGAAATCTTGAAAGTGATCATACATCTGTTGCATAGTGGTTTAATTTTTGTGGGATGTCCAAAAGCTGCTTGGCTAATTGATTGATCCACATGCCCTGGTTTGGGTCATCTCTGTCAATGTTGCTATAGGCCTTAGCTTTCAGTCCCCATTAATTTGGAGTTTTTGAATTTAAAACTCAAGAAATATAATGAAAGGAATTTTAAAGTAGTCAACGTGTGACGTTTCTAGTTTTATCTGGTAAGCAATGTATTGTTTTTAAATTTAACAGGTTAAAATTGCGGATAACCGAATAATTCAAGAGCAGCTCAACCAAAAGGTACAAGAACCTCTTGAACCAATTTATATAAAGCTTTCTTAATTATCACTTTATCATTCATATTACCATTTGAGACCAGTTGTGAGTTGTGTCATGCCATTTCTTTTCTGTCAGATCGATGAATGTGAAGGATTGCAGGAAACAGTAGCATCCTTGAAACAGCAGCTCTCCGAGGCACTAGAGTTGAGAAATTTCAGCCCAGTGATCAGTCATTCGCAGCATTACACCGATACAAAAAGTTTTCTTGGGGAACTTCACATAGGCAAAGGAAATACAGCAGTTAAAGAAACAAATGAAGGATTGCTAATACAAGCACAGGTTTGTTCTTTATCAAAAAAATACAAGCATTTGCTACCACATGGCTCCCTCTTCAGTATTAGTTCTCGAAGTCAAGTAGTGTGATTGCATGAAATTAGCTTCATGAGTCCACTTTCAGTTTTGGTCCAAAGTTCCAAGCAATCCCATTGAATTGTCTACTATATATATATATATATATATATATATATATATAGGGGGCTGTTCAAGTGCGGGATATCCTGGACTAACCCGTTCAATCACAGCCGTCCGTGGATGACACGCGCGTACGCGTCGCTCATAGCCGACTGTGATTGTATAGGATCAAAGCTATATATATAGATATATATTTTAAAAATAAAATAAAAATAAAAAAACCTGAAATGAGAGGATAATTTTGAAACTTCACAGTTCCTGCCAAAGATTGTCTTGAGCAGGCTGTTATTTTGCAGAAACATGTGGGTGCTTTTAATGGGGTTGTATTTTATGAAACAACAGTTATAAATAAATAATAATTAGAAGACAACATATTCTTGTTTCATTTATCAATGTTGGGAATCAAGTTGCACTTCAGGATGTTTTATTTAAGGGCCTGTTTGGGCGTCCAAATGGAAATTAAACAATTATAGTGTATTATAGAGTATTGATGGCACAAATCCATCATCTTGAATGAAAAAAATTCAAGAGAATGATGGCAATCATCACAAATGAGAGTAGAAATTCAAAAAGGTGGAAGTTCATGAACTTCAAAAAATTGATCCCATAACATCAACTATCTCCAGCTTTTTAAAATATTCTCCTCCAAGATGATGGATGTATGCCTTAAATACATGTCTAATACAGTAATACACTATAATTGTTTAATTTCCATTTGGACAACCAAACATGACATTTTGGGAGAGATTGATGACGTAACTGTACAAAGTTGAGTCTTCAATCTAATACCTAAAGTTTTCTATATGGCAACGACTTCCATATAAATAAATGGCTCCAATAACAAGTCATGGCTTGTGAAAGTTGCGTTATAGCCTCCTGTTGTTGAGCCAGCCACTCCATTATAGCTGCCTGATGCTGCAACATGGCTACTTCTTGTTGTCTCATGGCTTCAAACGCATCCCAAGTGACGCTCGTTCCCCTAAATCCCCTAAATCACCATTCATGGGGGTTGGCTCTGATACCAACTTGGCGTAGCAGAAGTAGGAAAGACACCGTCTTCGATCCAACAAAATTCTTTGAGAACAAAAATTAATAATAAAATATCACAGTTGTGATTTACTCGGGTTCTTTGTCCTACATCAGTATCTCTTCCCATGATCTTCATTTTAACATTGACATATGTGCTGTGGACCTCTGGTTAAGCTTAAATTTATTATATGATGATTTGTAGCAGTTTCATCTTGTCATTTAGGTCAACATTTTAACTAAATTGTTGCTCTTTCCTCAATTAGGAAACTGAGATTGAAGAACTAAAGCAGAAAGTCGATGTACTAACAGCGTCAAAAGAACAGCTAGAACTTCGGAACCAAAAACTAGCAGATGAGAGTTCATATGCCAAAGGGTTAGCCTCTGCTGCTGCAGTTGAGCTGAAGGCTTTGTCAGAAGAAGTTGCCAAGCTCATGAACCATAATGAGAGGCTAGCTTCTGAGCTGACAGCACTAAAGAACTCCCCCACCCAGCGTAGAACTAGTGGTATAACCCGGAACGGCCGGACATTCCGGGGAGATAGGTCACATGAAACGGCATGACCAAGGTGGATCCCCCTCAGATATCAAGAGAGAACTAGCTGTGAGTCGGGAAAGAGAGCTTTCGTATGAAGCTGCTCTTCTAGAAAAGGACCAAAGAGAGGCTGAACTTCAAAGGAAGGTGGAGGAATCTAAACAAAGAGAAGCTTACCTCGAAAATGAACTTGCCAACATGTGGGTTCTTGTGGCAAAGCTTAAAAAATCTCATGGGGCTGAAAATGAAGTTTGAGTCGACAAGAGAAACCCAGAGAGTTGATGGTTATGAGATTTGGAATGATCCAATGGCGACAAAGGGGTTTCGGTAGGGTATATAGGTTTGTAATGAGAGAGTTTTGTGTTGTGTATTGCAAGAAGGGGGGCTGTTGTGCATTTCGAGAGTGAGGGCTTTTTGCTTATTCAATTGATTGCCCGAGTTTGTTGTACTGATCAGGTGTTCATTCCTTTTCTAGGTTCTTAATTACAGGCAATTATTTCAAATGCCAATGCGAGCTTAACCTGTTCACACAAGTCATGAAAATGCCAAGCTTTTTGAAATGTTTCGGGAGTTCAGGTAGGCAATGTGAGCTCATCGACTCTCCATCATTATATAACCCTTCCGAGCATGCAAAAGCTTTGTTCACTTTGGACTAACACCTTCTAAGATACATGATAAGCCGAAAAACCCAGATGATTAATATTTGCTTCACTAACCAAGAAATGCTGCAGATCCCCTCTATAGCCTTGAAGTGCAGAATAGATGAGATCAAGACACAAAATACATTAGTTTCTTAATGAAACAACAGACTGTAAATAACCTTGAAAAGGAAATGTCATTGCCTTAAAACCTGTTTGATCAGATATCTCAATGATTGAAAACGAAGTTTTGGTGAAGCTATTTTACATCTTGGTCAAATGTGGAGTTTAGCGATCATCCATAATATACTACGGAGTATAATTAAACATGTTTACCCTTGTACAACTGCCACTCGAGATCCTTTTGAATCGAGTTCATTCCACTCAATCAAGCACTGATGTACAGTCTGGTTAGGATTTTGAAAGCATGCAGCTTCTTGCTTTCGAAACCTAAAAATAATCAATGCAACTTTTGCTTTCGAAAGCAAGAAAGTTGTTTATCTAACGATGCCTTTATTTTTGTCAGTTGTAAGGGCAGTATAAAAAATGCCCATTCTTTAGGCAGAGATGATGAAGATTAGTACGAAGTATAAGATGTCGTAATTGGCCGGTTCTCCACAAGTGAAAACATTTTGGTCATAAACAAGGAACAGGGAAGTGATTATTTTTTCTACGCTCAATATTTCGGATTGATTTTTGTTTTGTTTTTTTTGTTTTTTTTTTTTTTGGGGGGGGGGGGGGGGGGGGGATATGGTGCAACTTGTAAGATGTGTTAATTCCACGTGTATATTTGTTTTCACGTTTTTGTATAATTTCAAATATTTATCTCCTTACTTTCTTCTTGATTCTCTTTATCTCTAAAATTTGCAAAGTGGTCTTCTCAATCACAGCCAGCATCGGCACCTTCAATCCACTTGGCTTCCATGCCTTGCTGAACAAAGGCATTCATGCATGAGGCCACAGCTTAATTTCCTGTGGCCAGGTGTCAATGGCCCTGGCTTGTGCCTCATCTATACCCCTCCCCTATCAGACACATAACACCCATCATTTCGAATTTTTTTTTTTTTTTTTTGTCATACCGTGTTGTATACCAACAAAATAAAATAATGCCAGTAGTAGTATTTCAAAATTTGCTTTGAATGTTAACTAGAAAGGGGGAAAAAGATGCTTGAAATTGAATGTACATCTAGCATCTTCTGTATAGTTTGCAAGGAGGGTTCTGCTTGAATTTGCCCATTAATGCCCCAGTAATTTTAAAAGCGCCACTGCCGGATCATTTAGGGCAACGATTCACTTAGAAATAATATCAATTTTTTTTCTTGATAATATAAGAACAAATAACACAATATGAAGCGTAAAATTTCATCAAGCTTAGGGAAAAAAAATGAAAAAGAAAAAGAGATTCACATAGGAAGTTTCTAAATTTATCCCACTCTGGAGGGTGCCCCATGTTCAACATATGAAACTTCTTGCAAGTTCAATCAGTTCCATTAATTGATAGATCGCCAATTTCTCATGTGTTGTAACTTTATTTTTATCCACAACCGCATACATGCCCAAAAAGAAAAATGCTCCAAAGAAGATAAATAAAAAAATAAAAAAATTTCCAATTGGAAAACTATAGTATAGGCATAAAATTGGACATCGAGATCTTTTCCTGGTTGAATGATAGTAGGATTTATTTAATATTTCGCCTTCGAAAGTTTTTTGCCTTAAAGTAGGAATTTTCATAAGGCTACAGTAAATGAGTGCGTAAGAATGCAGAACGCAACCATTACTGGGTTCAACCCTAGTCCTGCACCTAGGTCCCAGCTGACGTCTGGTCAACATGGACAAGGGCACCCCTTCACTGGCCATATATGGAGATGGTAGGGGTGTTAATGGTTCGGTTTTAGGGGAGATTTCAAATCAAATCATTATACTTTGCTTTTGTTCTTTCCAAACCAAAACCAAATCATACTATAAAAAAATCAAACCAAATCAAACCAAACCATTACATTTCGGTTTGGTTCGGTTCGGTTTCGGTTTCAACCTATCAAGTAACAACAAATAATTGAAAATGAAAAAAATGACATGCCAAACTCCAAATAAAAACATTTTTAATAAAAGCATTACATTAGCAACTAAAAAAAACAAACATTATATCAACATAGAAACATATTGACATATATCAATATGTCAATATCACACACAACATTAATACACACAACATTAATAACTAATTTCATACATGCTAATCTAAAAAAGGGAAAACAATAAGAAACTTAAAATCAACAAAAACAAACCCATTACCTATTTTACCCTTATTAGAATTGGGAATTTACAAACTTTAAGTTTATATATATATATATATAGATATATATATATATATATATATATATATAGAATATATAAAATTATATATATATTATATATTTTTTGGTTTTTTTGGTTTTTTAGTTTGGTTTGGTTTTTTAAAACTGAAAACCAAAACCAAATCAATTGAGTTCGGTTTTCAAAAATTAAAATCATAACCAAACCTAATGACAAAAAAATCAAACCAAACCACCTGATACGATTTGGTTTGATTTGATTTTCGGTTTTAACCAAAACCATTAACACCCCTAGGAGATGGTTATCATTATTACAAGAGCCAGCTCAACTGGAATCGCGCGCCACTGCATCTGACAACTCAAAACCTAGAGTTTTACCCAAACCAAACCCCAACTCACCCTATAAAGATAAGACATACATGCATATAGACCTACATATAGAGATACAGACCTAGAGAAGCAAATGGATAGTCTGAACCCAAAAGTACATCCATATGTGAGAAGAAAGAATTTCAAGAAACAATGAAGGCTTGAATATTGGATCATCCCATCTTATATAACGCTCTAGTTAGACCAACACCATTGTAATTTTATGTTGCTCCTGATGTTCTGAATGGAAGGAAATTTTTGAAGCGTTTGTTTTAAGCAATTGCAAACCCATCCTTTTGAGGCACATCAAATTAGTTTTTTTTTTTTTTTTTGTTGGTAAATTCAAATTCGGTGGATTATCTAGCTCCAAAACTTCGTGAAAGTGATTTTGAAGCTCTTTTAAAATTTATTAATTTGCATTAATTAAGACTCACTTTATTACACATTTTCTGTGGCATTTTTCATTATTTTTCAGTTAGAGTTCTTTAGGAAGCTTATCTTTATTATGCATGTTAACGTAGGAGTTGATAATCCATAGAGATTCTTTAAGATAATGGCATGGAATGCTGATAAGGCAAGTCCATTTCTCTACAACGCAAGTTAGTTTATGTGTTCCTTGTACCTGGCCCAATAATGGTTATCTATTTATTTATTTAATGTCTGTAACAAAAAATAAATAAAGAAATAAAAACACATACTATACATTTTATAATTAAAAAGAAAAAGAGAAAAAAAAGGACTTACATATGAATTTTATAATTTGTTGCCCTATGTTCAGCATATGAAATTTGTCGCAATTTCTTATACAGTTCCATTAATTGATAGACCAAGCACTTGAGGTATCTCTAAATTTGCCATATGTTGTAAATTGACTAATTCGCAAGCACATGCTCTGCGACTTTCTCTAAATTTGTCGTATGTTGTAATGTATTTTATGGCTTTCCAAATCTCTGAATTTGGGGAAAAAAAATCTCTTTATTTGTCTTAATTTGAGCAATTGCTCACTTGTGAGCAATTGTGTAGTTACCTTCCACATCAACTACTTTAAAAGCATACCAAATACTATATCGATCTATTAAAAAATATCTATAGCTATATCTATCTATATCTATATTACCTATAAAAGGCTAAATTTCAGAAAAACTTTTGAGCGACCAATATACCCTTATTTTTTTTAAAAAAAGAATACATATTTACCATTTCTTTAATTGAAACACATAGTAAACATTCTTATCATTTGGTAACAAATGAAAGTTAGATTTTAACTTAAACTCTTAACAAATTAAAGTTACATTCTTACTCAAATTCTTTTTCCGAGAGCAACTATTAAGTTGCATGATAATATATATGAATATAAACTCTTTAAATATTCCGTTTTATGAAGAAAAAAAATTCTGAATGTATACCTAAAGAGTTTTTAATCTTTCGTTGACAATTTTGATTATAATAAAAAAAAAAAAAGTACTTTTGAATTTTAAACTTTATCTTTTATGAAAAAATATAAAATCTTTATGTATATATTTATTATTTTGTATAACTAATATTATTTAAAAACATGCACGAGCAACGCACGTGTGCTATATCTAGTATTATAAAATGTACCAATTACATTAGGTGTTGCATTGTTGGGGTACCGGACCCCATGCATGTACGCCTAAATTGTACTGTATATATAACTCAACCATGTATGGGATATGATAAGAAACACCCACACAATACACAAATGAGGAAGCTCATGTGAACGATATGGCCCAAAAGGGGCCCACAAATTAATTCACACTCAACATTGTTTAAAAGAGATAGTATTCTGCCAAATGACTGAGAAGAGAGAAAACAAATACATAGTAACTAAATAGTGCTCCTTTTATCTCATGAAGATTGATCATATTTCCCTTTTTTGGTTGTCCTAAAATGTTTAATTACTTTACAAATCAAGGCATGAATCTTGTTTACTTTTCCCTCATACCCTCTTTTATTTTTATTTTTTGGTAAAAAAGCTAATAGTCTTGCATTATATATAACATTTGCTAGAAGGGAAGAATCGAAAAGAAAAGTGAGAGTAAAAAATCGAGTGAAATGTCAATGCATTAACACATGAATTACATAAAGTGATCAGTCTTTGTGAGATGGAAACAATTAATACATGCAAGCCAAGCTAGTTGTGGTGAAGGTGAAAACAATTGTTATAATGTGAAATACGAAATTCTTCATTGTTTTTGTGGATTGAAAAATGGATCAATTAAAGAGAGATAAACATCGTTCATCATGACATAGGCATACCAAAGAAATTACGTTGGCGAATATAATTTGATGTTCATAATAAATCAGGCTAGGCCTCAATGTTACTACTTGGCTTTATTCATTGCATTGGCTACAAGAAAAGATAACTGGAACTTCTCTCTCTGTCTCTCCGCATTATCTGTCGTTCTCTTGTCAGCTTTTCTCTTTTCTCATTCTTTTTTGATAAACTTCTCTTTTCTCATTCTCATGTTAGGTTTCCGTCCTAAGCTGCATGTTGTCATATTCATCATAAAATGGACAATTTAATATATAGTTTGTTGACCTTAGGCTAGTCCGTGATTTTTTTTTTTTTTTTTTTTTGGGGGGTTGGGTGGTTGTTTGGGTAAAATTTAACTATAGGCTTTATGAGACAGGTATAATGGAAATATGTGATGACCGTTAGTGTCAATTATGGTGTTTGTCCAGTTGGTTCTCTCTTGAATAGAGTTATTCATACAATTCAATCATCCGGGAAATTAAATGGCAATATAATTTTTTTTTCTTTTTGTTCTTTTTTTGGAAGGGAGAGTGGGTGGGGGAGCGGAAGTCGCCCCACTTAAGTATTGCTATTTTCACATTCAACAAAATGCATGGGTTTGGGTTCGACAAATCCTTCTGTGCCACCATTCTCCCCCATTATTAAAGATCCAAGGACCTAAAAAATTGGTGACATATATGGTGGGTACTGCTCTATTTTTGGGTGTCATTGAAGCTTTATGTTATGCTTAATTAATTATGAGGCTGTTTTGGTGCTTCTAGCTAGAGCTGCGCGCTATCTGATGGTTAATTGTCATTCCATATTAATTTCCTAAGAAGGGGGATGTTGTTTTTTGATTGGGGGTGGCCGATATGTTACTGCTTGGAGTGCATTCATTGATTGGAAGTATCTTGTTCCACTTGGTTTTGGATAAAAGTTGCAAGATTGATCAGATTTGAAAGTATTTGTCTTTGATTATCCCTGAAAACTTTTTGGGATCTTTCTGTTTGGGGAGGGCATAACTATTTTTAGGCTGGTTTTGTCTTGTGCCAAGCTCAAGTAAAAGATTATTTGGCTCAATAATCTCTCATAATGTGGAAAGGAGATAAATTAAAGGAAGAAGGAGGAAGAACCATATATGATGGGTCAAATGTAATAGGTTAGTCATATAGTCCTCTCCTCTCGTTTCCTGTAATCTAATACATACAAGAAAAAGAAACTATATATAATGATTAAATTATATTTCATGCATGTATAATGTAATATATAATATAATATATATTATTTAATAATAATAATAATAATAATAATAATATTATTATTATTATTATATAATATAATATAACATATGCTTTGTTGGCGTGGGTATGATTCCACCATTTAAATGAAAATCTTCTACAAAGATATAGAGTTGAAGGATGAGATCGAGAGAGAAATAACATAATCCCACAAACCTACCAGCAAAGCAACGCCATGAAAAAGAAGGAATCTTCTCCTTCTAACACATCTTATTCTCCCACAACACAACACAGCACGGCATTTGCCCCTAGGGTCCTTAAGGCCTTCATCATCCGCATTTGGGATCAAAACATCTCCAAATCCTTTTTTCCCCATTACAATATCCAGAACTTCCAGCTTTTCAATTTCCCCTAAATCACAGACTTCTGCTAAAGTAGTGGCTAGTTTATCATCTCTCACAAAACAGTTATTCCTAATCCAATCCAATTTGATAAATAATCATCACCACCAAGCAGTATTATATATATTATATATAATGTAATTATTATATGTAGTTTTTTCTTGGGGGAATTACCGATTAGGTTCATCATTTCATGGTATTGCCCCATAAGGATGTTTTGACTATCAACCTGTTTTTGTTTCCAGTAGTTTATAATAAAGTCAGTAGTCAGTTTGTTGAGGCAATCCTTCTGAGGCAATTCCATGGAATGATAAACCTAATCGGTAATTCCCCTTAGTTTCTTTTACTTGTATGTATTCGAAAAGACCCAATTCAACATAATGGGTTAAAAGTAGAGTTGAAGTCAAATTCGAACAAGGAGGAATATATGTGATTTGAATGTCCCTGTCTGTAATACAGGTCGTGCACGTTGAGTGTCGAGCCGTCAAACATTTATGTCTACGTGTACTAGGTTTCACAAAAGAAAAAAAATTAAAAAAAAGCCTTTTTTCCCTCCAATTCGATCCTTTCTTCAATAATTACAGAGTCTCAAATCCTTTCTAAACCATCCCAGTCTTTCTCATTCTTTTACCCCCTTTGGGTTCTTCTACGTGACCCATCCCTCTCCCTCCCTCTCTCTCTCCAGCTTTTTACTATTGCCATGGATAGCAGTAGTAGCTCTTTCAAAAGGACCATCACTTCCCCTTCTGAGCACCGTTGCCGGAAATGCGGGAAAACCTTCGAAACCGGGACGGCCTTGGGAGGGCACATGACGGCTCATCGTTACAGGAATCTTTCAAGAAAAGCGTCGAACATACAAGGAGAAAACAAGAACTGGCTGACTGCTCTACCCCATTTCCTGGTGAATGTCCAGCCGCCACCTGTTGATGCACCCATTCCTGGAACTGGATTCAACCACAGTACTCTTGCACCTTGGGTCCAGCCGCCACCTGTTGATGCACCCATTCCTGGAACTGGATTCAACCACAGTACTCTTACACCTTGGGTCCAGCCGCCACCTGTTGATGCACCTGATGCACCCATTCCTGGAACTGGAGTCAACCACAGTACTCTTACACCTTGGGTCCAGCCGCCACCTGTTGATGCACCCATTCCTGGAACTGGGTTCAACTATTCTGCTCCTGCACCTTGGGTCCAGCCGTGTTCTGGGGAACACAAACAAGGGTCCACGACTGTCTTGGGAAATCCCGGAGGAGGTGAATTCGGTTCAAACAAAAATGAGGCGGAGGAGGTGGACTTGGAGCTTAAACTCTGAGTTTTGAACAACAACTTTGGTATTGATTTCTTGAGATTCGTGCTTTTTCATATGGTTGTATTTTCTGGGGTCGATTGAAATTAAGACTCAATAGTCCCAAAATTTATGACCATTATTATGGGGCATAATTTCAAGAATTGGGTTATGTTTTTCTAAATGTAGACATCTTAATATATAAAGTTCCGTCTCTATGAGAAGACTAGCATTATGAAAAAGTTGTAATGGCCGGCCTTTAGTGTTTTCAATAAACATATGGTGTGTTTTGTCAGGTTGGTTCTTCTTGAATATCTTTGATAAGTGTTTATACAATTCAAGCTTCCAAGGAAATTAAAATGGTAATATTTTCTTCTGGTCTAATATGCAATGAATAATAGCTAGACCCACATAATTAAGTAGTACTTTCAATTTGGAAGTGAGGGCCCGCCTGAGTCGTGAGATGTAAGGACCAGCTGCTCTTAGGGGTGTGTTATTTAGTGAGTGATGGCAATTCTATTGATCTTTGGACTGACCGATGGGTTTCCAACATTCTGGGTTTTCATCCTTGTCCGAGGGGGTGTTAGATGTTTGGAGGTTAATCTGAAGTCAGATTTATTTTTACCAGAGACTCACCAGTGGGATTCTACTAAAGTTAGGCTCCTTTTTGAACCTCATGATGTGTTCTATATCCTTAATATTCACCTCTCTTCCTCCATCAATTCTGATCGTGTTATCTGAACTCCAAATGCTTCTGGTGAATTCTCTGTTAAAACTGCTTACTCATTGATTATCAGGAATTGTCTCTCTTTGGCTAGTCCTTGTACTTCTGCTGCTTGGAAATCTCTTTGGCAAGCCAGCATACATGAAAGATTCAAAGTGCTTCTCTAGAAAGTGTTCTGGAATATCCTTCCCCTTCGTGTTGTTCTTAATCAGCGGTTTCCCATCCCTGAAGTCCTATGCCCTTTTTGTAAATCTCACCCTGCGACAGCTAAACACTTGTTCATGAAATGCAAGTTGGTTGAGATTCTATGACTTAGCTCCAGCTGGTCTCTCCATATAAAGTCTTTTTGTACCCTTTCCCTTCCTGAGTGGCTTATGTTGGTCCTCTCTAAGGGCAATGGTCTTACCCTGAATTTCAATGCTTCAGACATTGCCAAATTCTTGATTTTTACAGTGGTTTTGATGGACCAGTTATGGTTTGCTAGGAACAAGTTGGTTTTTGAAGGTTCAGAAGTGGATCCTTTATCTCTTATCACTCTTGTTGAAAAGATTTCTTTGGAGCATTTTAAGGCTTGTCCGAGGCTGCGCAACCTTCATCTACTTCCCTCCCCTTACTGGTCCCCCCCACCTCCTCCATGGCTGAAGCTCAATCTTGATGTAGCTGTTCGTCCTACCTTTTCAGTATTGAGTGCTATTCTTAGGGATGATTGTGGCACTTTTCCTTTTGCCTGGACAGCTCAGGTTGACTCTTTCGACCCCTTGGTTGTTGAAGCTAAAGCTGTGTGTTTTGGTTTGAGTGAGGTTTTGAAATTGGGCCGCTCGAAGATTATGCTGGAAGGTGATGCTGTTGGTGTTTTGGATCCTTTGTCTGATTGGAGCCTGCCCCCTCCTTGGGCAGTTCTCTCTCTTATTCTTGAAGCTAGGAATCTCTTAAACTGTATTCCTTTTTGGGTTGTTAGACGTGATTCCAGGTTGGCAAACAATGCAGCCCATTTGCTTGCCTATTGGGCAGCCTTTTGTAATTTCTTTGGTTCCATCCCAATCGCCTTGCTACCTACTACTATTTTATTTGCGGACAAGATTGAAGGGAATGGAAACAATGAACCTTTTGTTTCTTCTTAATCTAAAGTCTTCCTTATCAAAAAAAAAAGAAGAGGGCCTGCCTTGGTCATTTGTGGACCCAAAAGTCGTTTTATCCATATTAATTTATTTGGTTCATTCAATTGTCTCTTGCTCGTACTAGCTAGCTACGGACCCCATAAATGGCAAGTATAAGTGATAAAGTCTGAGGATCAAATACCTCCCGAATTGTAGCTGAACCTAATAATTCTTTGATCGATCAATTAATGTGTCACTTTATTTTACCACATTTGAGCCCACTTCCACACCACATTATTAATACTAGATTAATCATAGAGTTTCTTAATTATAAGTCTTCACAATCAATGTGGATTGCATATATTTGAACCTTTTACTATGTTTTCTCTCATAAAGTCATCAATGAGAATCTACTAGTAGATCATGATGGAATGCGGAGAGTATTTTTCTGTGGGTTCACCCTGCCATTAATGGGCATCACAGCAACGACAGATTGTTTGTTACACGGATCACGTGAACGAATCAAGCACCTACAAAACACCAGCATATGGTTGGCGCTTCTCACCTGTAACAGCTGGCTGCCAAATTGATCAGACCGGCCGTATGTACTAGTCAAAGCAGTTAATATATTGAACTCATCTAAGTTAGGAGTCCTAACCTAGAACTCTGGACACCTGGTGGCCTGTTGGGTCTCCCGCTGTGGGAACTTTGGGGTGTTTTTTGTTTAAAATCCATTTTATTTACATCCCCCACCCCAGAAAAAAAAAAAAAAAAAATCACTTTTCTTTCCGGATTTGTGTCTTATCTACAGACCAAAAAATCTTTAAAAAAAAACCTATAATACCAAAATTTAAAATTTAAAAAATCCGAACCTTGGTAATTGTAAACCAGCCAACATGAAAAATATCTCTAATCCTTAATAATAATTCAAAAAAAAAAAAGGAAAAAAAAACCACCTACATGAAAAGTTTAGAGATACCGAAGGTGATATAGTGATCAATTAATGAACTAACTGAACTTGCCACAATAAATTTCATATGGTGAAATAATCAAGCTTGCCTTGGGATCGATAAAATAAGAAACAGGTTTAAGATTGTTTGGGAGACAGACGAGCCAATTAAGTTTGATCTTTTAGAGCTACCTAATTCTTTGGGAAACTAGACTCAACCAGCCGCACCTAAATCCAATTGGTAATTGGGTCTATTGATCCAATGGCCAACGGAGCGTAATATATAACCAGTGCCAAGTTAACCTATTGATCCAATGGCCAACCTTTTATGGTCTCATGCCTCAATCTTAAAACCGAATAAATAAATAAAAGAAGCATGTAGGGCCAGCTTACCAACGGCCCTTAGGCCTTACCTTTAGGAAAACAGTTGGTCCGCCAATTTGTGGTTTTTTTTTTTTATTATAAAGATTAATCATAGAGCTTCTTAATTATAAGTCTTTTAAATTAATATTATTTATTTATTTATTTCACATTCACCACAATCAATGTGGATTGCATACATTTGAACCTTTTACTTTGTTTTCTCTGAGCAATGTCTTTACCGCACATAAGCTTAAAGATTGAAAATATAGACGAGGCCATGTGATTCTTGTCACCATATATCCCTGGTTTTATAAAGAGATTGCTTGCTTACCAACCGCCCTTCGGCCTTACCTTGTTGGTCCACCAATTTGGGGTTTTTTACTGTTTTTTTCTTGCCAAGTGTCCACCAATTTGTTGTTACTTAACGGCATTGTTTAAGACCCATTGGCTTTTCCTTCCATCCCAATTTGACTTTTTGACTTTGATAAATTCATTGAGGTGACCTCGATACAAGATTCCTCTTTGTAGTTTAGTACTACATTCCTTTTTGTTGGCTGACGTCGATACAAGAGCCGATGTGGGATGGTGAAATCAAGGCTTTTCATCGTGGTAGTAAAATGCTAAAGAAAGAGAGATGGAGAATGAGAGAGATGGGTTACCTAGAAGAAGCCACAAGGGGAAAGAGGGAAAGAGAGTGATGGGTTAGATTGTTAGAAGAAGATGGGGAGGGTCCTATTTAGTATTTATAGAAGGTTGGGACAGGGAAAGAACATGTGAAATTTTGAAGAAGTTTGATTAATACGAAGTGAGATATTCTATTTTTCCTTTTTTGTTTGATAGAAACAGAATAACGTCAAATGTTGTACAAGATACTCTGAACAGAGTCATGTGCAAGAGACCATATTGTTTTTTTTTTTCTTTTTTATCACCAAAATAAAATATTTCATTATCATTAAAAAGAAAGAAATATACAAAATCACCATAGGCCCCATACAGTCAACATAATACCCCACCAATTAGAAAAAACAAAACCCAAAGCAGATTCCCAAAACACCCACGGGAAAAATTCAAACTAAGCAAGGTGCTGAGAAATGAATTCAACCATATTGTTGCATCCTGCCATTTTGCAGGAGACCATATTGTTGCATCCTTCCTTTTTGTTGGTTGACATCGATACAAGAGCCTATTGCGATGGAACACAGAAGGAGAGAAGGGAAAAAGAGGGTTAAAACCCTTGCTATTGATTGTGATTCTTTCATGTACATGAGGGACCTATATATAGAGTTTAGGCTAGGAATAATCCTAGGTATAGCTATACAATACAGGGGCCTACGCTATACTTTATACAGTTACAATACACATACACGGTAACACCCCCCCTCAAACTCAAGTAGGGTTTGTAGAGACCAACTTGAGTTTGGAAACTAAATCGAGATGGCGTCCTGGAGGATGAGATTTGGTGAAGATGTCTGCAGGCTGATCTGTGGAAGAGACGGAGAGGAGACGCACAGTGCCACTGGTAATGTGCTGACGAATGAAATGACAATCAATTTCAATATGTTTAGTGCGTTCGTGAAATACATCATTATGAGCAATCTGAAGAGCACTACGATTGTCACAGTAAAGAACAGTAGCTGTCGGGAGAGGAACTCCCATAGTAGTAAGAAGCCAACGAAGCCAAAGAAGTTCTTGGGTAGTATCGGCGAGAGCACGATATTCAGCCTCAGTGCTAGAGCGGGCGGTGACAGTTTGCTTCTTGCTACGCCAGGAAATAAGGGAGGTGCCAAGAAAGAAACAGTAGCCAGTGGTAGAACGGCGGTCAGTCGGATCACCGGCCCAATCAGCGTCGGAGTAGGCACGCAACTCAAGGGAAGAGGCGGCAGAAAAATGAAGACCATGATATAGGGTACCTTTAATATATCGAAGGATCCGGAGAACAGCTGCATAATGAGAAGAGCGAGGAGCAGACATAAACTGACTGACAAGATGTACTGCATAGGCAAGATCGGGCCGAGTAACAGTGAGATAAACAAGGCTGCCAACTAACTGTCGGTACAAGGTAGCATCATGGAGAGGTGTACCATCTAGAGGAGTGAGGCGAACATTAAGCTCGAGAGGAGTTGAAGCAGTCTTGCTATCAGTAAGACCAGCACGGGTGAGGAGATCAGAAACATACTTGGCCTGAGAAAGATAGTATCCCCGAGAATCAGAAGAAATCTCAAGACCCAAAAAATAGCTAAGGGAACCAAGATCCTTCATCTCAAAGTGCTGGCTAAGAAACTGTTTCAGAGTAGAAATGCCAGTAGAATCATCACCAGTGATAATCATATCATCAACATAGAGAAGCAAAAGAATGGTGCCATGATCAGTCTGACGAACAAAAAGAGCGGAGTCATAGGGACTAGATGTAAAGCCGAAATCTCCAATAACAGAACTGAATTTGGCAAACCAGGCTCGAGGAGCTTGCTTGAGTCCATACAAGGCGCGACGGAGGTGACAGACCTGGTTAGGTAAATGATCATACCCAGGAGGTGGTTGCATGTAGACTTCTTCATGAAGATCACCATTTAGAAATGCATTCTTAACATCCATCTGAAATAATCCCCATTGGCGGACAGCGGCCACAGCTAGGAGACTCCGGACAGAAGTAAGACGGGCGACAGGAGCAAAGGTCTCTTCATAGTCAATTCCATACTCCTGAGTAAAGCCTTTGGCAACGAGGCGAGCCTTATAGCGTTCAATAGCTCCATCAGAGCGAGTCTTGATCTTGTAAACCCATTTACATCCAATGGCATGTTTGCCTAGGGGAAGATCAACCAAGTCCCAAGTATGAGTTTTGTGTAAAGCCTGTAATTCAGTATCCATTGCTTGCTGCCAAAGAGGGTTAGTACAAGCCTCGCGATAAGATTGAGGCTCATGTTGAGAAAGAATAGTGGAGAAACAATGAAAGTCACGAAGATGGACTGGCAATTCTCTTACCCGAGTAGAACGGCGAAGAGCTGGAGGAGGAGTGGGAACGAGATTGTCAGGATCGTCAGGCGGGACGGGCACTGCAGGAGGGGCCGTAGTTGGTGTATCTGAACCTGTGTCAACATCATCAGGAAATAAAGAAATAGAGGGGTTAGTGAATAAAGAAAGGGTAGATGAGGAAGGGAGATGAAATTTGGAGAGAGAGGAGAACAGTTTGTGTTCCCAAAAGACCACATGACGGGAAATACGAAGACGTTTGGAAATAGGATCCCAACACCTATAGCCTTTGTGTTCTATCCCATAACCCAAGAAGCAGCAGAGACGGGCACGAGGTTGAAGCTTGGTACGTTCATGTGGTTGAAGTAACACAAAACAGGCACAGCCAAAAACACGGAGAGTACTGTAGTGAGGAGGTGTACCATAAAGCCGTTCATGGGGAGATTGATTATTAATGACAGGAGAGGGAATGTGGTTGATGGTGAAAACGGCGGTGAGAGCAGCTTCTCCCCAAAAATGCTCAGGACAGGAGGAAGAGAGAAGAAGAGAACGAACAGTGTCCAAAATGTGACGATGTTTGCGTTCGGCGCGACCATTTTGCTGAGAAGTGCCTGGGCAAGAACGATGAGGAAGGGTGCCTTGTTGTTGAAGAAATTGGAGGAAGTCAGTGTCGCGGTACTCCATAGCATTATCTACACGAAAGATTTTAATAGGACGCGAAAACTGAGTGGTAATCATGCGGGCAAAGTTATAGTAAATCTGTTTCAGTTCAGAGCGATGCTGCATAAGATAAATCCAAGTAAAGCGAGAATAATCATCAATGAAGATAACAAAATACTTGGATCCACCCATGGTGGTGGTAGGAGAGGGACCCCAAATATCAGAATGAACTAAGTCAAATGGGGCATTAGAAACAGAATCACTATTTGAAAAAGGTAAAGCAGGTTGTTTACCGAGCTGACAAGATAAACAATCATCATGTTTATTTATTACAGGGCCCAAAATACCACTAGAAGCCAATTTTTGTAAACGACTGAAGGAAACATGTCCTAAGCGAGCATGCCAAAGAGTTAAAGAGGGAGGAGTTGAGGCAGCAGCGGAGTGAGCGGGAGAGGTAAGGTGGGATGGAGTGTGGAAGTTGATCAATTCAAATAAACGTCCAACTCTACGGCCGGTCCCAAGCGTCTGTCCCGTCTTTGGATCCTGTACAATACAACCAGTAGAAGAAAAGGTAACATTAAGACCAAGTTCACAAAGTTGTCCCACAGAAATAAGATTTAAAGTGAGTTGAGGAATGAAATAAGTATCAGGGAGAGACACTTTGGAGTTAGAGATTTGTCCAATGTGATTAACATGCATGTGAGAGCCATCAGCAGTATGAATAGGAGGAAGATGAGAAGTATGAACTTGAGTAGTGAAAAGAGAGTGATCAGATGTCATATGATTACAACAGGCTGAGTCAAAATACCAAGAGGAAGTACCTGGTGTGACGGAGAGAGCAGTAGGAGGAGGGTTACCAGAAGTAGAGAGGACCTGTTTGAGAAGAGCAGTGAGATCGGCATTAGAGAGAGATGAAGTGGGAGAGGTAGGTGGAGAGATGTCCTCAGTAGCAGCAGCAGTAGTAGCAGCAGTAGTGGAACGATGGTGAGGCTTGAACCTGTTAGACCTAGATGAATTTCCTCTGGAATGATCATGTCGAGGTTGTGGGTTTGGATTGCGTGGACAGTCATTTAAGAAATGACCTGGACCGCGCTTGTGACAGTGCTTGCAGACTCGAATAGGACAGTGAAGCAGAGTATGGTTCGGCGCATGACAAAACTTGCAACCTGATAGAGATGGACGCCCAGAAGGAGGAGTGGCCATAGCAGTGTGGGCCGGTGCTGAGAAGGGAGTTGCAAGAGCAGATTCAGTAGAAGGAGGAAGGCGAGTACAGCGTCGAGTCTCATATGCAACAAGTTCAGAAACAGCACTTTCCAAGGTCGGTAATGGAGTGCGATGAAGCAAAATGGCACGTGTAGGTTCGAATACATCATCCAAGGCCATCAAAAAATGGATTAGACGCTGCTGATTTCGGTAACTGAGAAATTTCGCCGCATCCTGAGAACAGGTCCAAGTAGGTTCTGAAGCGGCCAATTGATCCCAAAAGGCCTGCATCCGGGAGTGGAAAATGTCAATTGCTTCTCCAGGTTCTTGACGCATGCGGTGAAGTTGATCTAAAAGTTGGTACTGATGAGAGAGACCAGCAGTGGTGTAGCGGTCGGCAAGAAAATCCCAAGCAGCTTTGGCGGTTTCAAAACGGCCAAACTGCATACCAATGGATGGAATAGAGGTACTGCGAAAAGCAGAGATGATCTTTTGATTCTTACTGTCCCACTCTTCTTTGGTTCAGTGACATCACCAGTGACAATTCGCCAGAGTTTGTGACCACGAAGGTAGCCAGACATGGCTTGAGCCCAGAGAACATAATTCTGGCCATTTAAGACCAGAGGGATGTTGATAGCAAGCTCTGGGTTACTCATAACTGCACACTCGGAGTAGAATTAGCCAAAAAGGAGCTCAAAAATGAGATCAGAGGGCTGAAAATACCTAAGAATGACTGTTTGTTTGCTGAAAATGGCCCAGAAATGGAGAAAATGAAGAGAAATCAGCAAACAGATGCAGTATGGCTGACGTGGCAGCAGTGCTGATGTGGCATTGGTGGTTGCTGACGTGGCGCTGACGTGGCAGTGGTGTGCTGACGTGGCAGTGGTGTGCGCTGACGTGGCTGCTGACGTGGCAGTGGTGCGCTGACGTGGCAGTGGTGTGCTGACGTGGCAGTGACGTCGCGTTGACGTGGCGCTGACGTGGCAGTGGTGGTTGCTGACGTGGCTGATGACGTGGCAGTGGTGTGCTGACGTGGCAGTGACGTGGCTGTTGACGTGGCTGCAACGTGGCAGTAATCTGCTGACGTGGCTGATGACGTGGCAGTGACGTGGCGCTGACGTGGCAGTGGTGGCTGCTGACGTGGCCGTTGACGTGGCAGTGATGTGCTGACGTGGCAGTGGTGCGCGCTGACGTGGCCGTGACGTGGCGCTGACGTGGCACTGACGTGGCAGTGGTGGTTGCTGACGTGGCGATGACGTGGCAGTTACGTGGCGCTGACGTGGGAGTTAGGTGGCGCTGACGTGGCGCTGATGACACGCTGCTGACGTAAGCGCTGACGTAAGCGCTGGAGGCGTTGTGAAGATGGCGCGTGGCAGCGCGTGGCAGAGTTCAGTGCGCGTGGATCTGACGCGCCTGCAAATTGGTGGAGCGTGTGGGCGCGTGGGGAGCTTGCTGGTGAGCTGGTTGGCGGCGTTTTGTAGAGCAGAGAGAGGCGAGGCAGGTGGGTGTGGTGCAAAGGTTGGGTGATGTGCAGAACGTACCTGAAAAATGTGAAAAGGCTTCGGCTTGCTCGTCACCGGAAATGGGAGAGAAAAAAAAAACTTTCAGAGGACCAAACCCCGCTCTGATACCATATTGCGATGGAACACAGAAGGAGAGAAGGGAAAAAGAGGGTTAAAACCCTTGCTATTGATTGTGATTCTTTCATGTACATGAGGGACCTATATATAGAGTTTAGGCTAGGAATAATCCTAGGTATAGCTATACAATACAGGGGCCTACGCTATACTTTATACAGTTACAATACACATACACGGTAACATGTTACTGTATACCTTACCTTGTACTGTATAGCGTAGTTTTCCTCCTGTATTGTACAGCTATACCTAGGATTATTCCTAGCCTAAACTCTATATATAGGTCCCTCATGTACATGAAAGAGACACATTCAATATAAGGGTTTTACCCTCATTTTTCCCTTTCTCCCTTTCTGTGTTCAACTGCAATATGGTATCAGAGCGAGGTTCCTTCTTCCACAGCCGCTCTTCATCGCGCCGCTGATCACCGCCCACTGCCTTCCATTTCCGGCGAAGACAATCAACGCCATCGTCGTCCTCCACCTAAAACATCTCTGTCCACACAGTTGAAAGCCTTCCACAAACCTCCATCGTCGTCCTCCACCTAAAACATCTCTGTCCACACAGTTGAAAGCCTTCCGCAAACCTCCACCTCCTAAAACACCTCCAAAAACCTTCGCCTCACCACGACACACAGAACGGCGAAAGCCGCGTCTCCAGAAACATCCGCACGCGCCCTCACGCGCCGCCTGAAGAAGCGCGAGTGAGATCTACTCGCACTGTAGATCTCACGCGCCTACACGCGCCGGCGAAGATTCCCCACTCCGGCGACTCTCCGTCAGCACTCGCCGCCTAAAACACGGCCAACAACCTTCGTCTCACCGCGATCTGCCGAACGGTGAAAACCACGTCACCAGAGACCTCCACACGCACTCTCACGCGCCACCTGAAGAAGCGCGAGTGAGATCTACTCGCACTGTAGATCTCACGCGCCTTCACGCGCCGGAGAAGATTCCCACTCCGTCATCGCCACGTCAGCACCTAATCAGCGCCCAGTCAGCGCTGCGTCAGCGCCCAGCCATCGCCACGTCACTACCACGTCAGCGCCACGTCAGCACACTGCCACGTCAGCACACTGCCCGTCAGCACACTGCCACGTCAGCACACTGCCACGTCAGCACACTGCCACATCATCTACCACGTCATCTGCCACGTCATCTGCCACGTCATCTGCCACGTCAGCACTGCCACGTCATCTGCCACGTCAGCACTGCCACGTCATCTGCCACGTCAGCACTGCCACGTCAGCACTGCCGCATCAGCGCTGCCACGTCAGCACTGCAACTGCCACGTCAGCACTGCAACTGCCACGTCAGCACTGCTGTGTAGCGCTGCCACGTCAGCCCTACTGCATCCGTTTGCTGTTTTTCCTTCATTTTCTCCATTTCTGGGCTATTTTCAGCAAACAGACAGTCATTCTTAAGTATTTTCAGCCCTCTGATCTCATTTTTGAGCTCCTTTTTGGCTAATTCTGCTCCCAGTGTGCAGTTATGAGTAACCCAGAGCTTGCTATCAACATCCTTCTGGTCTTAAATGGTCAGAATTATGTTCTCTGGGCTCAAGCCATGTCTGGCTACCTTCGTGGTCACAAATTCTGGCGAATTGTCACTGGTGATATCACTGAACCAAAGAAAGGGACAGAAGAACTTGAAGAAAAATTTGTGGATCGTCTTGAAGAATGGGACAGTAAGAATCAGAAGATTATCTCTGCTTTTCGCAGTACCTCTATTCCATCCATTGGTATGCAGTTTGGCCGTTTTGAAACCGCCAAAGCTGCTTGGGATTTTCTTGCTGACCGCTACACCACTGCTGGTCTCTCTCATCAGTATCAACTTTTAGATCAACTTCACCGCATGCATCAAGAACCTGGAGAAGCAATCGACAGTTTCCACTCCCGCATGCAGGCCTCTTGGGATCAATTGGCCGCTTCAGAACCTACTTGGACCTGTTCTCAGGATGCGGCGAAGTTTCTCAATTACCGAAATCAGCAGCGTCTAATTCATTTTCTGATGGCCTTGGATGATGTATTCGAACCTACACGTGCCATTCTGCTTCATCGCACTCCATTACCGACCTTGGAAAGTGCTGTTTCTGAACTTGTTGCATATGAGACTCGACGCTGTACTCGCCTTCCTCCTTCTACTGAATCTGCTCTTGCAACTCCCTTCTCAGCACCGGCCCACACTGCTATGGCTACTCCTCCCTCTGGGCGTCCATCTCTATCAGGGTGCAAGTTTTGTCATGCGCCGAATCATACCTTGCTTCACTGTCCTATTCGAGTCTGCAAGCACTGTCACAAGCGCGGTCCAGGTCATTTCTTGAATGACTGTCCACGCAATCCAAACCCACAACCTCGACATGATCATTCCAAAGGAAATTCATCCAGGTCTAACAGGTTCAAGCCTCACCATCGTTCCACTACTGCTGCTGCTACTGCTGCTGCTGCTACTGAGGACATTTCTCCACCTACCTCTCCCACATCATCTCTCTCTAATGCCGATCTCACTGCTCTTCTCAAACAGGTCCTCTCTACTTCTGGTAACCCTCCTCCTACTGCTCTCTCTGCTACACCAGGTACTTCCTCTTGGTATTTTGACTCCGCCTGTTGTAATCATATGACCTCTAATCACTCTTTTTTCACTACTCAAGTTCATACCTCCCATCTTCCTACTATTCATACTGCTGATGGCTCTCACATGCATGTTAATCACATTGGACAAGTCTCTAACTCAAAAGTGACTCTCCCTGATACTTATTTCATTCCTCAACTCACTTTAAATCTTATTTCTGTGGGCCAACTTTGTGAACTTGGTCTTAATGTTATCTTTTCTTCTACTGGTTGTATTGTACAGGATCCAAAGACGGGACAGACACTTGGGACCGGCCGTAAAGTTGGACGTTTATTTGAACTGGTCAACTTCCACACTCCATCCCACATTACCTCTCCCGCTCACTTCGCTGCTGCCTCAACTCCTCTCTCTTTAACTCTTTGGCATGCTCGCTTAGGACATGTTTCTTTCAGTCGTTTACAAAAATTGGCTTCTAGTGGTATTTTGGGCCCTGTAATAAATAAACATGATGATTGTTTACCTTGTCAGCTCGGTAAACAACCTGCTTTACCTTTTTCAAGTAGTGATTCTGTTTCTGATGCTCCATTTGATTTAGTTCATTCTGATATTTGGGGTCCCTCTCCTACCACCACCATGGGTGGATCCAAGTATTTTGTTATCTTCATTGATGATTATTCTCGCTTTACTTGGATTTTTCTTATGCAGCATCGCTCTGAACTAAAACAGATTGATAAATTCATTGAGGTGACCTCGATACAAGATTCCTCTTTGTAGTTTAGTACTACATTCCTTTTTGTTGGCTGACGTCGATACAAGAGCCGATGTGGGATGGTGAAATCAAGGCTTTTCTTCGTGGTAGTAAAATGCTAAAGAAAGAGAGATGGAGAATGAGAGAGATGGGTTACCTAGAAGAAGCCACGAGGGGAAAGAGGGAAAGAGAGTGATGGGTTAGATTGTTAAAGAAGATGGGGAGGGTCCTATTTAGTATTTATAGAAGGTTGGGACAGGGAAAGAACATGTGAAATTTTGAAGAAGTTTGATTAATACGAAGTGAGATATTCTATTTTTCCTTTTTTGTTTGATAGAAACAGAATAACGTCAAATGTTGTACAAGATACTCTGAACAGAGTCATGTGCAAGAGACCATATTGTTTTTTTTTTTTCTTTTTTATCACCAAAATAAAATATTTCATTATCATTAAAAAGAAAGAAATATACAAAATCACCATAGGCCCCATACAGTCAACATAATACCCCACCAATTAGAAAAAACAAAACCCAAAGCAGATTCCCAAAACACCCACGGGAAAAATTCAAACTAAGCAAGGTGCTGAGAAATGAATTCAACCATATTGTTGCATCCTGCCATTTTGCAGGAGACCATATTGTTGCATCCTTCCTTTTTGTTGGTTGACATCGATACAAGAGCCGATGTGGGATGGTGAAATCAAGGCTATTAGGGTTCTTCCTCCTCCTCTCTGCCTAAGTGAGACTATGGTTCCATTATGGTTCTTCATCGATACAAGAACCAATGTTTTATCGGAGTGTCTTGTGGGAGTCGGACGCCTTCTAAGGTTGTAATTCTTTCCTTTTATTTACACTAATAATACTTCCTTTTTCTGATCAAAAAGAAAGAAAAAAAATCAATACAAGAGCCGATGTTTTATTGGAGTATTAGAGGACTTGGAAACAAATCTTCATTGAGAGAGCTATAATTTCTTTTATTTTCATCACAAGCCTAATGTCTTATGTATTTTAGAAACTTTTGGATTGTGAGTTGGATTATGACATGTTATAAGTCGCCAAAACTAGACTTTTTCTTTTTCTTTTATTATTTTCTTTTCTTTTTTCATTGGATTTGTTAAAACTATCATTATCCATCTAATGTGTCTACCAATTAATTAAAAATGTAAATCTCATTTGGTTTGAAAAAATGAATGTCACTTTAGTTTTTTTTTCCTCTGTTTTGTTTCTTTGGCCGGAAGGACTAGACTTCCTTTTTTGACTGCACCTCTCTTTAGGTAAAAGAGTTGTGATAATAAGCCATGGCCGGAAAGTGTGGATACAACAAAAAAGGTTGTGAGAATATGCCCTTCTTGCAGTATACTCACGGTAAGTCTCAAGACCTATGGATTTGAGGAATAAGAAAAGTGCAGTGACACCATCACCATTGGCCTACCAAGAGATCATAGTCTGCTTTGGTTTAATTCCTCTCATACTTAACACGTTAATTTTATACCAACAAAATAATAATAATTATTAGAGGTAGCAATATTTCAATATTTGTTTTGAATGAAGCTCTACGAACATTTGTATTATTCTGCAAAGGGTTCAAGTGAATTTGCCAATTAATACAGCCTCATAAAGCCTTGATAACACCCAAAAATTGAGCAACACCCACCATCTCACCAATTTTTTAGGCCCTTGCAGGTCTTTAATTATGGGGAAGAATAGTGCAGCAAAAAATTATAAGAGAAAGAAGGGTGAGGTGGGGTTTTCACGTCATTTAAATTCTAAAAAATAAAAAAGAGGAGAGAGAAAGAGAAAGAAGGGAAATGGTGAATTTGTGCATAGAGGGATGGATTAACAAAAATATAGACTGGAAATAGGGTAGGCCCACCCCATGTATATTTTATTATTATAACATATTATATTATATATATTTATATATGTATATAGATAGAGAGAGAGAGAATTGGTACAAATAAAACAAATCCATGGCATGCACAACCCACGTAGCCGTTAGTCCATAATGAGTAAAAATAAATATATACTCCGTATGTGTATATATATATATATATATATCTATACTACCTATAAAAAGATGAATGTAAGAAAAACTTTTGATTGACTAATATACCCTTATTTTAATTTTTAAATACATAACTACCCACCCTTCTGCATATATAGGAAATATAGTAATATGGAAACTAAAATTCTAAAACACATACCTTAATATATAAAATACAAATAGGAATTCAAAAGAAACGGAAACTATAATTCCTATATAATAAATAGAAATATATGGGAATATGGAAAGTATAATTCTAAAACACATACCTTAATATATTCTAGAACACATACCTTAATATATAAAACACAAATAGGAATTCAAAGGAATAGGAAAGTATAATTCCTATATAATAAATTGGTCAAGGCTTACGGTAAAATGATGTGAAATTAAGAGGAAAAACTTTTGATTGACTAATATACCCTTATTTTAATTTTTAAATACATAACTACCCACCCTTCTGCATATATAGGAAATATAGTAATATGGAAACTAAAATTCTAAAACACATACCTTAATATATAAAATACAAATAGGAATTCAAAAGAAACGGAAACTATAATTCCTATATAATAAATAGAAATATATGGGAATATGGAAAGTATAATTCTAAAACACATACCTTAATATATTCTAGAACACATACCTTAATATATAAAACACAAATAGGAATTCAAAGGAAATAGAAACTATAATATGGAAACTATAATTCTAAAACACATACCTTAATATATAAAACACAAATAGGAATTCAAAGGAATAGGAAAGTATAATTTCTATGTAATAAATTGGTCAAGGCTTACGGTAAAATGATGTGAAATTAAGAGGAAAAACTTTTGATTGACTAATATACCCTTATTTTAATTTTTAAATACAAAACTACCCACCCTTCTGCATATATAGGAAATATAGTAATATGGAAACTAAAATTCTAAAACACATACCTTAATATATAAAATACAAATAGGAATTCAAAAGAAACGGAAACTATAATTCCTATATAATAAATAGAAATATATGGGAATATGGAAAGTATAATTCTAAAACACATACCTTAATATATTCTAGAACACATACCTTAATATATAAAACACAAATAGGAATTCAAAGGAAACAGAAACTATAATATGGAAACTATAATTCTAAAACACATACCTTAATATATAAAACACAAATAGGAATTCAAAGGAATAGGAAAGTATAATTCCTATATAATAAATTGGTCAAGGCTTACGGTAAAATGATGTGAAATTAAGAGGTTTCAAACGGTCGTTCATAATATATAGTGAGGTCTGTTTAATATTTCACATCATTTTACATTAAAATAGTATTATCTGTCACTTGAATCTTATTATTTTAAATGCATATTGTTACATAAGATTGATAATTCTTTTAAATGCATACTGTTACATAAGATTGATAATGCAACATAGGATTAATGCAATATATGACTATTATGTTTTGCCTATTTTTTTTACTTTTTGTCTTCATATTTCTATCTGAAAATTAATTGAATTTTTCGATTGTATTCGAAAAGCTGTACCAAGTTACGTTATTTCTTCCAAAATATTTTAACATAAATGAACATTTTTTTTATATGCAATGAAGGCTATTGATATTTTTCCTATTTGTAGATGGCATTTCTTTTTTGTATACTGTTCCATAATAGGATTAATGCAATATAAAATTGTTATGATTTGCCTATCTTTTTACTTTTTGTCTTTATATTTATATCACAAAATGAATTGAATTTTTGGATTGCTTTCGAAACGCTGTTCATAGTATCGAGGTATGTTATTTCTTGCAAAATATGTTAATGTGGTCATAATTTTTTTATATGCAATATGTTAATGATATTTTGCCTATTTGTAGATGAGCATATATCTATGTTTTATATGCAATATGTTATTGATATTGTATAGTAAAATAAATAGGAAATAGTTTTATCATACTTTTTCGAGGGAAGCACAATAGTATCTTTAAAAATGACATCTCTTGAAGGTTTAAACTCTGTACAATATTAGTAAAATTTTAATTAAATTTTTAGATTTTAAGAAATAATATATGTCAATTTCAGATGAAATTATAACTACTCAAATTGCTGAACAAATCAACAAATACACACAATTAACTACTTATCAGAGAGAAAAATACATTGAAAGAGTGGGAGAAAGGAGAAGAAGGAGTACCGATACTGCAAAAAAGGGTTATTTTGATTATAATTAAAAAAATGTAATTTTAAACTTTATCTTTAAAAAAAAATGTAAAATCTTTATGTATTTATTATTTTGTATTTAAAAATATTCACGTGCAACGCACGTGTGCTATATCTAGTATATATATATATATAGATGAGCTCATGACCAAGGACAGAATTAGGATTTCATCGTGGGAGGGGCCAAAATATGAATCGAGATTTTTTCCCATTCAAGAATTGAATTATACTAAGATTTAAAACTAAATGAACACATCAAAAATAAAACTAACATTTTTTCAATTTAACTGTTACCCATTTGTTATTTTAACCGTTGGATGCATGACAAAGTAAATTGATATGGACGGTTTAGATTATGTTTATTTATTATTTTACTCTCTCTTACTATTTTCTGTAAATCAGTATGATTCCATAGTGCACAATCCCACAATATATCTCTATATATATATATATATATAATATTAAAAATGTTAAACATAGTGGGGAACCATACTTTAACACTTACATGACAGAATTATGGATATGGCTTCTAACAAATTTTGAAAAAGCTGGGGTGGCCATGTCCCTCTTTGGCCCCTTAATAGGGACCCTGCTCGTGTCGATTTGATGCTTTGACTTATACTCCATGTATGAGGAGTGTTAAAGACCATTTAAATTGGATTTCTTATTGCAGGATTATTATACAATATTGATCATAAATCATAATGAATCCAAAGAATCAGGTTCAGCTGCAATTTGAGGGCTATTGATCCTCTGGTTTTATTTATTCTTTCCATGTATGAGGGTAGGTAGAAAGAGAATTGGATGAAGCACTAACAACAAAGGTATTACCAAATAAATTAATATGATAAGACTTTGGGGATCCATAAATGATACAGTTTGGAATGTATGAACACTTATCAAACAAACCAAAGATATTCAAGAACCACCAATAACCATACTTCTCACTTTACTCTTTATAGTGACGACACAAGAGAAAATGCCATATATTAAAAACACTAATAACCATTACTGCATTAAATATTTCTCATAATACTGGTCATAATTAAAGATTGAGATATATATATATATATATATATTATGTTTTATTTATTATTAAAATTGTAGGGTCATAATTAAAGATTGAGATAAAAAAAAAAATTATGTTAGGTAAAGGCTAGGAATCTCTTTCAGGAAACCATGAAGTTAAAAGAACCCCATTTGTCACCTATCTTGCATGAATCTTTTTACCATCTGTGGTAAGCAATCTCTTTAGAGTTCTCTTTTCTTTCATTTTCATGCTAGTAAAGATAGTAAAGCATATTCCTCTAACAGCACTAAAGATAGGAATTAATTTTGCGTGAATTCTAAAACTATCCTTTTCAGAGTTCTCTTTTCTTTCATTTTCATGCTGTCCAGAAATGGACAACGACTTGACTATCATTACAAATTCTCATGGAAATCATTCTTTAACCCTAAGGTCAGACGTTTCGTCCATAAACACCTATAGCCGCTACTCGTACCCCTATTCCTTGATTATTGCATCAACTTTATAGCATTCATTTTCAATATTTCATGTATAATTTGATGAAATCAAACATACCACTGAAATTTTTTTTGCTGATTTTTTTTTAAAATTTTATAATAAAAGAAGTGATATAGGCCTTCTTTTCTTACTGCCTTATTCGTCATATTTTTCATTTCCCTTGTTGAATCTTCTTTAATTTTACAATTATTACAAGAAACGAGATAGCCTTTATTTTTATCTATTTATTTTATTTTATTTTATTGAGGGTTGGGGTGGGGTGGGGTGGGGGGATTGTTTTGGCTTTGACCAGCATTGGTGATAATTTAATTTAATTTAATTGATTTTATTGAGGGTTGGGGTTGCGGTGGTGGGGGGTCGGGTTGTTTTTGGCTTTGACCAGCTTGGTGATAATGAGATGGAATATTAGAACCTTTTTTCTTCCTTGCATGTTCAAATTTTCAATGAACACTAATTTATGGTGTTCTGCTTCACACACACATTCTCTCTCTCTCAAAGATTCCCTTCTAAGAGGAATGATAAGTACAATCTATTAGAGGATTGGACCAAATTTAAATGTGGATCCATGTGTCTTTTAAGATGGGCACATACTGGAATGTCTTAATCTCCATGTGGAGATTCAAATCAAGTATTTATTTGGTCAAAACTATTAAGAGTTGAATTAGAAATTGATCTCTAAAGTCATCCCTTAAAATATTGGTTGAAGAATTGTAATAAAACTTATTCATTTTGGAAAAAGAAGAACTATTTAATGAAGGTCAGACTATTGCCACCACATAAAATACTCTAAGCCCCCCATTTAATTTATATTTTTAAGGTTTTATGAAAAATATAAAAAAAAATTATGAAAACTAATCACATAATCTACTAGAAAACATCATTCCGGACAACTTTGTAAAAGAGAGTTTTTCCAAAATCTGTCATTTAAGTAGACTTTTTGGCAATTTTTCATGGAAAATGAAATAGAGATTGTAAATGGCCAAAGAGTATGCTTAAATGATAGATTTTGGAAAAAATTTCTTCTACAAAGTTTTTCAGAATGATGTTTTCTAGTGAACAATGCTATTAGTTTTCGTAAAAACCTTTTATAATTTTCATAAAACCTCAAAAAGTGTAAATTAATGGAGGGCTTTGAGTACTTTATGTCGTGGCAACAGCCTCACTCTAGGGCCAGACTATTGCCACCACATAAAATACTCTAAGCCCCCCATTTAATTTACATTTTTAAGGATTTATGAAAAAAAAAAAAAAAAAAAATGAAAACTAATCACGTAGACTTTTTGGCAATTTTTCATGGAAAATGAAATAGAGATTGTAAATGGCCAAAAGTATGCTTAAATGATAGATTTTGGAAAAAATTTCTTCTACAAAGTTTTTCAGAATGATGTTTTCTAGTAAACAATGCTATTAGTTTTCGTAAAAACCTTTTATAATTTTCATAAAATCTCAAAAAGTGTAAATTAATGGAGGGCTTTGAGTACTTTATGTGGTGGCAACAGCCTCACTCTAGGGCCAGACTATTGCTACCACATAAAATACTCTAAGCCCCCCATTTAATTTACATTTTTAAGGTTTTATGAAAAATATAAAAAAAAAAATTATGAAAACTAATCACGTAGTCTACTAGAAAACATCATTCCGGACAACTTTGTAAAATAGAGTTTTTCCAAAATCTGTCATTTAAGTAGACTTTTTAGCAATTTTTCATGGAAAATGAAATAGAGATTGTAAATGGCCAAAGAGTATGCTTAAATGATAGATTTTGGAAAAAATTTCTTCTACAAAGTTTTTCAGAATGATGTTTTCTAGTGAACAATGCTATTAGTTTTCGTAAAAACCTTTTATAATTTTCATAAAATCTCAAAAAGTGTAAACTAATGGAGGGCTTTGAGTACTTTATGTGATGGCAATAGCCTCACTCTTTAATGAATTTCATATACACTTATATTGGGCTTGATGTTGGGCCCCAAAAGGCATACAGGTTTTGTGAAGGGGAGGACCTAACCAAACTTGAACTTGGATCAAAAACACACGTGTGCCTTAGCTGGGCCTAGTGGGGTCATATAGACCAACTTGCCTGTCATATTTTTAGGCCAAAATTATTTTAAATTTTGTAATTTAAAGGTTTAACTAGTGACTTTCACTAATAGTTTCTATGAAAATCTTTACATTATGTTTGTATAAGGGATTTCTATGTGGAATTTGTCTTTGAGATGGAATTTATATAATTTTTGTAGGGATTTTGCCATCTCATCCTTATAACGATGCCTTTATTTTTGTCAGTTGTAAGGGCAGTATAAAAAATGCCCATTCTTTAGGCAGAGATAATGAAGATTAGTACGAAGTATAAGATGTCTTAATTGGTTCTCCACATGTGAAAACATTTTGGTCATAAGCATGGAACAGGGAAGTGATTATTTTTTCTACACTCAATATTTTGGATTGATTTTTGTTTTTGTTTTTGTTTTTTAATTTGTTTTTGTTTTTGTTTTTTTGTTTTTTTTTGGGGGTGGGGGGGGGGTGGGGAGGGGAATGCAGTGCAACTTGTAACATGTGTTAATTCCATGTGTATATTTGTTTTCACGTTTTTGTATAATTTCAAATATTTATCTACTTACTTTCTCTAATCTCTAAAAATTGCGAAGTGGTCTTCTCAATCACAACCAGCATCGGCACCTTCAATCCACTTGGCTTCCATGCCTTGCTGAACAAAGGCATTCATGCATGAGGCCACAGCTTAATTTCCTATGGCCAGGTGTCAATGGCCCTGGCTTGTACCTCATCTATACCCCTCCCCTATCACCCCTATCAGACACATAACACCCATCACTTCGGTTTCTTTTTTTTGTCATACCGCATTGTATATCAACAAAATAAAGTAATGCCAGTAGTACTAGTATTTCAAAATTTGCTTTGAATGTTAACTAGAAAGGGGGAAAAAGATGCTTGAAATTGAATGAACATCTAGCATCTTCTGTATCGTTTGCAAGGAGGTTTCTACTTGAATTTGCCCATTAATGCCCCAATAATTTTAAAAACGCCACTGCCGGATCATTTAGGGCAACGATTCACTTAGAAATAATATCAATTTTTTTTTCTTGAAAATATAAGAATAAGTAACACAATATAAAGCATAAAATTTCATCAAGTTAGGGGAAAAAAAGAAAAAGAAAAAAGAAAAAGAAAAAGAAAAAGAGAAATAGAAAGAGATTACATAGGAAGTTTCTAAATTTATCCCACTCTAGAGTGTGCCCTATGTTCAACATATGAAACTTCTTGCAAGTTCAATCAGTTCCATTAATTGATAGATCGCCAATTTCTCATTTGTTGTAACTTTTTTTTACCCACAACCACATACATGCCAAATAAGAAAAATGCTCCAAAGAAGATAAAAAAAAAATTCCAATTGGAAGACTATAATGTAGGCATAAAATTGGACCTCGAGATCTTTTCCTAGTTGAATGATAGTAGGATTTATTTAATATTTCGCCTTTGAAATTTTTTGCCTTAAGGTAGGAATTTTCATAAGGCTATAGTATATGAGTGCATAAGAATGCAGAACGCAACCATTACTGGGTTCAACCCTAGTCCTGCACCTAGGTCCCCCCTGAGGTCTGGTCAACGTGGACAAGGACGCCCCATGACTTGCCATATATGGAGATGGTTATCATTATTACGAGCCAGCTCAACAGGAATCGCGCGCCACTGCAATTGACAGTGGATTTTTTTTGAGAAATTTCGAGGGAGGTGAACCCTCAACGGCTTCATCAGAAAGAACTAAATGTTAGGGTTAGAGTTGAGGATGATGATGAAGTTGCTTCAAATGAAAATGTGGTGGTGGACTTGGAGTTGAGTCTTGGGTTTTGAATCTAGTTACTTGAGTTTGGCTCATAATCGGCTCAATAAGAGGCTTCCTCGAGCTTGTGGATAAGTAGACAAGTAGTTTAATCATATTTTTGAAATTTTAATTTGTTAAATTAAGCTCGAGCACTTGAACACCGTACTACTGATCAGCTCCGATCCTTTGGTTTTTTTTTAAACCAGCAAAAAATGTGAGTTTTTAGAAGAGAGCCAGAACCATTACCAGAGAACCCTGGAAAAATGAGACTACCAACACAATGAGCAACTACAACAAAAGCTAGAGCAGTAAACTACTTGATCGAACTTGACTTGGGGATTGGCTTGTTAACTAAAAGGATTACTCGAGATTGTTCATAAGATAAACAAGTCATGCTCAGTCTTTATGAGCTCGCAAATTTTTTATTTAATTTTTGGTAAGCAAAAACAAATTTTATTATGTTGCTTATAATGAATGGCAAGAATTATTAACTCTAGTAGCAGGTTGAAGGTTACTTTTCTATATATGATTTTATTTTTTATTTCTTTTCCCTGTATGGGGTAACTAGCTAGTAAGAGATAATTGAATGAACCTTTAACAACGAACATATATAGGAGGCATTACCAAAGAAATAGCTAGAGGTTATGAATTTATTTGAGGTTCATATATACAATATCTTGCCATGCCTCAATTCCTCGTTACTACTGGCTTTCTTCATTGCACTAATGGGAAGAAAATATAATCGTTTTTTTTTTTATTGGAAAAAAAATGATAATTTCTCTGGCTTTCTGAATTGCATAAACACATAGGAAACAACCAAGGATATTCAAGAGGTATTAATCAACTAGACAAATTAAACACCAGTTTGCATATAGCTAGACAACTCAAAACCTAGAGTTTTACACAAACCCCACCCCACCCTATAAAGGTAAGACATACATGCATATAAAGATAGACCTAGAGAAGCAAATGGATAGTCTGAACCCAAAATTACATCCATGAGAAGAAAGAATTTCAAGAATCAATGAAGGCTTGAAAGTGATGTCCTCCTTACCCAAAAAAAAGAAAGTGATGTCCTGAACTCAAAAGTACATATATGGTGGGTACTGCTCTATTTTTGGGTGTCATTGACCAATTATATTAGGTGTTGCATTGCTGGGTTGTACCAGACCCCATGCATGTATGCCCCCATGCATGTATGCCTAAATTGCACTGTATATAACTCAACCATGGGATGTGATAAGAAACACCCACACAATACACAAATGAGAAAGCTCATGTGAACGATGTGGCCCAAAAGGGCCCACAAGTTAATTCACACTCAACATTTAAAAGAGCTTAAATAGTATTCTACCTAATGTGAGAAGAGAGAAAACAAATACAGAGTAACTAAATAGTGCTCCTTTTATCTCATGAAGATTGATCATATTTCCCTTTTTTGGTTGTCCTAAATTGTTTAATCACTTTACAAATCAAGGCATGAATTTTGTTTACTTTTCCCTCATACCCTCTTTTTTAATTTTTGGTAAAAAGGCTAATGGTCTTGCATTATATATAACATTTGCCAGAAGGGAAGTATCGAGAAGAAAAGTAAAGAGTAAAAAATTGAGTGAAATGTCAATGCATTAAAACATTAATTGCATAAAGTGATCAGTCTTTGTGAGATGGAAACAATTAATACATGCAAGCCAAGCTAGTTGTGGTGAAGGTGAAAACAATTGTTATAATGTGAAATACGAAATTCTTCATTGTTTTCGTGGATTGAAAAATGGATCAATTAAAGAGAGATAAACATCATCATGACATAGGCATACATTACCAAAGTAATTAAGTTGGCGAATATAATTTGATGTTCATAATAAATCAGGCTAGGCCTCAATGTTACTACTTCGCTTTATTCATTGCATTGACTACAAGAAAAGATAACTGGCACTTCTCTCTCTCTCTCCGCGTATCGGTCATTCTCATGTCAGCTGTTCTCTTTTCTCATTCTCAGACAGGTATAATGGAAATATATATGTGATGGCCGTTAGTGTCAATAATGTAAATTATGGTGTTTTGATTGGGGGCCGGTGGCCGGATATGTTACTGCTTGGAGTGCATTCATTGATTGGAAGTATCTTGTTCCACTTGGTTTTGGATAAAAGTTGCAAGATTGATCAGATTTGAAAGTATTTGTCTTTGATTATCTCTGAAACTTTTTGGGATCTTTTTGTTTGGGGAGGGCATAACTATTTTTAGGCTGGTTTTGTCTTGTGCCAAGCTCAAGTAAAAGATTATTTGGCTCAATAATCTCTCATAATGTAGAGAGGAGATGAATTAAAGGAAGTAGGAGGAAGAACCATGATTACAGGAAAGGAGGACCACCATATGACAAACCTATTAGATTTGAATGTCACTATCTGTAAATCAAAAAAGGTCATGCACGTTGATTGGGTAAAATTTAACTATAGGCTTTATGAGACAGGTATAATGGAAATAGGTTTTTACATATGATTACAGGAAAGTGACAAACCTATTTAGGTTTTAATGCCACTATCTGCAAATCAAAAATGGGCACGCACGTTGATTGAAACATATTTGTCCACATGTACTAAGTTTATCAAAAAAGAAAAAAAAAAAAAAAAAAAAAAGCCCTTTTTCCCCTTCAATTCGATCCTTTTATTCTATAAATACGTGGCCTCAAACCCTTTCTAACCCATCCCACCCTTTCTCGTTCTTTGTCCCCTTTTGGGTTCTTCTACGTGACCCATCCCCCCACCCCCCTTCTCTCTCTCTCTCTCTCTCCAGCCTTTTACTATCACCATGCATAGCAATTCTAGCTCTTTCAAAAGGACAATCACTTCCCCTTCTGAGCACCGGTGCAAGAAATGCGGGAAAACCTTCGAAACCGGGACGGCCTTGGGAGGGCACATGACGGCTCATCGTGACAGGAATCTGTCAAGAAGAGCGTTGAACGTAAATGGAGAAAACAAGAACTGGCCCACTGCTCGACCCCATTTCCCGGTGAATGTCCAACCGCCACCTGTTGATGCACCCATTCCTGGAACTGGGTTCAACCATGCTGCTCCTGCACCTTGCGTCCAGCCGCCACCTGTTGATGCACCCATTCCTGGAACTGGGTTCAACCATGCTGCTCCTGCACCTTGGGTCCAGCCGCCGCCTGTTGATGCACCCATTCCTGGAATTGGGTTCAACCATGCTGCTCCTGCACCTTGGGTCCAGCCGTGTTCTGGGGAACACGAACAAGGGTCCACGACTGTCTTGGGAAATCCCGGAGGAGGTGAATTTGGTTCAAACTTGGAGTTTGCCCTAGATTTTTATAAAGCTGAGTTGGCGGCGGAGGAGGTGGACTTGGAGCTGAAACTTTGAGTTTTGAACAACAACTTTGGTATTGATTTCTTGAGATTCGTGCTTTTTCATGTGGTTGTATTTTCTGGGGTCGACTGAAATTAAGACCCAATAGTCCCAAAATTTATGACCATTATTATGGGGCATAATTTCAAGAATTGGGTTATGTTTTTCTAAATGTCTATCTTCATATATAAAGTTCTGTCTCTATGAGAAGACTAGTATTATGAAAAGTTTGTAATGGCCGGCCTTCAGTGTTTTCAATAAATATATGGTGTGTTTTGTCAGGTTGGTTCTTCTTGAATATCTTTGATGAGTAATATTTTCAATAAATACAATTCAAGCTTCCAAGGAAATTAAAATGGTAATATTTTCTTGCAATGAATAATAGCTAGAGCCACATAATCAAGTAGTACTTTCAATTTGAAAGTGAGGGCCGCCTTAGTCATTTGTGGAACCAAAAGTCGTTTTATCCATATTAATTTATTAGGTTCATTCAATTGTCACTTGCTCGTACAAGCCAGCTACCGACCCCGTAAATGGCAAGAATAAGTGATAAAATCAGAGGATCTAATACCTAATAATTGTTTGATCAATTAAGGTATCACTTTATTTTACCACATTTGAGCCCACTTCCACACCACATTATTAATACTAGATTAATCATAGAGCTTCTTAATTATTAGTCTTTTAAATTAATATTATTTATTTATTTATTTCACATTCACCACAATCAATGTGGATTGCATATATTTGAACCTTTTACTATGTTTTCTCTCATAAAGTCGTCAATGAGAATCTACTAGTAGATCATGATGGAATGCGGAGAATATTCTTCTGTGGGTTCACCCTGCCATTAATGGGCATCACAGCAACCACAGATTGTTTGTTACTCGGATCACGTGAACCAATAAAGCACCTACAAAACACCAGCATATGGTTGGCGCTTCTCACCCTGTAACGGCTGGCTGCCAAATTGATCAGACCGGCCATATGTACAAGTCAAAGCTGTTAATATATTGAACTCATCTAAGGAGTCCTAACCTAGAACTCTGGAACACGTGGCGGCCTGGTGGGTCTCCCGCTGTGGGAACTTTGGGGTTTTTTTTGTTTAAAATCCATTTTATTTACATCCCCCCCACCCCCCCCCCCCACAAAAAAAAAAAAAAAAAAAAAAATTTCACTTTTCTTTCCGGATTTGTGTCTTATCTACAGACCAAAAAATCTTTAAAACCAGCCAACATGAAAAATAGCTCTAATCCTTAATAATAATAATAATAATAATTAAAAAAAAAAAAAAAACCACCTTCATGAAAATTTTAGAGATACCGAAGGTGATATAGTGATCAATTAATGGATCTAACTGAACTTGCCACAATAAATTTCATATGGTGAAATAATCAAGCTTGCCTTGGGATCGATTAAATAAGAAACAGGTTTAAGATTGTTTGGGAGACAGACGAGCCAAATAAGTTTTATCTTTTAGAGCTCCCTAATTTTGAGAAACTAGACTTAACCAGCTGCACCTAAATCCAATTGGTAATTGGGTTTATTGATCCAATGGCCCACCGCGTGTAATATAAAACCAGTGCCAAGTTAAGCTATTACTCCGGTAAAGTGAGCTTGATGCTCCATATTTCATTTCACAAATCTAACGATTTTGTATATGGTGGCAAAAAAAGTACATTCGGCACCATAGAATAACCTAAGCAATATAACGTCTAACGCAAATAAGCTTAAAGATTGAAAATATAGACGAGGCCATGTGATTCTTGTCACCATATATCCCTGGTTTTATAAAGAGATTGCTTGCTTATCACAGATGGTGACAAAAATCATCCCAGGTAACAAAAGGGGTTAATTCATGGTTTCTTGGATGAAGAGGCTGCTTTAATCCGACAGGAATATCTGATACTTCAATCTTTATGAACCAACCTTTTATGGTCTCATGCCTCAATCTTAAAACCGAACAAATAAATAAAAGAAGCATGTAGGGCCAGCTTACCAACCGCCCTTAGGCCTTACCTTGTTGGTCCACCAATTTGTAGTTATTTCATTTTTTTTTTCTTGCCAAGTGTCCACCAATTTGTGGTTACTTAACGGCTTAATGCACAACATTGATTAGGGCCTTGTTTGGGAAAATTGTATCTTTTACTTTTAGGTAAAAGTTGAAGAAAATAAGAAGTTATGAGTAGCAGAAGAGAATCAGTCTTTGTTTGGAAATTAACTGTATTTCAAAAGTACTGTTAGAGTTAGAAGTGATTTTTTGTTTGTTTGGAAAAAAACATTTGCTGAAATTGTTATAACCTTGAATTGACTAAACTATCTCTTATGATAAATTATTTTTTTAATGTTTTTATTTTTTTTAAAACTCTATTTGGTATTAGTAGTGATATATTTTTTTTAATAGTAATGATTGGGGGTATCCTAGGTTGTACTTTTATCAAAATTTGAGCTTAAACAATTTCCCTAATAGTTTAGGTGAGACGTCCCATACCTATACAAACAATAAGAGTGAAGAGGCATCAAAATGATAACCTCTAGAAAACACACAAAAGTCTTGACCACTCGACCAACCCCACAAAGGTGTATTACTAGGGATTTTGCTTATGTTTTTTTTTTCCCCCCCCTTAATTTTTAATTTTTTATTCACGCTTAAAACAAAGGAAAAAATTTTAAAAATAAAAGGAGCATGAATTGATATTTTCTAAAAAAAATTGTTACCAATCCAAATTTTATGGATTCAATTCAATCTTGAAAAAATTCTAACAAATATAAATCAATGAATATAGGAAGAGGAAAAAAAAAAGATTTGAAGTTTAAATTAGGATCCTACGGGTCTAAGTTAGTTGAAGTTACCAACACATTGATACCGGTAGGAGAGAGGAGCACAGCTATAGGAGAGAAGAGAACTTGGGTCTAAGGGGGGCTATTATCATTTTGTTAAAGAATATGGGTGGAAAAAATTGTTTTTATAATCAAACATTAAAGGTAGTTTTAGAAATATTAAAATTTATTAAAATCCTCTGCAAAAGTTGACGCCTTAATTTTGATTAAAAGGTAGGGGTAGTCTACTTATTATAAAATCACCTTTTGAGTTTAGAAATAATTATAATTTAGGTTGCTAAATAGATCTAAAAATGATTTTAGATTTCAAAAGTGATTTTGGACTATTAAAAAACTTAGCCAAATAGGGCTAAGACTCATTGGCTTTTCTTTCCATCCCAATTTGACTTTTTGACTTTGATAAATTCATTGAGGTGACCTCGTTGTTGGTCTTCATTAACGCAGCATTATATTTTAATATATAGAGGCTGCTAGTAGTTTGGTACTAGGTACCCCATACGTGGAAAGAATAAATAAAGTCAGATGATCAAACAGCCCTCAAACTGCAGCTGAACCAAATTCTTTCAATTCATTATGATTTATGACCAATGTATAATACTCCTGCAATAAGAAATCCAGTTTAAATGGTCTTTTAATAATCTTTGTTTTATCCAATGTTGAAACACACGCAGCAACAATAGAGGCTTTTCCATGCCACAGTATTACCAGCTTGTAAATTAATCTTAAATGGAGTAGCTTTTTGCCTTCTTGTACATCTTTTAATGAATTAACATTCACAATAGTAGACCAATGTACGTAATATAACTTATATCAGCTTTTACATTGGGTTGTACCTCATGCATTAGTATGTGGGTTACAGAATATATTGGGTTAATGCACGGGACACAATTCCTAATACATAATGCTAATATAAGTTAGGTAAGCACGTACTTATATAATCTAGCATGTGTGTGTGGGGAAAGCCATACAAAATATATTGGGTTAATGCACAGGACACAATTCCTAATACATAATGCTAATATAAGTTAGGTAAGCACCCACTTATATGATCTGGCGTGCGCGTGTGTGTGTGTGTGCGGGTGCGCGTGTGTGTGTGCGTGCGTGCGTGCGTGCGTGTGTGTGCGTGTGCGTGTACGTGTGTGTGCGCGCGTGTGTGTGTGGAAAGCCATTTGAGGTAAAAAAATTACAAAATTCTATAATCTATTGATAAGCTATATTTTTGTGTGTGTGTGTGTGCGCGCTAGGTGAACTTTGATACAGTTCAAATTTTTTCTTTTATCTTGTGTGTGTGTGCGTGCGTGTGTGTGTGTGTGTGTGTGGAAAGCCATTTGAGGTAAAAAAAATTACAAAATTTTATAATCTATTGATAAGCTATATTTCTCTGTGTGTGTGTGCGCGCGCTAGGCGAACTTTGATACAGTTCAAATTTTCTCTTTTATCTTGTAATTTTGAGGTAAAAAAATTACAAAATTCTATAATCTATTGATAAGCTATATTTCAATTCAATACATTTGCAATTGTCTCTTGTGTGTGTGTGTGTATTGAAATACATTTGCAATTGTCTTTATTGAAATACATGTGCAATTGTCTTTTGTGTGTGTGTGTGTGTGTGTGTGTGTGTGTGTGTGTGTGCGTGTGTGTGGGGGGGGGGGGGGGGGGGGGGAGCCATGAGGGGAACCAGGCGAACTTTGATACAGTTCAAATTTTTTCTTTTATCTTGTAATTTTGAGGTAAAAAAATTACAAAATTCTATAATCTATTGATAAGCTATATTTCAATTCAATACATTTGCAATTGTCTTGCATGAGGCCCCAAACATTGTGTAAAATGAGAGATTGGGAAATGGATTATAGCTTTTATAGGGAGGAAAAAATAAAAAATGAGAGGGTGAGAAAGAAAAATAAGGGATTTTGAAGAAATTTTGAGGAGGTAAATGTAAAACTTCAAGAAAAATTAAGGTATAAAATATTTTTGGAAAGAAAATGAAGGGAGGCAGCTGAGGTGGCTTCGCCCCTATATATGTAACTGTTTAAGTGCAGGATATCCCGAACTGTCGATCTATCTTGTACGATCACAGTTGTTTGAGATGATATGTGTGTATTCACACACACACCACCCATGGACGCTATCATCGTAAGGAATATCCCACACATAATTAAAACTATATAATCAAATATGATATAATTTGTAACGAGAGAGATATAGATGGCATGCATCTTGCATTTTACGTGACAATTGATGTCTTTTTCACATGCGAACGCTGGATGTTATTATCACTTTCCGCTTTTTCTAAATCTTTTCCGATGTTTAGTCACCATAATATGCACAATTGCACATAAATACATGATAACTACTGCTCTAACGGACTTTGTTCGAATTCAACTTCTCACGGAAGTCCCAAATTTCTTCTTTTATTTTATTTTTACTTTTCCAAAGGTAAAAGTCTCAAATTTCTTCTAACACCCTTGTCCCTACCTTCTTTACATGGTAACCCAACCTTTGCACTTCTTCTAACAATGAAGGCCGGCTTTCCCATATCACATTGTTATTATTACTCCTTTCGTCTCAATCATCAAAATAGGTCAAATTTGACAAAACATGCAATTTACGAAAAATCAATTGATGTATTGACTTTTTTTTTAATTTTTTTTAAAACTATCCTTCCTTACTACAACTCTACGAGACTTTAAAAAGTAGTTCCGGATGAAACATAGTGTATTATATATAGGAAAATTAAGCAAATTTATGGTTTGACTTTTCAAAGTGGACAAACATTTTAATTTAGATAAATAAAATAAAAATAAAAAAAAAAGAAGAAGAAGAAAAGAAGCAAATAAAGGTATTATTATTATTATAACAAGAAGAAATCCCTTGAGGTAAACTCTAAATCCATGTAAGACTCCATATCATATAAGATTAAGGCCTATAAGAACCATAAAAACCTTGTTTGTATTGCATACATGAAGTTATAAGATTTCTCTCTAGGGAGCGTTTGATTCACAGAATGGGAATCTCACACCTGGGGGTAGCACATTACATACGAATCGGAATGTTATTAACATTACCCATTCCGAAGTTTGGTTAGTTGGGAATGGGTAATAGGATTCCTTTTAACATTCCCAATTCCTTATTTGGTTGGGTCAAGAACTTGATTCCTATGATTATGAAATTCCTACATTACCCTTTGGCATGAAAGAACACCAATCGAAAACACGGTTTTCTTGGTCATGGATACCTAGGTTCAACTCTCCATAATAGTCTTCTGCTCATCAAAAATGAGCAAGAGAACCAAGAAATTGCATAATAGTCTTTTGCTCATCATAATCGTTACCAAAGAAACGAAGTTAATATATATATATATATACAGGGAAAAGAAGAAAGCCACTAATAACGAGGAATTGAGGCATGGCCAGATATAGTATGAACCTCAAATAAATTAATTACCTTCATTTCTTTGGTAATGCCTCCTATGTTGTTAAAGGTTCATTCAATTATCTCTTACTAGCTACCCCATACAGGAAAGAAATAAAAAAATAAAATCCTATATAGGAAAGTAACCCTCAATTTGCTACTAGAGTTGATAATTCTTGCAATTCAATATAAGCGACATAATAAAAAAAAATTTGCCTACCAAAAATTAAATAAAAAATTTGCAAACTCAAAAAGACTGAGCATAACTTGTTTATCTTATGAACTATCTTGAGTAATCCTTTTAGTTAACGAGCCAATCCAAAGTCAAGTTCAAGTAGTTTAATAGTTTAGAGTATTGCTCTAGCTTTTGTTGTAGTTGCTCATCGTATTGGTAGTCTCATTTTTCCAGGTTTCTCTGGTAATCGTTCTGGCTCTCTTATAAAATCACTTTTTTTTGCTGGTTAAAAAAGAATAATAATAAAGGAGCTGATCAGTCGTACGGTGTTCTAGTGCTCGAGCTTAATTTAGTAAATTAAAAATTCAAAAATAAGATTAAACTACTTGTCTACTTATCCACAAGCTCGAGGAAGCCTCTTATTGAGCCGATTATGAGCCAAGCTCAAGTAACTTGGATCATCTTATATAAAGCTCTAGTTAGACCAACGCCATTGTAATTTTATGTTGCTCCTGATGTCCTGAATGGAAGGAAATTTTTGAAGCAAAAATTAGAACGGGGGAAGCCAACGTGTCTTTTAAACAATTGCAAACTCATCCTTTTTAGGCACATCAAATTAAGGTTTTTTTTTTTTTTTTGGTAAATTCAAATTCGGTGGATTATCTCCAAAACTTTCATGAAAGTGATTTTGAAGCTCTTTAAAAAATTTTTTGCATTAATTAAGACTCACTTTATTACACATTTTCTGTGGCATTTTTCATTATTTTTCAATTAGAGTTCTTTAGGAAGCTTATCTTTATTATGCATGTTAACGTAGGAGTTGATAATCTATAGAGATTTTTCCAGATCATGGCATGGAATGCTGATAAGGCAAGACTATTTCTCTACAACGCAAGCTAGATTATGTGTTCCTTGTACCTGGCCCAATAATGTGTTTTTATTTTTTTTATTTGTTTTTTTTATGTAAATAACAAAAAATAAATAAAGAAATAAAAACTCATACATTTTACAATTAAAAGACTTACAAGGAGCTCCAAGAAAGTTGTCAACTGTGCTTGAAGACTATCTCAATTTGTCTATCTTGTAATGAATTTAATAGCTTTGCAGATCTCTCAATCTGTCGTGACTCATTAAATATATCGCAAATTGCGGCTGGATATTCTATCACAAGGACCTGCAAGAAGGTCCACAAATGTTCTCGAAGACTATCTCAATTTATCGTAGGACCTTGCTAGCAGTCCTGAAACTTGGACCGAATTGGTTCCCTAATGAAGGCTTTTTGTAATTTTCCCTTGGACCCTATAAGTCCTTTAAAGGACAACACCATTTATATCCTTTTCAGATGTCTATAGTTTACTCAAAATGTTTTTAACTTCCCCTATTTCTAAAAGCAAAATGATATAGACGCCTAATGAGTAAGCCTAAGGTGTTGGTTTACAATCATATAAGGAATTATTTTATGAGTAGTTATCCCTCACATCCCACGATTTTATGGATTCGTATCACTATAAATTCCATAATTTGTTGAAATTCTAACTTTCTTCTCATTATTGTAGACGTCTATTTCTTCCGCAACCAGCCATTTCTGTGTTTTATTCCTATTATTGTAGCCCTCTCACCTTCTTCCACAAACTAGCCATTTCTATGTTTGTTTCAAAGCCAATCAGGTATGTGTGTAATGTTATGTTTTGCAAATATTCGACTAGTTTGTTTATCATCTTTTTTTCGTGATCATGATATGCTCTTGTTTGTTTGAATGTTGATTAATAATACAACATAGATGCATGTTGTTCAATTTTGAGAATAAGTTATCAAGTGACATAAAATGATATCAAGTTACTATGAAATTATTATGAACAAGTTATTATATAGATGCATGTTGTTCAATTCTGAGAATAAGTTATCAAATGGCATAAAATGATATCAAGTCACTATGAAATTATTACGAACAAGTTATTATATAGATGCATGTTATTCAATTATGAAAATAAGTTATCAAGTGACATAAAATGATATCAAGTTATTATGAACAAATGATTATGTGATATCAAGTTATTATACAACTTTACTTGGAGTTATTTTATTTAAATTAAGTTATTTTTCATTCATATTGTGAAGGTACTATGTGATTCTTAATGTCTTTCTCCCCGAAACAGAGGAGAAACTTAAGTATACCATTGTAACTTAATAAAACAAAGGAGAAACCAAAGAAAGAGGGCTCTCTGTTTTGGGAGGAGAATCAAGAGGGTCTCTTAATAACTTGTGTTTGATGGAGGAGAAACTAGCGAACTAGAGAAAGAATGGGAAGAGACGTTTGGTTCGTGATTTTTGTGCTAAAATTAAAATGGTAAGACCGAGGTTATTTAGTGATTGTAGGGGCAAATTTTTGGGGATTTAGGGATTTCAGCCTATCTTTCCTTTTTTTTAAGAGACCAATAAAAAAATGCCACATTAGTAGGTCAGTCTAGTAGGTCTATAAAGTAGTCTCATATAGAAGGACTCTTTCTAAAATGGCCACAAGTCTTTATTGTTTCACAATTACTTCTTGTAAAGTAAGGGGTTTTCTAGGAAAATTGTTTATAATAATAAGAGGTCTATCCAAATTATACTTTCCTCTTAATCTTTTGTTAAATTGATGAATAGATATTAAAATCCAATCGTCTCTTATTAAGTCTAATTCGTCATCTCCATAATCTGATAAGATTCCTAATATCCAATGTCTTCTTAGTTCTAAATCGTTTTTTGCTTGGTTAAGATTAAAATTTGATATGGATTTAATCCTTTCGTAAGTCTGACAAATTCTTTTTCTTCTTATAAAAACTATTAGATTTATATTTCTGAGAACTTCGTTACGTATATTAAGGATTTCGTCTTTATCTTCTATTCTATTTATCTCTGTTAGTCTTCTTTGGACTGTGCAAAGCCAATTAATTATGCGGTCTAAATATGTAAAAGTTCCAACCTTTTCTAAAAGATGTCTTATTTCTACTTCTTCGTTAATATTGTTTTCTTTACTAAGTCTATCCATTTCTACGTCTATTTTAGTTCTTAAATAATGAACAAAGTCTAGAAATATGCCCATATACTATTTAACTAAAGTCTATAATTTGTTACAAACTTAAAGACTTTCTAGGAAAATTATATATCTCAATTAAAAGTCTATTAATACTAGTATGCTGGTTAGTATATTGATGAAATTCTTGAATTGGATGTAAAATTAATAAATCTCTTATTGAATCTAATTCTTCGTCTGCTAGGTCAGAAAGGGTCGATAAAATCCATATCTTATTATGGAATAAGCCGTCTATAGCTTGACTAACACTAAAATCTAGGGTTTCTTCAAATCTTTGTTAAGTTAAGGAGATTCTTTTCATTTTTATAAATCTAATTAGTCTCTCTACTCTCCCAAGCTAAAATATAGTCTATTTATTGCTTCAATAGTTTATGGATAATCTTCAGGTATATTAGATAGCCTCCACAGTCTTATTTGCTTTATCCACTCTAAAATAGATGTAAGGTAGTTATAAGTTCCTCTAAAGTTGAGTAAATATGATATGTTGTCTATGTCAAAGCTAGGTATCTTACTATACCTAGAGATGTCAGGGTCAAATTCTTTCTCTTCGTAATAATTATATTATAGCAATATACTCATAAGCTAAGTAGTGTACTAGAGTATATTGGTAATTTCTTTTCTCTAAGTTTTTTTTATTAATAATCTTAAGATTTGGTCTTATTAATTTAAATATTTTTTCTTGTAAATTCCACTTGGTCTGTTTAAACCACTGGTCTTTTATTATCTTTGCTACTTCTTCTCGAGTGATATTATCTATAGATATTTGATGTCTTTTAAAAAAAATTTCGAATCTTTTTTAAGCACTTTCTAAAAGGGTCTCTGCTATTTCTATAGCTAATTGGCAGTTAACTCTAAGATTTCTCCAATGGTCTATTATAATAGATTCCCTATAATGAATTTCAGCATAAACTTCAAGTGTGGGATAATGTCTAAGCTTAGAATAGGTCTTTCTAAGGTATAACAGTTATTTCTTAAAATATGGATAATAATCGTATTTTTTCCCATTTTTAATACTTCTTTTACAACTTCTTTTAAACTATTAATCGTATTAGGTGTAGATGATTCAAATTCACAAGCTTTAAAGTTACAATTCATAAATTAAAGAGTCCCATAGTTTTAGCATACATCAAATATAAGTATGTAAAAGTTTACCTTTGTTAAGTGGGTATGGTCCACTGCAACTTCTGCTTCTTTTTCTTTTCTTTTCCTTGCCTATGTTTGCGTCTGATCCTCTCTATGGACTCGTCTTTGCCTTACAAATTCACCTTCAAGAGTCTAAAGGTCCTTTAACGCCACAATGCCTGTATATGGCTAATTGGCTAACTGGCAACTAGACAAAGGCAATCAACAGCTCACTGTAGACACCCCATTTTGTCCCTACATTTGATGATGATTTCCCGATGATGAGGTCCACAATGTTTGCCGTCTACTCGGGTCTCTTTCTACGCGCAAAGCAAGCAAATGGGAGTTCAAACGATTAAATTAGACAGCCAGGGAGTGTGGTGCGTACGCATATTTATAATATGCGTACGCATGGTGGTTTCATGCGTACGCATGAATAGCCATATGTACGCATAAAATAATATGCGTACGCATAGGATTCCATTTTCTTCTTCTGAATGATGGCCTGCCACTTCGGCCGAAAGTTGTTGTCGGGGGAATGATTCATGCTTGAGTTGGCCCGACCATTGAACAAAGGGAGTGTGGGTGTAACGACCCGAAGTGGGGGCCATTAGTTAAGTAGTAAAAAAAACCATTTTTAAAGCCAAATTTGGTGGATGTTTAATAAAAATATTTATTTTGGAAACCTTTTTAGAAAATCTGGCATGGTCCTGTTTGTAAATAGGACATACCAAGTTATCGACTATTTGCAAACCTGTCAAAAACACAATAATAATATTTCCAATTCATCCACACAGTATTCCAAAAATAAATAAAACAATAGGCTGTATCGTAGTCACATGGGTTTCATCCTCATCCTCAGAATGAATGTATGAATGCTGATGTGCTTCCCAACCCCAGGTCAAGTTAAACTTTGAAAAACATGACCTGCAAGATAAACTGTGGGGGTATGAGCTACACGCTCAGTAGGAAAACATTTCTCAAAATGACCCAAGGTTTTAAAAACCATAGTTTATATACATTTCAATAACCTTGCAAAACCATTTATTAGTTTGCAATATAATCTTTCCGTAAATAAAACTGATACGAATATAATGAAATAAACTGCGAAAGTTAAATCATTTAATACCAATGCCCCTTTTTCCTTTTCAAAGAGGTTATCAAAATCATCATTTTACAAATTAATTTATCTATCATTTTCTGATATGACATCACAGCCTTATAAGCCAATAATCATCACCCGCCATATCCGGCAATCTATAACATCAGTCTTTCAAACTGATAAATCCTCCCCAGGTCATGCGGGGCCCTCGCGCGCGGAAATAAGAGGAAACACTATGGATCCTACTTGGACCCAGAAAGTAACCTCAAGAGGAAACACTATGGATCTGCTTTGATCCAGAAAGTAACCTCATTTCGGGAACACTACGGTCGTTGGGACCGGAAAGTACCCCTTGTCATCACATCCATACATCACCACTTGTCTATTCATTTATCAATTCCATAATTCTCACATAATCTGGAAAATTATATATAAATTTTCCAAAAACCACATAATAGGTTTTGTACTTGAAAACCATGTGAAATAACTCCATAAATCAGGGTAATCATTTCCCAACCATTTTTCAGAATAATGGTTTCAAAGATATTTATATAAAAGTGACCCCCAATATTTTGACCACACAAAATAGTCCAATAGGTTTTAAAACCAACCTATTTAAACCCGTAAACATATAAGAGTTTCATAAATAACAGGATTATAACAAAAAGGGGTATGTAAATCAACCCTAGGTTTTACAAAATTTATTAAAAACCCATAAAATATACCCCCATGCATAATATTTATGCAAAAACTACCAAATACATGTAAAACTACAGGATTTATACCCAAACCCCCATGCATCAATGAGTTAAAATGAGAAAATGTCCCCTACCTCAATGATGAGTGATGAAAATGCAATACCACTGCCATAGACATGTAGATCAGGCCTAGGATGCACATGAAAGCTTCCCAAAGCAAGCCCTAGCTTCCAAATGCCATGCTTGATGAAGTGAACGGAGATTCCAACTCTAAGATGCAACCAAACCTCACAAATCACATGAATAAACACAAGATATGAGGGTATGTAGACTAAAACCCAAAAGAAATGCAAACCCTAGCCTTATATATGGAAAATTACCTCTCAAATCCGAAAGGGAGGTAAACCATGAGTGAATCCAAGTTAGAAATGTTGAAATCCAAACCCTTATGCTTGAAATCCAAGCAAAAGTAGAGAGAGAAACTCTCTCTCTCTCCTTCGTACACCCCAAGAGTTCTCCCAAGCTCACTCTTTCTCTCTCTCACTCTAAAATGCAGGAATAAGGGTTACAAGTCGGGGTTGAGGGGTTTTATAACCTCAGAGGGGCACATGCGTCATTTTAGCAAAAATAAGCCTTCAGACCAATTCAGTCGACTCATTTAGCAATTCAGTCGACTGAAATGACAATTCAGTCGACTGAATTGAGGATTCAGTCAACTGAAAATCCCAAAATTGGAACTCCTCAGCTTCTGTGTAATTCAGTCGACTGAAATCACACTTCAGTCGACTCAAACAGGCAGAATACACTCCACAGTCTTATTTTCATTCAAAACATTTAAGTAATCTTCTCCATTCTTTTCTTCTTCCTTTTACTTTAAGTTATTTAATGAAAATAAGCAAACAACCCCCCATTTGAATTCAAATAAAATATCAGAAAAATCAAATACCCAATATATCAAAATCTCATTTCCAAGTTTTAGTACAAAATCCGTCTCCCGACAGATTTTCCTAAAACAAACATGTGAGGAAACCAATCCAAACATGCTAATAAAATCCCATAAAATCACCAATGTCTTATAATATTATAAACTCCCATTACCGCCAAAAATTATCCTTTAAAACGAAGATTTACGAAAATTCATTTTTTTCCCAACACTTAGCCAAATTTCAACAGCTTAGACCCGAAGCTGCAAATAAGGCCAAACACGCACTTAAAACACTTGATGCATAAAAACGAGCATCAAATCACAAATAAAATTATATTATCATACACATAGATTACCCATACATGGGGTTATCTAACAAATCAAGGGATTAACTACGCTAATCGTACATTAAGCCGTAATAATCCCTATTAAGGAAACGGGTCCTCACAGTGGGGGGGGTCAAAGAGGAGGGAGTTTGAGGTCATGCATGACGACCTCACTCGGGTGATTTCTCCTATAAATAGCAGGAGCTCTTGGGAGCTCAGGGGACGGGGAGGAGAAGGCAGAAACAGGGGGGGTCAGTGAGAGGAAATAGATAGAGAAATAAAGAGGAGCTGCATTTTGAGTAACTGCTAGTTATTCTGAGGGTGAGAGAAATATGGGAAAGGTGAGAGAAATAAACTAAGAGAAAAGAGAGGAAAATATAACAGAGAGTTAGACCAGTGAGACCGGGAAAAGCTTGTTTTGCGCAACAGGGGAGACGCTGCCGGGTTGACGGTGGACTTGAGGGAAGGATTTAATTTCAATTTGCTTTATTTTTAAGAGGTACGTAGTATTTATTTATTTATATAATTATGTAGGATGTTTAGGAGTTCATTTATTGTATACACTGTCCATTTTTGACCAATAATATTCTTCGGGAGGTCCAAATCCGCGGAGAAGATGATTTGGTGAAACCATGAGTACTCGCGAAATGTCATGCGTACGCATAATTTTATTATGCATATGCATGGTAGGTGCGTACGCATGGTGAGACCATGCGTACGCATGATAATACCATGCATACGCATGGTAAGACCGCGAGTACTTGCGACAGTGCGTTTTCTCTTATTTTCATTCTGTTAAGGCTTCTATACTTTGTTATTAAATATTTATGCTTTGTTTATTTATTCTATGCCATTAATCCATCATTCGTGTGTGCCATTTATTTATTGTATGATTAACAGGTGTTCCGGATTTTATTAAAATATTAAATATGGTCAATAATTACAAGAATGAGGGCCGGTTTATTACCGGGCATTGTTGGGTGCCTAACACCTTCCCAACATGTACCCTAGCTACGAACCCATCTCTGGTTAATAAAATTGGTCCTGGACCCTTCCAGATGGCGACTCTCATTTGCACGCTGATCCTAAATGGATTAGCACCATCAGAAAGCAGAAAAGCAGGTAAATACAGGTGAACAGGGGAAAACGCGCGAGCGCGCGTGGCGGCGGTGAAACAGGTCGGTGCGACCACACTCACTACGGCCAAAGAAAAGTAAATGGTTTAAGAGCAAAAGCAACATAATATATTAATAGAAACGTAGGCTAGATGAAACAAACTTTTATTTTATTGAAGGAACTTGGGTACACATATATATATATGATATAACTTACTCCTATAGGGACTGGAGTAGGCTTAGAACAACATAATTAAACTAGCACACACTAAATTATCTTTGTTTCCATCATCACAGTAAACATACCCCATCGGCCATTCTGGACAGACACCTCTTACAGGTTGTATACCTTCTAGCATAATGTCTTGAGAAGAGCAATTAAGATAACTCTTAACCTCATGAATTTCTTCTTGCAAAATAGGACACGGTTCATGAAATATTGTTATCTTATAATTAACGAGGTAGTTAATTTTTTAATACTTCTTTTTTGAAGTTCTATGGTCTAAGTCTTTTGTTTAAACTACTTTTGCGTAAGAAATATCAGGAAGTCTTTTTGAATATTTGATGAAGTTTGTCTTAGGTCTCTTAAAGTATTTATCAGAATATCTACTAGCTATGCTAGAGTCATCTTCAAGATCTAGAAGATTACCTTCTCCTTCTTTTCCGAGTCTAACATTTCCAACATAGGGAAGAGCTGAGACTAGAGTCTGTTTGAATGAGACATGTAATGTGTTGGCATGAAACCACCACAGCACGTCTCCTATCATGAGTTCTTTATCTGTAAATTCGTGTCTCCATTTTTCAAGGTTTGAAAAATGTTTTCATCTATCAAATCGTGGATAAAACAATCCCCCGATTATGAATTTGAGTCTTATTACGTCTTGCTGATCTTTTCCTAGAAGGAATATGATTTCTTCCAATTCATGGAGTGTAGGTCTTCCTTGTTTGAATTGATCTTCTTCTTCCGTCTTTTCACTTCTTTTAAGATTTGAATTCTTGATGCCATAGGAAGTGCTGGCTATAGGGCTAGGTCTATTGAATCTGCATTCTTTGTCGCATATGGTCTTTTTCTCCATTTCTGTTCTAATCATAAAATAATACGAGTTAGTGAAGCAATTTGTAATAAATCTCTCGTCTCGACTTAATATATCAGGAACAATATTATCTCTCCCTTTTTGTGCTCTACTATAAAACTAAATTCGTTCAAATAGATTTGACATCTGATTAGTTGTTGAGATCTTGTCTTTGAATAGTCTAAATTTTTAAAATTTTTAACATAAGAAGAATCTGTTATTATTGTAAAGGTTTTTAGCTTTAGAAAGACGACAAATCTTTCTATTCCTCGAATAACTGCTAAAACTTCTCACTCATGAGCAGTGTCATTAGTCTCGGCTGGGATGAAAGTTCCAAATCTATATCCGCATAACTTTCGACTTTGTGTCTTTGCACAGATTGCATAATAAATAACGCCCCATTGATGTTGAGACGCATCTGTTTCCATTATAAAGTAGTCTTTAGCATTTGGCAAGTCTAATGGAGGAATTTTCTTTACTTCTTCTTTTATTTCTCTAATCACTTTCTTATTATTCAAACAACACGTGTCAGATTAGAGAGTGTGCCACATCAACTCGGAGGAGCAGCTGCTCCTCCGGTGTAAGGAGCCAAGTTTTGTCCTTTGAGCAATTGCTCACAAGCGTAGTTACCTTCCACATCAACTACTTTAAAAGCATTCCAAATGCTATATCTATTAAAAAAAATGTTGTAAAATGTACCAGTTACATTAGGTGTTGCATATATTGCTAGGTTGTACCCCATGCATGTATGCCTAAATTGTACTGTATATATAACTCAATCATGCATGGGATACGAACCCACTAATGTGGCACTTGATATGTATGTCTAATGCGCGCACCTTATAATAAAAGTATAAAACAAAATATAAAGCAAGACCTAGACAACACCCTTTGATGTAACTATGTAAGGACCCTTAATGCTAAACCCACCATTATATTGTGCCTTTTTTTTTTTTTTTTTTTTTTCAGCAGAGAAGAAAATTGTTCTTGTATCCTTAAAGAAGCCAATATACTTAGAGAATGTAAAAGAACCCTAAAATTTGTGCTTGGGCAGCTTTTGCCCAAGATACCCATTGAGGATCCCAAAAACGGATTAAGCACTAGCCATTCTACCTTTATTTTATGTTTTTTTTAAACACATAATACACAAATGAGGAAGCTCATGTGAAGGATATGGCCCAAAAGGGGTCCACAAGTTAATTCACACTCAACTTTTAAAAGAGCTTAAATTAATAGTATTCTACCTAATGACCAAGAAGAAAGAAAACAAATACAGAGTAACTAAATAGTGCTCCTTTTATCTCATGAAGATTATTTCTTTTTTTTGGTTGTCCTAAAATGTTTAATCACCTAACAAATCAGGCATGAATCTTGTTTACTTTTCCCTCATACCCTCTTTTTTTTTTTTTTGGTAAAAAATTTAATAGTCTTGCATTATATATAACATTTACTAGAAGGGTAGTATTGAAAAGAAAAGTAAAGAGTAAAAAATTGAGTGAAATGTCAATGCATTAAAACATTAATTGCATAAAGTGATCAGTCTTTGTGAGATGGAAACAATTAATACATGCAAGCCAAGCTAGTTGTGGCCGGTGAAGGTGAAAACAATTGTTATAATGTGGAATACGAAATTCTTCATTGTTTTTGTGGATTGAAAAATGGATCAATTAAAGAGATAAAAAACTTCAACATAGTCATTACCAAAGAAATTAAGTTGGCGAATATAAAAATCAATTAAAGAGAGATAAAAATCATGGGGCTAAAAATGATGTTTCTGAGTCGACAAGAGAAACCCAGAGAGTTGATGGTTATGAGATTTGGAATGATCCAATGGCGACAAAGGGGTTTCAGTAGGGTATATAGGTTTGTAACGAGGGAGGTTTTTTGTTGTGTATTGCAAGTAGTGGAGCTGTTGTGTATTTCGAGTGAGGGCTTTTGGTTGTTTAATTGATTTGCCCGAGTTTGTTGTACCAATCAGGTTCATTCTTTTTCTGGGTTCTGCTTCTTCTTATTTCTCTGGGTTCTTGATCACAGGCAATTATTTCAATTGCGACTGTGAGAGCTTAACCTCTTCACACAAGTGATGAAAATGCGAAGCTTTTCGAAATTTTTTGGGAGTTCAGATAAGCAATGTCAGGTCAGCGACATTCAGTCATTAGTAGCAGTGCACCATGCAATTGAAAATGTTTTGGTGAAAAAATCTTCATCAGAAGTATAAAATCTATTAGTTTCCTTACCATGAAAAAAAGATATAAATAATGTTGAATGGCATTTCATACTCTCCAACGTAACCTTGTATATCTAATTATGTACAATATAATTAAACGAAGTGTGACTTTTTTTAGAGGGCAATATTTTACTTCTTAAAATTTTCATTTTACAAGAAATTAATTGTTTGTGGTGAACATGGAAAAACTGAATAAACATAATTAAAGTTCAAGTTTTTATTTATTATTTAAGAAAAATGATTTTTAGAATTTTGAACTCAGGTTTTGAATTCTTGGTGTTGCAATGCCAAAATGGAAAGAGGATTTTATCGTGTCAAATGATGAAGTTTTCTACTAGTTAGACTTTCAGTATTAGAATTAACTCCATGAATTTAAGCTTTGTTTGTCCCCCATAAATGAAGGACCAAATGGCTAATAAAAAAATGGGGTCCGCTATACGAAGCAAAACAAATACAGCAACTCCCACATCAGCGATCAACACCAATAAAAAAAAGGTCTCGACCCCCCAAAAAAAAAAAAAAAAAAACAGTCCAATACGGCGTCCGACAACCCCTCACCTCTCTCCCAAAAACCTCCCCTTTGTGTCCGACAAACCCCCCGCTTCTCCCTCCCTTTCTCGACACTGTCATAGATAAAATCAAGAATTCACTTAGAAAATCATGAATTTCTCTGTTGAATCAACACACAAAGAGAAATATTAGAAGTAGAGAAAGAGAGAGAGAGAGAGAGAGAGAGAGAGAGAGAGAGAGAGAGATAGGGAAAGAGAGAGTGGGAAAGAGAGTGGGAAAGAGAGAGGGGGGAGATTGGCTTACCCAGGGTTCACACGGAGAGAGAAAGAGGAGACCTTGACATTCCGGTAGCTCAGATGTGGGTTTACACGGCAAATCTGGGTCGCCGGAGTCTTGTCGTCGTCTTCATCCCGTCGTCAAACTGCCACCATCATCCCATTGAAGAAGGCTTAGATCTGGAGGTGAAGGTGAGATGGAAGAAGAGAGAATGGAGAGAGAGAGTTAGAGAGAGCTTTGAGACGAGGGAGATAGGGAAAAGGTCGAAAATGTCACAACCCCAATCCCAAGTGATCGAATTTGAAGGTGCGATCAAATATTCATATTCCAACCATAAATGTGATAATTAATAAACACAATAAAATTTGGAACGGTAAAATTTAATGTATTATAATCTCCAAAAATTTAATGATGTCATAATTTTGAATAATAATTAAAATAATTGAAAAAAGTCTACTTAAACTTTATAAATCCAAATTTTAACAAATAACATTTAAAATGAGTCAATAGTCCTCTCATAAGAAAAAGAAATCATTGTAGAAACTAATACTAATTAATGTTCAATCTAATAGTTGTTGCCCGACGCGCTCTATGCCTCCACTGCACTCGGCCTAGTAATCTAACAAACTACTCGTTTAAAAAATATGTTGTAAGCGTGTATATAACATACACAAGAATAAGCCAAGTTAATCACACAAGTTTTTCATAAAAATTTATTTTGATAAATCATATACTTTTAACCACAATTAAATATTTTCGAAAAGATGTTAAAAAAAATGCAAATTTTCAGAATTCTCATATTAATAATAAATTTCAAATAAACATTCAGAGCTCTGAGATTAGAACAAATATATATTTATTTGATAACTCTGGCTAGCCACACAAATGACTCAGACAGGTTGACCCGAAAATCCAAACAGTACTCCTATAAAGAGGAAACTTAAATAGAGCATTGGTACTAAAGATTAATATTATCCTCTACTGACCGAAGGCAAAGCATTGGAACTAATAGGAACTAAAAGCCAATAACTTAACCCCTACTGATCAGGGCTAGACATAAGGTAGTTGAACTAGAGTTGCAAATATAATCCATATTCAAATATAAACAATTTGGCAAAATATAGTTTCAAATAATTAATAAATCTGATCAAGCATTACTTGAAATGGAATAACAATATCATTTGCTTAGCTCATACAAATAAAATAGACATATTTAAATAGATATAAAAATCATTCATGAAAATCATTTATTTAACAAATAAAAATATTTTTCGTAAAATAAATTGGATGTCATACTCCCACTTATCTCAAGTGGTATAGTCAAAATCCAAGTAAATGCTCTACCTAAACCAATGCTTAGCTTGAACTTAAAATCAATAATTAATATTGCAATCAATAAATTATAATCTAAGCTAATAAATACCTAAATTTATTTAGTCTGATCCTCAATGCAATCCACTGCGTGAAGCTCATCAAATTAGGTAAAATGAACTCAACTTAGCTAGTGAAAATTCAACATACAAGCCCTAGATACATGAGTACACAAATAGATTTGTACACATGACCACATTGGATTATTGGCCATCTTCCCACCCAACACCTACTCGTGTGTCCAGGAACCATCCTTTCTATCTTCCTTTTTTTCTTATTTTTTACCCTATATACAAATGTACATGAATCCTTCTGATTATTACATCTCATGGTCAACATCAATAAATATATAATCATATTATATTCTGACACAGTAAATTCCAATTTGTCTTTTATCAAACAAAGTTCCTATGGACATGAACACCATATATATATATATATATAGAGGGCTATTTAAGTATGAAATATCTCGAATTATTCCGTACAATCACGGTCATTTGTAAATGACATGCATGTATTCACGCGCACGCGTGTGTCACTTATGGACGATTGTGATCGTACAGAATATCTGGGATATCCCGCGCATGATCAAAGCTTTATATATATATATATATATAGGATGATGATTAGGTAAGCACGTGCTGACGTAACTTACGTCAACACCCGCATAGGGAGTTGTACCTTGTGCATTAGTGGATTATGAAGTACATTGGTCCAATGCAAGGGGTACAACCCCCAATGCCTGGTGTTGATATAACTTACATCAACACGTGCTGACCTGATCGGGACTGTATATATATATATATATATGGATGATGATCAGGTAAGCACGTGCTGATATAACTTATATCAAAACCTGCATTGGGAGTTGTACCTTGTGCATTAGTGGGATGTGAGGTGCATTGAATCAATGCAAGGGGTACAACCCCCAATGCATAGTGCTGATGTAACTTACATCAGCACGTGCTGATGGGATCACCTCTGTATATATATATATATATATAGATATATATACGGTTATGATCCCATGAGCACATGTTTATATAAGTTAATTATATCAACACCATGCATTGGGTTTGTACCCCTTACATTGGTCCAATGTACTTCATATCTCATTAATATACAAGGTACAACTCTCAATGCAGATATTGATATAAGTCGTACCTGATCATCATCCTATAATAATAATAATAATAATAATAATAATAACCTCATCGTTTTTATGGAACCTACTTTTTCCTTTTACATAGAACCATGACCCAACTTTTGTCTTTTCCATACCTTTATTTTACGGCTATGTGTATGTATACCTTCAGCTCCATGTGTGTATGTATAGGTTCAATATATACCTTTAGAGGAAAGCTATGAGAGTGCTTACCCAATTTGTTGTTAAAAAAGACGAAGGAGGTTTCTCTCTAGGGTTTTCACTGCCCTTTTAAGAGTAACCTTTTGTTAAAAATATAATAATAATTTTTCAAATAAGGCCCTTGTAGACTAACCCAATTAAGGTAAAAGTGTTTGGTTACTAGGTTTTACTTATTCCAAGTGTATCTTATTCCAACAATGTATTATAAAATTAGCCTAATATTAAGCCATACCAAATGATCCATTAGTTGCAAACTTGGTTTCCATTTTGATAGTTCTGAAAACCATTGGGCAAGCCAAGATTTTTGCTCTAAATACCAGTTCATAACTTCCTCTGATTGAAATTCCACAAGGACTAGAAGTCCACCCAGAAACCTAATTGTGATATCAAAAACCCCTTCTCTAATGATAGCTTCTTGCAATCCTGACAGAGAGTTGTAATTAGCTACCTTTCCCACCATGCATCTGTGCAACCAAACCTCGTCCGACTCAGCAGCTTGAATAACTTCAATTGAATTCCTGATATGTTTGAGATCAGAATGAACTTGGGGTTGGGAAGGAAACATAAGGCCCTTGCCCTTATTGTTAAGCTTCCTTGGCTGAGCATCGTCCTTTGAAAAAACCAAGGGAGCATCCCCAGGGACTATCCTTTTCTAGATTTTGGAAACTACTTGCTTAGGACTCTGAGCAGGGCGATGACTTGAACTAGAATTTCTTAACACAGCACGTTTGACAAGGATCCTTCTATTACAACACCAAGCACCATTTGCCCTCGATATAGCCAGATCAGTGTCTCTTTCCTTGAAAAACCTTACAAAACCATATCTACAGGAGTATCCCTTTCTTTTTCACCATAGAACGAAAGTATCGGCGATGTCTTCATACCATTTAAACATATTTCTGAGCCAATGATTACCCATGCGTTCCGGCAAATTATCAACAAACAATGTTACGCATTGACTTCTCCAATCGATATCAAAACCACCACTGGTAATCGATGCTCCATTAAGCCCCTTCATCTTCCCCCGTTCGTTTCTTGCTAGTCATCTACAGCTACAGCCCAGCAAATGTACATTAGTGTTAGGGGTTCAAATGTACATTGATGCTCCATTAAGATGGAGGACTTACGTAGTTACCTTCCACATCAACTACTTTAAAAACATACCAAATGCTATATCGATCTATTAAAAAATAGGGTGAATTACTTTTTAATACTTCAACTTTAGGGGTAGTTTCAATTTGGTCCATAAATTTAGAATTGTCTCAATTTAGTGACAACATTTGAACTTTTGTTGTAATGTGGGCCAGAGGCTGACGCCGTTAGGTTTTTTGGACAAAAATGGCATGTGCCGCGCACATGATGCTTACGTGGAGCCTATGTGGAATTCACTTGGCATCCATCTGTGTTATAGTCGACTATAAGTTGTTATAGTTGACTATAACCACTTATAGTCGATTATAACCACTTATAGTCGACTATAACATTTCAAGAAAAACCCAATTTTTTTCTTTTCCTTCATTTTCTCGACAACCAAACAAGGAAGGGAGGGGGGGCCATGGATGCTCAGCATGCCTTTGCCATCAAAATCAAAACCCAAAATCAGATAAAAAATTGAAAAACTCAGTTAAACGCATCACACTTGTGCCGAATCTGTCCACTCCGCCCAACCTTTACCCCATAAACGCTAGGCTTCTCCATTGCTCTACCAAATGCCTCAAAGAACGCATTCTGATTCGCCGCGTACGTCTCCACATACGGCTTCGTCCTCGGGTCAATAATCATGGCGTGATCCGAATCTAAAAGCCCTAACCCCTTTGGCAAATTCTGGAAATACATGTTGTCGAACTTGTTCGGCATCATTATATCATTGAAAACCGATTGTGTTAGGTTGTTCCTGTAATCGCCGCAGGCATTTCGCAATGCCTCGACGAACCTCGGGTTTAATTTAGATCTCTTTTATTTTTATTTTTTTTTCATTTTCTTCTTGATTTTGGTTAGTAATAGCCATCCATTTTTTTTCTTTCATATTTTTCCTTAGATCTGATGCACGTATCTTGCGTGTATATATGCGCTGGAGAAGATGACCGATGGGAGGGCAGAAAGGTTGCTCCGACCGGAAGATGAAGGGAACGAAGAGGAGCAAAGGCGGAGAGGAGCAGAGGAGGAGAAAGAGTCGAGATTTGGTTTGAAACCCAGATCTGGGTTTTGAGAGCAAAACTCAGATCAATCAGATCTAAGGAAATGCCGACTAAGGAAAAATATACACCCAAGATGGCAGCGGCCATAGCAACCCACTAGTAATGCTGATGACAGCGGAAGTTTGATGGCCATAGCCACCCATTGGTAATGTCAATGGGCGGTGACCATAGCCACTGGTAATGCCGGCTGCCTTTTTTTTTTTTTTTGGATGGTTTCTGTGTTTGCTGCCATCGACGATCAGAGTAAGATGAGAGGAAGGGGAAGGAGAGGGAGAGGGACTCAACAAAGAAGAAGGAAAGGAGAAAAAAAAAAAAAGGAATGGAAGATCAGGGAAGAGGGGTGCTCCATCACGGGCAATGGCGGCACCAAGAGCTCCTGCAATTGGCAAGATAGGAGAGAGAAGAGAGAGCCCAGGTGGATGCACATGTAGATACCACCTTGGATCCACCTCAGCCGCACGTGCTGCTCATATGGTGTTTTCCGTCCAAAAACCCTAACAGTGTCAACCTCTGGCTTACATTGCAACAAAAGTTAAAATTTTGTCACTAAATTGAGACAATTCTAAGTTTATAAACCAAATTGAAACTACCCCCAAAGTTGAAAGTATTAAAAAGTAATTCACCCTAAAAAATATCTATATCTATATTTATACTACCTATAAAAGGCTGAATTTCAGAAAAACTTTTGAGCGACCAACATACCCTTATTTTTAAAAATATAGATATATATATATATCTACCATTTCTTTAATTGAAACACATAGTAAAAACCCTTATAATTTGGTAACAAATGAAAGTTAGATTTTAACTCAAACTCTTAATAAATTAAAGTTAGATTCTTACTCAAATTCTTTTTCCCAGAGCAACTATTAAATTGCATGAATATATATATGAATATAAACTCTTTAAATATTCCGTTTTATGGAGAAAAAAATTCTGAATGTATATCTAAAGAGTTTTTAATCTTTCATTGACAATTTTGATTATTAAAAAAAAATGTACTATTGAATTTTAAACATTATCTTTTATGAAAAAAAATATAAAATCTTTATGTTTTTATTATTTTGTATAACTAATATTATTTAAAAACATTCACATACAACGCACGTGTCCTATATCTAGTATTTTACATTAGGTGTTGCATTGCTGGGTTGTACCGGACCCCATGCATGTATGCCTAAATTGTACTGTATATATAACTCAACCATGTATGGGATATGATAAGAAACACCCACACAATACACAAATGAGGAAGCTCATGTGAACGATATGGCCCAAAAGGGGTTTACAAGTTAATTCACAATCAACATTGTTTAAAAGAACTTAAATAGTATTCTACCTAACGACTGAGAAGAGAGAAAACATGCAAATACAGAGTAACTAAATAGTGCTCCTTTTATATCATGAAGATTGATCATATTTCCCTTTTTTGGTTGTCCTAAAATGTTTAATCACTTTACAAATCAAGGCATGAATTTTGTTTACTTTTCCCTCATACCCTCTTTTTTAATTTTTTGGTAAAAAGGCTGATAGTCTTGCATTATATATAACATTTGCTAGAAGCGAAGTATCGAAAAGAAAAGTAAGAGTAAAAAATTGAGTGAAATGTCAATGCATTAAAACATGAATTGCATAAAGTGATCAGTCTTTGTGAGATGGAAACAATTAATACATGCAAGCCAAGCTAGTTGTGGTGAAGGTGAAAACAATTGTTATAATGTGAAATACGAAATTCTTCATTGTTTTTGTGGATTGAAAAATGGGTCAATTAAATAGAGATAAACATCATCATGACATAGGCATACCAAAGAAATTAAGTTGGCGAATATAATTTGATGTTCATAATAAATCAGGCTAGGCCTCAATGTTACTACTTGGCTTTATTCATTGCATTGGCTACAAGAAAAGATAACTGGCACTTCTCTCTCTCTCTCTCCGCGTTATCTGTCGTTCTCATGTCAGCTTCTCTCTTTTCTCATTCTCATGTTGGGTTTCGGTCCTAAGCTGCATGTTGTCGTACATATTCATCATAAAATGGACAATTTAATATATAGTTTGTTGACCTTAGGCTAGTCCGTTTTTTTTTTTTGGGGGGGGGGGGGGGGGGGGGGTGTTGTTTGGGTAAAATTTAACTATAGGCTTTATGAGACAGGTATAATGGAAATATGTGATGACCGTTAGTGTCTATAATGTAAATATGGTGTTTTGTCCAGTTGGTTCTCTCTTGAATAGAGTTATGCATACAATTCAATCATCCAGGAAATTAAATGGCAATATAATTTTTTTTTCTTTTTGTTCTTTTTTTGGAAGGGAGAGGGGGTGGGGGAGCGGAAGTCACCCCACTTAAGTATTGTTATTTTCACATTCAACAAAATGCATGGGTTTGGGTTCAACAAATCCTTCTGTGCCACCATTCTCCCCCATTATTAAAGACCCAAGGACCTAAAAAATTGGTGACATATATGGTGGGTACTGCTCTATTTTTGGGTGTCATTGAAGCTTTATGTTATGCTTAATTAATTATGAGGCTGTTTTGGTGCTTCTAGCTAGAACTGCGCGCCATCTAATGGTTAATTGTTATTCCGTATTAATTTCCTAAGAAGGGGGATGTTGTATTTTGATTGGGGGTGGCCGGATATGTGTTTTTTTTTTTTTTTTTTTTTTTTTTTTTTTTTTCGGAGAACCTCCACGGTAGGAGGGAAATTTATTGATAAAATGAAGAGAGAAAGATACACCTACACCTAGAAAGGTGGGGACGAAAGTACCTTACCCCTTAAAGATGTCCAATACAAAGGAAAAAATATTTAAACTCTTAAGTATGGAAGACCCTGCTGCTCTAGACGAATAGAAGCATTGATACGAGTAGGAAGATCTTGCTTATCTCTAAAAACAATCTGCTGCTTGGTAGAAACACCATGCCTAGCCAACTGATCTGCAACTGAATTAACTTCTCGAAAAACATGAGTAAAAGAGAAACGAAAATTCTGAAGCATGGAAATAATATCTGACCACCAATAGCGAAGATGCCAAGGAATAGGTGTACTCCTCTTTAACCAGTTGACCACAATTCTAGAATCAGACTCAATCTCAATATATCTACACTCATTCTCTAAACACAACTTCAGTCCGTCAAGAAGAGCTTTAACTTCAGCAATATTATTCGTACATTCTTCGTAAAAAGAAGAGAAACCAATAACAAAAGCTTCTCTATAATCCCTAATAATTCCCCCACCACCACCTAAACCAGGTTTACCAATACATGAACCAGTTGGCCGGATATGTTACTGCTTGGAATGCATTCATTGATTGGAAGTATCTTGTTCCACTTGGTTTTGGATAAAAGTTGCAAGATTGAACAGAATTGAAAGTATTTGTCTTTGATTACCCCTGAAAACTTTTTGGGATCTTTCTGTTTGAGGAGGGCATAACTATTTTTTGGCTGCTTTTGTCTTGTGCCAAGCTCAAGTAAAAGATTATTTGGCTCAATAATCTCTCATAATGTAGAGAGGAGATAAATTAAAGGAAGGAGGAGGAAGAAAATGATGGGTCAAATGTAATAGGTTAGTCATATATTCCAAAGGAATTCCTGGAAGTTATACAGAAAGATATCATAATGCTTACAGGACAAGAAAGTGGAGGGAATTCCCCGAAGTTATACAGAAAAATATTGTAATAATTACAGGATTACAATAAAGTGGAGGACTATATATGACTAACCTAATGATTACAGGAAATGACTAACCTATTACATTTAAATCAGTATGTCGCTTCTGTAAATCAAAAAATGTCATGCATGTTGGTTCTTGGATCGGTCAAACAAAAATGGGGGAATTACCGATTGATTCCACATTTTCATGGAATTGCCCCATTAGGATGTTTGACCATCAACTTGTTTTTATTTCCGGTAGTTTATAATAAAGTCAGTCGTCAGTTTGTTAAGAGTAATTCCCAAGAGGAAATAGTGCTGCAGAGGCCAATCTTTTGGTAATTTCCCCGACACAAAAACAGCAGGAAGGAAGGAAGGAAAAGTAAAAAAAAAAGGGTCCCTTCGTGGGCACATGATTGATTGAGACGTACATGTGCACATTTAACAAGTTTATCGAAATGGAAAAGAATAAAAAAAACCCCTCAATTCGATCCTTTTATTCTATAAATACGTTAAACCCTTTCTAACCATTCCCACTCTTTCTCGTTCTTTTACCCCGTTTGGGTTCTTCTAGGTGACCCATCCCTCTCTCTCTCTCTCCAGCTTTTTACTATCACCATGGATAGCAATTCTAGCTCTTTCAAAAGGACAATCACTTCCCCTTCCGAGCACCGGTGCAAGAAATGCAGGAAAACCTTCGAAACCGGCACGGCCTTGGGAGGGCACATGACTGCTCATCGTGACAGGAATCTGTCAAGAAGAGCGTTGTACGTAAATGGAGAAAACAAGAACTGGCCCACTGCTCGAACCCATTTCCCGGTGAATGTCCAGCCGCCACCTGTTGATGCACCCATTCCTGGAACTGGGTTCAACCATGCTGCTCCTGCACCTTGGGTCCAGCCGTGTTCTGGGGAACACGAACAAGGGTCCACGACTGTCTTGGGAAATCCCGGAGGAGGTGAATTTGGTTCAAACAAAAATGCGGTGAACTTGGAGTTGGAGCTTGCCCTAGATTTTTATAAAGCTTAGTTGGTGGCGGAGAAGGAGGTGGACTTGAAGCTGAAGCTTTGAGTTTTGAACAACAACTTTGGTATTGATTTCATGAGATTCGTGCTTTTTCATATGGTTTTTTAAATGTCTATCTTCATATATAAAGTTCTGTCTCTATGAGAAGACTGGCATTATGAAAAATTTGTAATGGCCGGCCTTTAGTGTTTTCAATAAATAAGTGGTGTGTTTTGTCAGGTTGGTTCTTAACCGGTTGCCTATTGAAATGTAAAAAGTGGAAGCCATGTGTTGATACAATGGGCCGAAGGTTACTGCGCGAAGGTCAGAACGACTGACCCTAGCACCCCCCTCAAGGCTATTAGGGTTCTTCCTCCTCCTCTCTACCTAAGTGAGACTATGGTTCCATTATGGTTCTTCATCGATATAAGAACCAATGTTTTATTGGAGTGTCTTGTGGGAGTTGGAGGCCTTCTAAGGTTGTAATTCTTTCCTTTTATTTACACTAATTAAACTTCCTTTTTCTGATCAAAAAGAAAGAAAAAAAATCAATACAAGAGCCGATGTTTTATTGGAGTATTAGAGAGACTTGGAAACAAATCTTCACTGAGAGAGTTATAATTTCTTTTATTTTCATCACAAGCCTAATGTCTTATGTATTTTAGAAACTTGAGATTGTGAGTTGAATTAAGACATGTTATAAGTCGATAAAACTAGACTTTTTCTTTTTCTTTTTCTTTTATTGTCTTCTTTTCTTTTTTTATTGGATTTGTTAAAACTATCATTATCCATCTAATGTGTCTACCAATTAATCAAAAATGTAAATCTCATTTGGTTTGAAAAAATGAATGTCACATTAGTTTTTTTTTCCTTTATTTTGTTTCTTTGGCCGGAAGGACTAGACTTCCTTTTTTAGCTGCATCCACACCTCTTTAGGTAAAAGAGGAAAGTGTGGATACAACAAAAAAGGCTGTGAAAATATGCCCTTCTTGCAGTATAACCCATGTCTCACGGTGAGTCTCAAGACCTACATTTAGTATTTTGTCTGCCTATGGATTTGAGGGAGAAGAAAAGTGACACTATCACCATTGGCCTACCAAGAGATCATAGTCTGCTTTGGTTTAATTCCTCTCACACTTAACACGTTAATTTTATACCAACAAAATAATAATAATTATTAGAGGTAGCAATATTTCAATATTTGTTTTTTCAATACATTCTCCATTATGACTTTATCAAAGAAAACAAGAAAATAGAGGTATGAAAGCCAATATGACTGTGGTGAATGTGAATATGTAAATATATATAATTGCGAAACTTTCTTCGCTGTAGAGGAAAAGGGGCAGAAGATTAAACCTAATCCGCCGATGCTCTGATGCACTACCAATCACAATCTCACCCAAATCTCTCCACACATTTTGCTCTATAATAACGTAAAACGACCAACCCTCACCCACACGTGTGGAGCACAAGGATCTTCTATAATTCTATATTATTTATTATAGTCTTAAAAGACTTACAAGAAGCTATATGATTAATTAATCTACTAGTAATAATGTGGTATGGAGAAGCCTTCACTGTTCCAGTGGGTTCAACATGGGACAAAATAAGGAGTGTTAAAGACCATTTAAATTGGATTTCTTATTGCAGGATTATTATACATTGGTCATAAATCATAATGAATCTAAAGAACTAGGTTCAGCTGCAATTTGAGGGCTATTGATCCTCTGGTTTTATTTATACTTTCAATGTATGAGGGTAGCTAGTAAGAGAATTGAATGAAGCACTAACAGCAAAGGTATTCCCAAATATGGGAGAGCCTATTTCCACACCCTTTTTTACTTATCCACACCCCTCTATGGATAATTTTGTCATTTCACCTCGTTCTCCTTCTCTCGTGTCTCTTCCTTTCTTCATCGCTCTTTTCCCCTTCCTTTTTTTTTTTTTTTTTTTTTTTGGCGATAACAAGTTGGATCTTATCTGAGGGATATAAGTGGTGGAAGGCGATGCATCACAGTGGGGTTTGGCATGATCGACTTGTTGGGTTTGGCTTTGTGTATTGGCACCATGAATTAGGGTGGTTTGGCACCTTCATTCCGTCAAGGCAAAGCAAGGAATCATAGCGCGAATCGCCGCCGAAATGAGTTTGATGATGAAAACGGGTTTAAACTCTGGAGAAATGGATTTGAACTCCGTGAAGCTCGACTGAGTAAAACTCAAACCCACAGCAAAGGCTTAGTCTTCAAGCCCGATGCCAAATCTTCAAATGCCCTCACCGCCATCAATGGCTTGCGGTGATACTCACACAGCTAAGATTAGATCAGTGAGAGACCGAGAAGAGAGGTTTGGATTTGGCCGACAAGACTGACATCACCGACGCGACCCTCTCTGGTTCCCTTCTTCAATTTTTTATTTTTTATTTTTTTAAAAAAATGGGAAAGGAGATCCATGGTTACCGGATGAAGTTTGCCAGAAAAAATGGGTTTAGGGATGGTGTTAATTGGACCTTAGAAATGGTGTTTTGGAAGGTTTGGTATGCTTTTGGACGGTTGGAAATAGTTAGTGATTGTTACCGTAGTGAAGAATGGAGTTTTTTTTTGCTTTGGGAAAAATTGGAGCACTAGATAGATGTCGGAATGGTGTTTGGGAGAGTTGGGAATGCTTTGGAAGGGTTGGGGATGATGAAGAATTGTTATTACCGGAGAAAATGGAAGAGGAAAAAGGTGATGAGAGAAAAACAGAGAGGAGAGAGGGAGAGAAGGAGAAAGAGGTGAAATGTCAAAAGTATCCATGTAGGGGTGTGGATAAGCAAAAAAAGGCGTGGAAATAGGTCCTCCCATAAATTAATATAAAAAGACTTTGGGTGTCCATAAATGATACAGTTTGGAATGTATGAACACTTATCAAACAAACCAAAGATATTCAAGAACCACCAACTGGGCAAAACTCCATTTATTAAAAACCACTAGCTAATGACAATTACATACTTCTTACATTACTCTTTATAGCGACGACACAAGAGAAAATGCCATCAATTAAAAACACTAATAACCATTAATACTGCATTAAATATTTCTCGTAATACCGGTCTCCATAGAGAAGACTCAAAGCCTAGACTTCAATTTTAACCCTATTTCACTCATAAAACCAACTTACCTAAGGCTCGTTGGTGTAAAGATAGACCTATATAGATATACATATATATAAATATAACTCAGTATAATTCTTGAAATTATGCCTCACAATGGTCATATTTTGGGATGTATGATATATAAAGACATCTCTCTCGATTACTGAAATCTATGATAAATTCATTTATTTATATAAATTCAATCTATATATATGATAAAGACATCTCTCTCACTCTCTCTCTAGCCTTCAGCATTTTTGTCTGCCATGAAATTGATGGATAACTTAATCTGGTTTGGTTTCCTCCTAGATCTCATATAATAATAATAATAATAATTAAAGGTTGTAGTTTTTCAATCTTTGTCGTGAATGAACATCTAGGAAAACGCCACTACCAAATTCCTTCTTTCTCGTTCGGAGGTCTAACATTTGAGGCAGCGGACCATGCAAAGGCATCCTTAATTGTAGGGTCATAATTAAAGATTGAGATAAAAAAAACTTATGTTAGGTAAAGGCTAGGAATCTCTTTCAGGAAACCATGAAGTTAAAAGAATCCCATTTGTCACCTATCTTTCATGATTCTTTTTACCATCTGCGGTAAAAGCAATCTCTTTTGAAATCCATGGTTGGTGACAGGAATCACAGGGTCTTATACTTAAATTTTTAAGCTAGTTGACCGACAATGTTTGGTAAAAACTGAAGACATTTGATTTAAGTTAAATTTTTTATTTTAATGGTGCATGCCGAATTGAATGTACGTTTTTTCATCCCCCACTTAGCATACAAAAAAATATACGTGGACCAGTTGATTTGTGGAATGAAATATGGACCGACAGGACTGTCAAGCTTTACTTAATTTACGGGAGTGAGAGGTTAAGTAATTGTACGTCATGTTTCCGTCAACACAAACCCTAAACTTCAAACTCTTCGGAAAACCTAAATCGTCCCCTTGCAGATACGCCCATAAAAAAAATTTCACCGCTGATGTATTTGAAAAACGGCAAAATCATCCAATGAATTCTTTTTCAGATTTTGAATGACTAATGGTCCATTTAAACCCATGCATATTCCTCTAACAATATCCTTTTAAGGTTCTCTTTTCTTTCATTTTCATGCTACTCCAGAAATGGACAACGACTTGACTATCATTACAAATTCTCATGGAAATCATTTTTTAACCCTAAGATCAGACATTTCGTCCATAAACACCTATAGCCGCTACTCGTACCCCTATTCCTAGATTATTGCATCAACTTTATAGCATTCATTTTCAATATTTCATGTATAATTTGATGAAATCAAACATACCACTGAAATTTTTTTTGCTGATTTTTTTTTTTTAATTTTTAAAAAAAATAAAATAAAATAAGTGATATAGGCCTTCTTTTCTTATTGCCTTATTCGCCATATTTTTCATTTCCCTTGTTGAATCTTCTTTAATTTTACTATTATTACAAGAAACGAGATAGCCTTTATTTTTATCTATTTATTTTATTTTGTTGAGGGTTGGGGGGGGGGGGGGGGGGGGTGGGGTTTGGCTTTGACCAGCATTGGTGATAATGAGGTGGAATATTAGAACCTTTTTTATCCTTGCATGTTCAAATTTTCAATGAACATTAATTTAAGGTGTTCTGATTCACACACACTCTCTCTCTCTCAAAGATTCCCTTCTAAGAGGAACGATAAGTACAATCTATTAGAGGTTTGGACCAAATTTAAATGTGGATCCATGTGTCTTTTAAGATGGGCACATACTGGAATGTGTTAATCTCCATGTGGAGATTCAAATCAAGTATTTATTTGGTCAAATTATTAAGACTTGAATGAGAAATTGATCTCTAAAGTCATCCCTTGAAATATTGGTTGAAGAATTGTAAAAAAATTGTTCATTTTGGAAGGAAAAAAAAAAAAAAAAAAAAGAACTCTTTAATGAGTTCATATACACATATATTGGGCTTGATGTTGGGCCCCAAGAGGCATACAAGTTTTGTGAAGGGGAGGACGTAACCAAACTTGAACTTGATTAAAAAACACAAGTGCGCCTTAGCTGGCCTAGTGGGGTCATATAGACCAACTTGTCTGTCATGTTTTTAGGCCAAAATTATTTTAAATTTTGTAATTTAAAGGTTTAACTAGTGACTTTCACTAATAGTTTTTATGAAAACCTTTACACTATGTTTAGATAATGAATTTTTATGTAAAATTTGTTTTTGAGATGGAATTTATATAATTTTTATAGGGATTTTATCCATCTCATCCTTAAAACGATGCCCTTATTTTTGTCAGTTGTAAGGGCAGTATAAAAAATGCCCATTCTTTAGGCAGAGATAATGAAGATTAGTACGAAGTATAAGATGTCTTAATTGGTTCTCCACAAGTGCAAACATTTTGGTCATAAACATGGTACAGGGAATTAAGTGATTATTTTTTCGGGGAAATATCCAAAAACTCCCTCAAAAATAAATTCAAATCCAAAAACTCAATTAAATATTTTTCCTATCTATCTAATCCAAATAAAAAAGAATTATATCTATTAACTCCAACCAGTTAATTTTTTGTTTATTGTTGTTAAAAGAAAAGAGTGATCTGACTAAAATATCCTTCTTTGACATTAATATGTTTAATGAAAAATTGGATATTTAATTGAATTTCTACTTTTATCATTTTTAGTGTAATTAGAAAAAAATTAACTATCATTAATTAATTCTTCTCTAATATACACATGGGGGGAAGGGAGCAGAAAAAGAGGAAGTACTGGGAGAGCAGGTATGCAAGTTTGGGAAAAGATGGGGTAAAAGGGAAAATTCACTTGAATATGTATTTTTATTATTAAACATATTATTGTGAAAGAATGGCATTTTAGTCGGATCATTCTTTTCTTTTAACCGCAGTAAACAAAAATTTAACTAATTGGAGTTAATGAATATAATTCTTTTTTATTTGGATTAGATGGATAAGAAAAATATTTAATGGGGTTTTTAAATATGATTTTATATTTGAGGGAGGTTTTGGATATTTCCCCTATTTTTTCTACACTCAATATTTTGGATTGATTTTTGTTTTTGTTTTGTTTTTTTTTTTTTTTTTGGGGGGGGGGGGGGGGGGGATGTAGTGCAACTTGTAAGATGTGTTAATTCCACGTGTATATTTGTTTTCACGTTTTTGTATAATTTCAAATATTTATCTCCGTACTTTCTTCTTGATTCTCTTATCTCTAAAATTTGCAAAGTGGTCTTCTCAATCACAGCCAGCATCGGCACCTTCAATCCACTTGGCTTCCATGCCTTGCTGAACAAAGGCATTCATGCACGAGGCCACAGCTTAATTTCCTGTGGCCAGGTGTCAATGGCCCTGGCTTGTGCCTCACCTATACCCCTCCCCTATCACACATATAACAACCACCACTTCGGGTTTTTTTTTTTTTTTTTTTTTTTTTTTTTTGGTCATACCGCATTGTATACCAACAATATAAAATAATGCCAGTAGTAGTATTTCAAAATTTGCTTTGAATGTTAACTAGAAAGGGGGAAAAAGATGCTTGGAATTGAATGAACATCTAGCATCTTCTGTATAGTTTGCAAGGAGGGTTTTACTTGAATTTGCCCATTAATGTCCCCGATAATTTTAAAAAACGCCACTGCCAGATCATTTAGGGTAACGATTCACTTAGAAATGATATCGATTTTTTTTCTTGATAATATAAGAATAAATAACACAATATAAAGCGTAAAATTTCATCAAGTTAGGGGAAAAAAAGAAAAAGAAAAAGAGATTATATAGGAAGTTTCTAAATTTATCCCACTCTGGAGGGTGCCCTATGTTCAACATATGAAACTTCTTGCAAGTTCAATCAGTTCCATTAATTGATAGGTCGCCAATTTCTCATGTGTTGTAACTTTATTTATCCACAACCACATACATGCCAAAGAAGAAAAATGCTCCAAAGAAGATTAAAAAAAAAAAAAAAAAATTTCCAATTGGAAAACTACATCAAGATCTTTTCCTAGTTGAATGATAGTAGGATTTATTTAATATTTCGCCTTTGAAAGTTTTTTGCCTTAAGGTAGGAATTTTCATAAGGCTATAGTACATGAGTGCATAAGAATGCAGGACGCATGCAACCATTACTGGGTTCAACCCTAGTCCTGCACCTAGGTCCCCCCCGAGGTCTGGTCAACATGGACAAGGGTGCCCCATGACTGGCCATATATGGAGATGGTTATCATTATTACGAGCCAGCTCAATAGGAATCGCCACTGCATTTGACGGTGGATTTTTTGAGAAATTTCAGGGGAGGTGAACCCTCAACGGCTTCATCAGAAAGAACTAAATGTTAGGGTTAGAGTTGAGGATGATGATGATGAAGTTGCTTCAAATGAAAATGTGGTGGTGGACTTGGCGTTGAGGCTTGGGTTTTGAATCTAGTTACTTGAGTTTGGTTCATAATCGGCTCAATAAGAGGCTTCCTCGAGCTTGTGGATAAGTAGACAAGTAGTTTAATCTTATTTTTGAAATTTTAATTTGTTAAATTAAGCTCGAGCACTAGAACACCGTACTACTGATCAGCTCCGATCCTTTGGTTTTTTTTTTAAACCAGCAAAAAATGTGATATTTTATAAGAGAGCCAGAACCATTACCAGAGAACCCTGGAAAAATGAAACTACCAACACAATGAGCAACTACAACAAAAGCTAGCTAGAGCAATAAACTACTTGATCGAACTTGACTTGGGATTGGCTTGTTAACTAAAAGGATTACACAAGATTGTTCATAAGATAAACAAGTCATGCTCAGTCTTTTTGAGCTCGCAAATTTTTTATTTGATTTTTGGTAAGCAAAAACAAATTTTATTATGTCCCTTATAATGAATGGCAAGAATTATTAACTCTAGTAGCAGATTGAAGCTTACTTTTCTATATATGATTTTATTTTTTATTTCTTTTCCCTGTATGGGGTAGCTAGCTAGTAAGAGATAATTGAATGAACCTTAACAACATACATAGGAGGCATCACCAAAGAAATAGAGGTTATGAATTTATTTGAGGTTCATACTATATCTTGCCATGCCTCAATTCCTCGTTACTACTGGCTTTCTTTATTGCACTAATGGGAAGAAAATATAAGCGTTTTTTTTATAAAAAAAAAAATTGGAAAAAAATATAATAATTTCTCTGGCTTCTTGAATTGCATAAACACATAGGAACAACCATGGATATTCAAGAGGTATTAATCAACTAGACAAAACACCACTCTGCATAGAGCTAGACAACTCAAAACCTAGAGTTTTACGCAAAGCCCACCCCACCCTATAAAGATAAGACACACATGCATATAGACCTACATATAGGGATAGAGCTAGAGAAGCAAATGGATAGTCTGAACCCAAAAGTCCGGCAAAAACTTCCATGTAACTGTGATATGGTCAAGTGGTATCACAAGCCAATTAGGTTCAAATAAAGTGACAAAGTGGGATCAACAAGTACACCGATATTTTCACTCTATTTGAACCTGATTGGCTTGTAATACCACCTTTACATGGAAGTTCTACTCCAAAAGTACATCCATCTGAAGAAAGAATTTCTAAGAATCAATGAAGGCTTGAAAGTGATGTGTCCTAAATGAAAGTACATAGACGGTGGGTACTGCTCTATTTTGGGTGTCATTGACCAATTACATTAGGTGTTGCATTGCTGGGTTGTACCGGACCCATGCATGTATGCCTAAATTGTACTGTATATATAACTCAACCATGGGATATGATAAGAAACACCCACACAATACACAAATGAGGTAGCTCATGTGAACGATATGATCCAAAAGGGAACCAGAAGTTAATTCACACTCAACATTTAAAAGAGCTTAAATAGTACTCTTCCTAATGATTGAGAAGAGAGAAAACAAATACATAGTAACTAAATAGTGCTCCTTTTATCTCGTGAAGATTGATCATATTTTCCATTTTTGGTTGTCTTAAAATGTTTAATCACTTTACAAATCAAGGCATGAATTTTGTTTACCCTTCCCTCATACCCTCTTTTTTAATTTTTTGGTAAAAAGGCTAATAGTCTTGCATTATATATAACATTTGCTAGAAGGAAAGTATCGAAAAGAAAAGTAAGAGTAAAAAATTGAGTGAAATGTCAATGCATGAAAACATTAATTGCATAAAGTAATCAGTCTTTGTGAGATGGAAACAATTAATACATGCAAGCCAAGCTAGTTGTGGTGAAGGTGAAAACAATTGTTATAATGGGTGTTGGGGTGTGCTGTTTGGTGTACTTTCTCATCTTAATATTAATAAAATTAATGTTGCTTATAAAAAAAAAAACATCACCAACATAGGCATTACCAAAGAAATTAAGTTGGCGAATATAATTTGATGTTCATAATAAATCAGGCTAGGCCTCAATGTTACTACTTGGCTTTATTCATTGCATTGGCTACAAGAAAAGATAACTGGCACTTCTTTCTCTCTCTCTGCGGATCTGTCATTCTCATGTCAGCTTTCCGTACTAAGTTGCATGTTGTCGGGGCGGGGTTGTTTGGGTAAAATTGAACTATATATAGGCTAATTTATGAGACAGGTACAATGGAAATATGTGATGGCCGTTAGTGTCAATAATGTAAATATGGTGTTTTGTTCGGTTGGTTCTCTCTTGAATAGAGGTATGCATATAATTCAATCATCCAGGAAATTAAATGGCAATATAATTTTTTTTTTCCTTTAATTCTTTTTTTTTGGAAGGGAGAGGGGGTGGGGGAGCGGAAGTCGCCCCACTTAAGTATTGTCATTTTCACATTCAACAAAATGCATGGGTTTGGATTCAACAAATCCTTCTGTGCCACCATTTTCTCCCATTATTAAAGACCCAAGGACCTAAAAAATTGATGACATATATGGTAGGTACTGCTCTATTATTGGGTGTCATTGAAGATTTATATTATGCTTATTAATTAATTATGAGGCTGTTTTGGTGTTTCTGGTTAGAGCTGTGCGCCATCTGATGGTTAATTGTCATTTCGTATTAATTTCCCAAGAAGGGGGGATGTTGTATTTTGATTGGGGGTGGCCGGATATGTTACTGCTTGGATTGCATTCATTGATTGGAAGTATCTTGTTCCACTTGGTTTTGGATAAAAGTTGCAAGATTGATCGGATTTGAAAGTAGTGTATTCAATTTGGAAGTGAGGGCCGCCTTAGTCATCAAATACCTCCCGAATTGTGGCTGAACCTAATAATTCTTTGATCAATTAATGAATCACTTTATTTTACCACATTTGAGCCCACTTCCACACCACATTATTAATACTAGATTAATCATAGAACTTCTTAATTATAAGTCTTTGAAATTAATATTATTTATTTATTTATTTATTTCACATTCACCACAATCAATGTGGATTGCATATATTTGAACCTTTTACTTTGTTTTCTCTAAGCAATGTCTTTACCGCAAATAAGCTTAAAGATTGAAAATATAGACGAGCTAGGCCATGTGATTCTTGTCACCATATATCCCTGGTTTTATAAAGAGATTGCTTGCTTATCACAGATGGTGACAAAAATCATCCAGGGCTACAATAGGGGTTAATTCTTGGTTTCTTGGATGAAGAGGCTGCTTTAATCCGACAGGAAACTTTCTCTTATACTTCAACTAGTATGAACCCGCGCGATGCGCGGGAATCACAAATAGCTTAGTGATCCGAGCTTAGGCCAATATGTTTTTATATATGATTCAATTCTTTGCATCCCTACTTATAAAGTAGTGTGTGTCCATCTTCCCATTAGTTGCTTTTGGTAGTTACGGGTTATTACTTATACCCAATTTCTTTATAGCTCCCCCAAAAAAGAAAAAAAAAATGGGACAACCTGATTAATTGAAGACAAAATTTAGAAGAGTATAAATCTAGAACAGTTATTGTCAAGTAAATATGTGATCATTACCATGCACTTATAGGCAATTACCCAACAAATAAACCAAGAAAGTAGAAAAAAAAGAGAGGAAAAAGGAAGAGGGAATGAAAGAAAGATGGCACATAGAGAAGTCATTCAGCCATCATTCAACCATCAATAGAATGTAACGAATATGTAAGCCATCATTCAGCTAACTTCTAAAAAGGATATTTAACTCGTTCTAATATTTTGGTTACCGAAGCAAAAATTTCTCCACAACAATCACCATATAAATAGGCTTCAATGTTGTAGCATAAACTTATTAGAATGCACACATAGAAGGTAGACTATGACATGCCTTCTCACCCTTTCATACTCCCTATTATTGTCAGTTCATTGCTTCATATTATTGCCACAAAATGTAACTCCAACGAATGAAAAATGCACCTAGGATAGGAAAATTTGGGATACTTATGATAGTTAGGCAATATCAGAAGGTGAAGGTAGAAAATCCAAGTTACACATATGTTTTGCATACATGATCCCAATGTTAATGGAAAAGACAGACATACAGTCAGTGGGAATTGCTGGGATGATAAAGAATTGGGAGTTGGAGAGATTAAGAGAGAAAAGACAGTCAGTGGCTTTCAAATTTTGAAATTTAAAATGTACAAATAGAAGAAAAAAAAGAAAAAGAAGAGAGAAAGAATTATGGTCCAAGAGGAGAAATAAAAAAATAGATGTGGGAAGAGAGAGAAAGAAAAAAGATGTAAGGATGTGGGCCCAAAGTGAAGGAGAGTTTAGGCTTTAGGAGGGAAAGGCTCTCAAACAACCATCTCATACATTATGCTGATGTCAGCAAAAAACTCTTAAATATAGTATAGTATAAATACTTCAATCTCTGTGTACCAACCTTTTATGGTTTCATGCCTCAATCTTAAAACCGAATAAATAAATAAATAAATAAAAGAAGCATGTAGGGCCAGCTTACCAACGCCCCTTAGGCCATACCTTTAGGAAAACGGTTGGTCCGCCAATTTGTGGGTTTTTTTTTTTTCTCTTGCCAAGTGTCCACCAATTTGTGGTTTACTTAATGCAGCATTGACTAAGAAAAACCCATTGGTTTTTTTCTTTCCATCCAGGTCGAATTACTATATGAGTAAGAGTTGTAAACTAGAGGACTTCTTGTTGGAGTAGGAAGATTCGGTTTTTCTCGGCATTCAAAGCTTGAACTCTCTCTCTATTGTTTCTACGTTTTGTATTCTGTGCCGTTGTCATTTTGTGCTTTTGACACGTTTTGAACGGGGAGCTTATCTTTCAATTCCCTGACTCTCAGGCCCCAAACCTCCGCATGTTTTGTGGCCCATGGATCATATAAATAATAATAATATTTTTCTGTTTAAAATTTTTTTTAAAAAAAAGTCTCAAATTGGGGACCCACAGAGAGAGAGAGAGAGGTGCGAAATGTTGGAAATATTAAACAAAAACATGGATGTCAAAAATCAAAATATGCAAAAATATAATTTATAATAAAAGAAATAGACTTATCGATTGAGGCGTGTGCGAACACTGTCCTTAAGAGTTAATTTGCGCCCCTCAGAGTGAATCACTCGGTGCATATAGGTCCTTCTATCGCCCCAACCCTCCAGGATACAACAATCGTGTTCCTTGTACACGTGCACTCGCAAGTACAAGGAACCGAACAGCTCTAGATCGTTCTATGGAAAATATTCAACAAAAAATTGAAGAAGAATAGAAAAATTTTAATGAAAAGAAGTTTATACATAGAGAGAGAAAAGAAGGATTGAAAAACTTTCTAAAACTCTTGTAGTTTTTTCATTCCAAAGAAGAAAAAGAAGATAATCATTAAAACTATATCTCAAAATGGGGAAAAAACCATTTTCTTTTTGTCTTACAAAAGAATATGTAACCCCCCAATAATTATATGCCCACTAACTCATAATAATGGACAAAATTAGTAAATGACATGATGGTCATAATATCACAAAATAATTAATAATAATTTGAATCACACATTTTTTATTTCATTTATAAAAAATACAACATGAAATGTGCTGTAATAATTTAAGAAGGGATCTACGAAGAGAGGCGGCGTTACTGGAATGATTTCAGGGCGTGTGGGGTTTTTCAAAGGGTTGGTAAGCCGGCCCTACATATACCCTCTGATCGGTGGTTGAAGATATACCCTACAAATGGTTAATGTATACATTCTTCCTAGGTCGACGCTTTCTTTTTCTTTTTTTTTTTTGGTAGCAAGGTGGACGCTTTCTTGATATGTCTTTCCATCTTCCAACCATTAAATTATATAATAGGGATCCTCTCTCTAAGTCTCCATATATGAATATACCTTCACCAATTCTTTTTTATTTGACCTATGGAGATTATTCAAGTAATTAAATTATGTTTCAGGACACCATCAATACGTGAAACTTATATTCTAATCACTACGGGGGATTATAGAAGAGATAGTTGAACGAATAACCACCTAATAACATTGGCATTACTTAAGAAAGTGAATTCGAGGTTCATATATAAGGGTCTGTTCGTTTGATGAGAATTAGGGGTGGGAGTTGCAGATTCTCAAGAATTAATAAAAAGTAGGTCGTTCGTTTCGCTTAAATCATGGGATTTTAATTTCCCATCAAATCTCAATTCTCGTAATTCATGGGAAATAAAAATCCTGTCAAAATAAATAGGAATTAGAAACTCCCACACGTTATTTTCCGCAACTCAAACTCATTCTCTAAAATTTCACTCTGCATTCTTTTCTTTTCTCTTTACAAAACAGAGTATGTAAGAATATTGGCGAAGCAACGTCGAATGCCAATAAGAGTTTTCGCATGGACGCTTCTAAATCACCTCCACAAATCTTCTTTTATTTTGCCTTGATCTTTTTGCTGATCAAAAAAAAAAAAAAAAAGGGTTCTTCTCTTGTTCTGTCTCGATCCAATAACCATGGTAAAACAATTGAACCAATACAATATATATAAATATATACATGGAGGTATATTGGTGTTGATTGGTGCTATGCTAGATTGAGTTAATTGACAAGATCTACTGCTACCCCACTAAATGGAATGGGTAAGAATGCTTGTTCAAATGAATATATACAATGGTAGTAAGCCACTCAAAGTAGGAATGTCATGAGAAAATAATGCACATCAATGGGTTAAACTCAAATCTTGGTTCACACTCTTAACTTGAACTCTGATCATGAATTCAGATTTATATATATATATATATAGATATAAGATTTACAGTCGTGAAGCAATATGATCTAAAGTTAATTGAAATTTGCTGAAGAAGAAGGAATTGGTTATTAAAAAAAATAAAATCTTATAAATTTCAATTAACTTTAGATCATATTGCTTCACGACTGTAACTCTTCGGATCTGATTTCATTTTTTTTTAAAAAGGTTTTAAATTAAAAAAAAAACATAAATTCTTTTGGAAAATCCTTTTGTAAACCGAACAATCACAATTCTAACTCTCAGGATTATAACTCTCGAGAGTTTCAATTCTCGAGAATTTCAAAATCTCAAGAGTTTTGTTTCCTGTGAAACGAACAGACCCTAATAGATAATTAGGCCTGAATCCCTTGTTCCTACTGGATTTACTTATTGCTAGGACTAGAAGAAAATATAATCATTTAATTTCCTCGCCGCTTGAATTGCATAAACTCTTATTAAACAACGCAAGATATTCTAGAGAGAACCAACTAGACAAAACACCAAATTTACACTAATACTAATTTTCATATATATATATATATATATATATATATAAAGACAAGATCAAATTACATTTGGTGTAAAACTTTTTCCTCACACCTCTCAATAGCTTTCTATAAAATGCTAATTTTGTCAAGCTTATCATTCGATTAAATAAACCTCTCATAAAGATCATGCATGCCAAATTCATATTAATTGGATATGGTAAATGTCCCATTTATAAATTCACAATTTTTTTTTTAATTTATAAATAAAACCATAATTTGGGGCGTTGTTTGGATAAAATGGATTCTAATTTCCAATTAATTTGATATTTGGCGAGCATGTAAAATAAGCTAGTTGCACATAATCCAACAGTGGATTAGGCAGAATATGCATTCTATATAAAAATATGGAGAGATGTAAGAATAAAAAGTTTTATCTCAGGTGTAAGTGGATCCCTAGCCTTCCCATACATAGGATGATGGTCAGGTGAGGAAGTGCTGACATAACTTCTATCAGCACCCGTATTAAGGGTTATACCTTATGCATTGGTGGGTTATGGGGTAGGGATGGCAATGCATGGGGCGGGTTTGGGACGGGGTACCCTTATCCCAACCCCATCCCATTAAAGATAATCTCTTTCCAAACCCATCCCAACCCCATGTCGGGACAGGACGAGGTGGGGCGATGAAAATATGCAGGGCAGGACAGGTCTTATCGAGCCATTTACATTGATAGAAAATAAATTCTATTTAAAAAGGGGAGAAAAATCAATATTAAATCACACATTACACCTGTAGATTTTCACCTCTTTATGTTTTTGTAGAAACAAATACCAAAAGAATTTAAATATAAATATAAAATTATAAAGAAGAAGTGACTAATGGTAAATGTAGAATTCAAAAAAACATGAAAAGTATTAAAAAAAAAGACCAATATTTAAATATAAACATAAAAATATAAAAGAAGAAGTAATTAATGGTAAACATGGAATTCAAGAAAACATGAAAGGTATTAAAAAAGACTAATATTTACACATATTCCGGGCGGGATGGGATGAGACAACTTTAAACCATATCCCGTCCCAAATTCAACACGGATTTTTACTTTCTCCCCAAACCTACCCCTACTATATTTACTTGCTCTCCAACATTATCTCAGTAGAGGTTGGACAAAGTGGGATACCCGCTTTGTCGGATTTATTGCCATCCCTTATATATATATATGGTGATGACTGCATATGTCAAATGGCGATTAAGACCTGAATTAATATAGTATTAGAAACATTGGCACATGAATTACTATAGTAACGTTTACCCAGATGTAAAGGTTACTCTCAATCTTTTATTTTTTATTTTTTTGACAATCAATAGAATCTATTCATAACCCTAACTTTTCAATATCAACAAATGCGTACCAATATTTTTCCATAAGTTTGAACCCGAGATCTTATAATTTGTTTTGGTTTAATACCTCTTACTTAAACACATTGTAAAGCCACAAAATCCCTAATAATAATTACAGGTAGTAATATTTCTGTAATTTTTTTTATTAAAGATATGTTGTACAAATTAACTTTTGTATTGGTATGCCATTGATTACGTTCAATTGAATTTGCCGATTGCTGCCTCACTTTGTTTATATGAGGTCTGTCCAACAATCCCAACACTTTGTTTATATGGATTCAGAGGCAAAATTATGACCTTTTCTCACAAAAGAATTTTCTGCTTATAAATTCATAAAAGAACCTGAACTTTGTTCATATGATTCTTCAAAGAGAATTACAGAAATTTTCTTTATGTTGGTAATTTATATAAGAATCCGAACTTAATTCATACGGATGCTAGCTTTAAAAAGAATTACAATAGGAAAATTTTCAAAATCGATTCTCATGAAACCAAGGAAATAAATAGACAAGAAATAAATTATTACGTCCAAACATGCAAAACGGTCTGAACACATGGTTCATATGGACATATGAGCAAGTCATCATTCATTGTTTCTCTTTGGTCAAATATATATATATATATATACACGTACATATATGAAAGGACCCACTAGTTGGTGGGTTTCAATTGTACGTTTGTAGATGTTGGTGGCCCTCAATTACATGGAGGAGACATGATTAAGGGCATCATACCCCCTTGCGTGCCTCCTCAATGGCCCTCATCAACATCACATGATTTCAAACTTCACACATGAAGGTGCTGCATCTCACCAGCAGGCCGGGTAGATGCAACAAACAATTCATTCGTAGATTTAAGGTTACCCTTTTCTTTTTTTCTTTTTTTTGTCATTTATTGCTTGGTTTTATCTTGGAGACACAGTAAGAAACTATAACTTATGATTTCATAGGTTTTGTCTTTTTAAAATTTAAAAATCATTATTTTTATTATTATATTGCAACATCAGAATATTGAAGTATGGGAGTAAACATCGATAAGCACACACCAATCAGCACATGAAAGTTGATGAAGCACGTATGCCATGTCACCCATGCACCAATTAATATGCGAAGGTCGAATCATCACGGCTGATTATTATTATTATATGTGATGTTGTGAGCTTGTTATTGAAAAGGGTTTTTGTTTATGGTACCAAAATAACTAGGCAACAGGTAACTTCAATATATTATTATTATTATATGTGATGTTGTGAGCTTGTCATTGAAAAGGGTTTTGTTGTTTTTTAATGAAGGATTAAGAGATTGTCATTGAAAAGTTGACGGCTCTTTTCTTAATGTTACACGCGTCTTCTCGCCTAGCTCCTAGGTTGGACTTGCCAGAGACAAACCTGAAACCTATTAAGGAATGCCACGTGTAATTTGTAGGCTTAATTAATTTAGAAGTAAGTAAGATTTGGAATTAATTTAGTCTTTTAAATATATAGATATATATATTTACATTCACCACAATCAATTTGGATTGCATGTGTACTTGTTTAATGTCATAAAGTCATGAGGGAGAATGTATTGAATACTAAGAATGTTGTGTGGAAAAGCCTTCATTGTTTCTGTGGGTTCAAATGGGATAAAATAAAGAATGTTAAAGAACACCTGAACTGGATTTCTTCTTAAACTGGATTTCTTACATTGTTCATAAATCATAAAGAATTGATCAAAGAATTATTAGGTTCAGCTGCAATTTGATCAAAGGTACAGTATTACCAAATAAATTAAAATATGAGGACTTTTGGGTCCATAACTGACTTAAGGCCTCACTTCCCAATTAGTACTTACTTGTCTTTATTCATTGCACATTGGACTAGAAGAAAACATTACCATTTCTTTGGAAGCTTGAATTGTATAAACACTTACCAAACGACCAAAGATGTTCAAGAAGAACCAACCCTGACAAAACACACCATTTATTGAAAACACGAATAGCCATCAAAAACTTTTCATAATGCTAGTCTTCTCATAGACACAGACCTTATGAAGATAGACATAGCTATATTGAAAAACATAAACCAATTCTTGAAATTATGCCCCACAAGGGTCAATTGGTCATATACGTTGGGACCAGTGAGTCTTTCAACTGCATGACCCCAGAAAATATATACAACCATATGAAAAGCAAGAATCTCAAGAAATACCAAAGCTTCTGTTCAAAACCCGACTTCAGCTTCAAGTCCACCCCCTTCTTGGTTGCCAACTCAACTTTATAAAAATCAAATTCACCTCCTCCGGGATTTCCTAGGATAGTACTCATGGAGCCTTGTCCATTTTCACCAGACCACGGCTGGACCCAAGGTGCAGGAGCATGGTTGAACCCAGCTCCAGGAATGGGTAAACCAGCAGATGACAGCTGGACATTCACCAGGAAATACGATGGAATTGTAAGCCAGTTCTTGTTTTCTCCATTCACATTCAACGCTATTCTTGACTCACAGGACCGGCCTTAAGGTCAAGCCACTCAGGCAGTCGCCTAAAACCCCAAAATTTTGACAAAAAATAAGGGCTCCAACTTAGTTGTTACCTTCGTAATAAGTCCAAAAAAAAAATAATAACAATAATAACTAGATACGGGCCCCAAATAATCTACTCAACTCAAGCCCCCCAAAAAAAAAAACATTTAATCTTAAATCAGATCAGATCTAACGCCTCTATCAGTTTGCCACAAGTCTCCAAACTCCAACCTCCTCTCTTCTTTTTTTAGTGCTCTCAACCTCTCACAGTCTCTATCCTAATCATATTAGATTAGAATTCTATTTAGAAAATTAAAAGTATTTGATTACCTCTTAAACAAAGAAGTCAAGTACACCAAAATGGGTTCCTCATCATTTGTAACGATTTTATATTATTGCAAAATGTGTTTTTCTCGATCAATTGGGACTTTAGTAACGACATTAGTTCATCACTAAAAAAAGCTTTTGCGATGACTTCACGTTTCGTCGCTATTGTCGTTTGCGGGGATACTTTTGCAATAATTTGTAACGGCTTTTGTAGTCATTGCAAATAGTTATAGTGACGATTTCTTTATTATTTGTGACGACATTTAGATACCGCAACTTTTGTTTTTTGTGACAACTTTTTGATTTTTTGCTATGACATTTTGTCCTCACTAAAAGAACATTTTGCGACAATTTTATGGTTCGTCACAAATAGCTATAGTGACGGTTTCCTCAGTATTTGTGACGACTTTTAGTTTTCGCAAACTTTGCTTTTTGTAACAACTTTTTGATATTTTGTGATGACATTTGGTCATCACTAAAAAAAAATGTTTGCAACGACTTCATAGCGTCGTCGCAATTATTATTTACGACGAGGCTTTTTACAACGACCCTGTGATGACCTTTAAGTCGTCGCAATTAGTTATAGCGACGGCTTTTTCATCATTTGCGATGACTTTTGGCCATCACAAAATGTGCATTTTCTTGTAGTGCATCCATACCATTCTCTCTTTAATTAATTAATTTTACTTTTTCTTTCCTACACACACACACACACACACACATAAGGAGCACTCTAATATTATTGGGGCAAGTTTATTTTTAGAATTAAAGGTCTTGAAAGAAGTTTTACCAACAAATCTACAATTGAAGTACTAAATTATTTGAAAAAAAATGGACAGTTGTTTCCCAAATGCTTGGATTGCTTATAGAATATTTTTTATTATACTAGTTACAGTTACATTTGCAAAAATATTCAAAGTTGAAGTTGATCAAATCTTACCTTCGTTCCACTATGTCATAGGAAAGATTGACCGAATTAGCTATATTATCCATTGAACATGATATGGTAAAAAAAACTTGATTATACTAACTTAATAAGTGATTTTGTAGCTAAAACTGCGAGAAAATTAATATTTAAATGATACTTTGATATAGTTGGTTCGTTTTTTTTTTTTTTTTTTTTTTTTGGTACTATAGCTTTAATTTTGTTTCGCTTTTTTTCCTTCTTCTTATATATGTGATTTTTTCTAAATTATAAAGAAAGAAGATTAGATTTTATTTATTTATAGTTCTCATAAAGATTTATTTTTTATCTTAATTTATATAAGCAAATTTTAGTATTCATATATACTGGCAAATTTTGTATGTATTATTAGGGAAAAAAAATTGTTGGGTATAAATTTTGTTGTGCGTATGAATACATATAGAGGACCCCATTTTAGGAGTTCGCCTAAGGTCCCAAAAAACTCAAGACCGGCCCTGTTCTTGACACATTCCTGTCACTTCGATGAGCCGTCATGTGCCCTCCCAAGGCGAGCCCTGTTTGGAAGGTTTGCTTCACGTTCAATGCTCTTCTTCACCTCTGCTGTTTTTTCCAGTTGCCGGCCACTGTTAGTTTGGGATTCTTTCTGTACTTCTTTCAGCTGGGTGTATTGGGTGTGGTTTTATTTTTTTTCAGTTCTCTGCTGTTGTTTAATCAGTCAGTAGGGTGTGATCGAAGTCGTGTTCTCATGTATGCTTCTCCCATCTCCATTAATAATATTACTTTTCTCTGGATTAAAAAAAATTCTTCTCAAACCGGTCCCAATCTCTTGATTCTAATTCAGCTAGTCTGTTGACCACTTCATCTTGTTACTTCTCAAACCGGTCCCAATCGCTCAAATAATGTGTTACTTGAGCCTGGCACAAGACAAAACCAACCTAAAAATAGTTATGCCCTCCCCCAAATGGAAAGATCCCAAAAAGTTAGCAACGATTGTAAGATTTAATTTAAATTTTAATTAAATCATTAAGTGACCCATATGATTTTGGCATGTATGATAAGTGTTATTGTTTAATAGTATCCTTAAATATACCTATTGTAATGCCCCAAAACGGGTCATTACGCTTATTATTGATAAATTACACATAATCCTTAAACTATATATCAAGTTTCACATAACGGTTTTAAATAATAAAATTAAACAAATAACTCTTTGGATTATTAAATTAGTAACACTTTCCATCTTCACTAGTCAAATTTAATATTCCATACGCGCACGGGTTCAGTTTTGCTCTGATAGTCATGATCATGTATTGTGGTAGCTCATTTTTATCCTGTGAGTTGGGGAAGAAACCTTTTTTCTTAAACGAGTTTGGGACGAAACTTTTTATCTTAAACAACAGTGTGATTGAAATATTATTTAATATCTATTAAAGCTGTTCAATGAGGAAGTGATCAAATGGTTAAAAATAATTCGAAGACCAAAATATTATTTATTCTTTGGTTTTGTGTGACTACGATACTTTTTATGTATTTTAGTTGATTCTTCAGGCATTGATGCTAATAATTCAAAAATCAAAATATAACAAAATTTTATACTAATGATCAGGTAAACACATGCTAATATAACTTATATCAACATCCACATTGAAGGTTATACCTTATGCATTAGTGGGTTATGAAGTATATTGAGTCAATGCAAAGGCTACAACCCCCAATGCATGGTGTTGATATAACTTATATCAACACGTATTGACCTGATCAAGATTGTATATATATATATATATATATATAGGATGATGATCAGGAGAGTACGTGCTGATATAACTTATATTAACACCTACATTAAAGGTTGTACCTCGTGTATTAGTGAATTGCAGAATACATTAGATCAATGCACGAGATACAACTCACAATACATGATGCTGATACAAATTATATTAACACGTGTTGATATAATTAGAACTGATATATATAATATGTTAGGTAAATATATATACTAGCGACTTTAGTTATGAAATTAATGAAAAAGGAAAGCAATACCATTGGCATTTGGGCGAGCCAAGACAGCGTAATCTGTTTTGGTTTCCTCACATGACACAGTTCCAGTTGTTACCAATAAAAGTTACACGTAGAAAAATGCTAAACCAAAACACCAAAACCCATTCTATTAGGTTACGATTGTTTCCAATTGAATTTGCACATTATTTTCTCATTAATTTTGAAAATAACAAGTACTAGATCAGTTAAGAGTATAATATTTTGGAAAGAATATCATAATTTTTTGGGTAAATTACATTAAGACCCCTTTTAGAATCTGATAATTACAGATACACCCATCACGTTTCTGAAATTACATTAAGACCCCATACTTTACAAAATAAACTATAAAAAGACCCCTCCCTCTAACCTCCATCCATTAATCCGTTAAATCATTCTCAATTTTTTTCAAAATACCCTAACTGTCCTTATTGGATTACAACTTTCATATTAAATGCATATAACTCATCAGTCCAATACATTTATCCAACACATTCGATTTTTTCTTTTCTTTTTTTATTGATAAACAACTAAAAAAATTTATATATATATATAGAGGGCTGATAATGTGCGGGATATCTCAGACTATTCCATTCGATCACGGCCATCCGTGGATGATACATGCGCATTCACACGTGCGTGCGTATCGCTCAAGGACGGTTGTGATCGTACGAGATATTCGAGATATCCTGCACATGATCAAAGTCATATATATATATATATGTAAGAAAAATGCCAAAAAGCTTAAATTTTTTTTCCAACTGATGTGGCAGTGGTCAGATTTGTTCATTAAAAACAATTATCTATTTAATTGATGTGCAAAAAAAAAAAAAAAAAAAATTTTGATTTGCCAAGTTGCCATCTTATTTCCCACCTTTATACATGCATCCCATTGTAATAATTCTTTTCATTTATCTCTCCATATGAGTAATGCTACATAGCCCTTGGTTTTTTTTTTTTTTTTTTTTGGCCCAAATCTACTCACTCAAATGAGGTGACAACTTGGCAAATCAATTTTTTATTTTTTATTTTGCAAATCAATTAAAATTTTAATTCAATAAATAATTATTTCTAAGGAGCAAATCTGATAGATGCCACATCACTTGGATAGAAAATTTAAATTTTTTAACATTTTCCTTTTATATATATATATATTATCTTTTAATTGTTTATCAATAATAATTACAAAATTTAAAAGTACTAGATGAACGTATTGGACTAGTGAGTTATATACATTTAACACAAAAGTTATCATCCACTAAGGGTAATTAGGGTATTTTGAAAAAATTTGAACATAATTTAACGGATTAATGGACGGAAGTTAGAGGAAGGGGTCTCTTTGTAATTTATTTTGTAAAGTAAGAGGTGTCAATGTAATTTCAAAAATGTGAGGGGGTGTATTTATAATAATCCGATTCTAGAAGAGGGTTTTAATGTAATTTATCCTAATTTTTTTAAAAACAATATAAACATAAATGATTCAATATATAGCATAAAAATCCATTAATTTGGGTAGGACTAACTGTAGATAAGACCTGTCGAATAGAATAGTAGCTAGCCAGCTCAAGAATGACTCAAAAATTAATCAACTCTAATAGAGTGAACTTGACTTGTTTATCTCACAAACAATCTTAAATGAGCTTCTTATTTAATCAATCTTGAAATTTGTCGCAAGTTCAGTAAATTTCGTAAATTGATATGTAGATCGCCTTGGGTATATATCTCTAAATTTGTCATGATTATGTATGTATGTGTATATATAAATATATTTATACACATATGTTAAAAATTGATTTATCCACTATCACGTGCCCCAGGACTATCTCCAAAATTGTTATGCTGTAACAAAATTTATAGCTTCAAAAATCTCTAAATTTGTAATATATTGTGAAGAAATTTTCTCCATTAGCATGGGTTCGGTGACTAACTCTAAATTTTGTAGTATGTTCAAATTTTATAGCCTTGGAGACCTCTATTTGTTGTGACTCATATATTAAATATGTCGCAAATTGTGGTTGGATATCTTTCGTCATGAGCTCTAACAAGGTCGCTAAACCTAATTAGTATATTCCAGCTTCTACTTTGTATTAAGCTATTGCATAATTACCTTCTGCATCAGCTAGCCGAAAAATCAAAACCAAAATGCTATGTGGGCTCCATCTTCTAATTGTCGGGCAAGTTGGTTGCCAGAAATGGGTGTACATGAAAAATTGGAAACTAAGTACAATGTTTGCTTGTTTGTTTTCTTTCTTTCTTTCTTCCTTTTTTTTTTATTTTTTTTATTTTTTTTATTTTTATTCCTTTGAGCCAACTACTCTAAAATATATCTGGGGTGCTGGTGGCTTTGATTATCATTGTTGCGGATCCCAGAAACAGATTCCCAGTGTTCAGGACTTTGGGTCTCCCTGATCTAGTTAATGTCCTAATGATATAGAGGAAAAAAAAAACCAAAAAAGACATATGGTCTGTTTAATTTGAAAGCTTTTACATGGTGGAACGTGTCCACCGTATGGAGGCGTTTTGTTAGTAATACTTTATTCCTCCAGAAAAGTACAAAGATTAAAGTAGAGAATGTAAAAGAAATCTAGGCTGCAAATATAGACCTAACGTCTGTGTTTGAGGCCCTGCCGGCTGTTATGCCCATTAAACAAATTCTTAGTATTCAATACATGAAAAATTCAATGGTCCCCAATTTTTTTTTTGGGTAGCCTAGAATTTCCCTCTATGCGTACATTCATGACAGACAACAAATAAAAAGTACATAGGGAAGCCAAATTGATTGCGGTGAATGTGGGGAAAAAAAAAGGTACTTAAAAGACTTACCACTTAATCTACTAGTAATAATGTGGTATGAAAAAGCCTTCATTGTTTCTGTGGGTTCAACATGGGATAAACTAAAGAGTGTTAAAGACCATTTAAATTAATTGGATTTCTTATTACAGAAATATTATACGTTGTTCATAAATCATACTGAATTGATCAAAGAATTAGGTTTCATCAGCTGCAATTTAAGGCCTATTTGATGCTCTGATTTTATTTATGGTTTCAATGAATGGGAGTAGCTAGTAAGAGACAATTGAATGGACCACCAGCTGGGAGCTTGAATTGTACAAACACTAATCAAACAACCAAAGATTAAAAAATTCAAGAAGAACCAACCCGACAAAACACCAATTATTAAAAACACAAATAACCATTACATATTTTTCATTATACCAGTCATATATAGAGATGGCTCAAAGCTTAGACTTTTAGCCCTATCCCACTCATAAAACCAACTTACCTTAACTTGCAAAAAAAAAACAAAAAAACCAACTTACCTAAGACTCATTGGTATAAAGATAGACCTAGCTATATACAAAAACATAACCCAATTCTTGAAATTATGCCCCACAATGGTCATCTTTTGGGACTATTGAGTCTGTCGACAGATCCCAGAAAATATATACAACCATATGAAAAGCAAGAATATCAGGAAATACCAAAATTTTTAAGCCAATTCTTGAAATTATGCCCCACAATAGTCATATTTTGGGACTATTGAGTCTGTCAATAGACCCCAGAAAATACAACCATATGAAAAGCAAGAATATTAAGAAATACCAAAAGTTTTTTGTTCAATAAAACCCAAGCTTCAGCTTCAAGTCCAACCCCTCCTCCGCTGAAGTAGCATAAACACCATCACCAAGGTTCAGCTTCAAGTCCAGCTCCTTCTCCGCTGACTCAGCTTTATAAAAATCTAAAGCAAGCTCCAACTCCAAGTTCACCGCATTTTTGTTTGAACCAGATTCACCTGCACTGGGATTTTCAAGTGGCTTCCCCTGACCATTTCCAGCTAGGATAGTCATGAAGCCTTGTCCATGTTCACCAGACCACGGCTGGACCCAAGGTTCTGGAGCATGGTTGAGCCCAGTTCGACTAATGGGTGCACCAGCTGATGACAGCTGGACATTCACAGGGAAATGCGATCGAACAGTGGGCTGGTTCTTGTTTTCTCGATTCACGTTCAACGCTCTTGTCCTGGGTTTCTCGCCCCCTCGATGAGCCGTCATGTGCCCTCCCAAAGCCATCCCGGATTTGAAGGGTTTCTGACAAACCTTTGCACGGATACTTCGTACGGGAAGTGGCCGTGCTTTTGTAACAGCTAGAATTGCTTTTCATCGTGGTAGTAAAATGCTAAAGAAATACAGATGGAGAATGAGAGAGATGGGTTACCTAGAAGAAGCCAAAGGGGGAAAGAGGGAAAGAGAGTGATGGGTTAGATTGTTAGAAGAAGATGGGGAGAGGCCTATTTATAGAAGGTTGGGACAGGGAAAGAACATGTGAAATTTTGAAGAAGTTTGATTAATACCAAGTGAGATATTCTTTTTTTCTTTTCTTTTTTTTTGTTTGGAAGAAACAGAAGAACGTCTGCCCATGTCTCACGGTAAGTCTCAAGACCTACATTTAGCATTTTGTCTGCCTATGGATTTGAGGGATAAGAAAAGAGACAGCATCACCATTGTCCTACCAAGAGATCATAGTCTGCTTTGGTTTAATTCCTCTCATACTTAACACGCTAATTTTATACCAACAAAATAATAATAATAATTATTAGAGGTACCAATATTTCAATATTTGTTTTGAATGAAGCTCTACGAACATTTGTATTATTCTGCAATGGGTTCAAGTGAATTTGCCAATTAATACAGCCTCATAAAGCCTTGCTAACACCAAAAAATAGAGCAACACCCCCCATCTCACCAATTTTTTAGGCCCTTGCAGGTCTTTAATTATGGGGAAGAATAGTGCAGCAAAAAATTATTAGAGAAAGAAGGGTGGGGTGGGGTTTTCACGACATTTAAATTATAAAAAATAAAAAAGAGGAGAGAGAAAGAGAAAGAAGGGAAATGGTGAATCTGCGCATACAGGGGTGGATTATATATAATAAAATAAATGCATGGCATGCACAACCCACTGAATTCTTTTCCAGATTTTGAAAAACGGCAAAATCATCCAATGAATTCTTTTTCACATTTTGAATGACTAATGGACAACGACTTGACTATCATTACAAATTCTCATGGAAATCATTTTTTAACCCTAAGATCAGACGTTTCGTCCATAAACACCTTTAGCCGCTACTCGTACCCCTATTCCTTGATTAGAACCTTTTTTTTCCTTGCATGTTCAAATTTTCATTGAACATTAATTTATGGTGTTCTGACTTCTGATTCACACACACACTCTCTCTCTCAAAGATTCCCTTCTAAGAGGAATGATAAGTACAATCTATTAGAGGTTTGGACCAAATTTAAATGTAGATCCATGTGTCTTTTAAGATGGGCTCATACCGGAATGTGTTAATCTCCATGTGGAGATTCAAATCAAGTATTTATTTGGTCAAAACTATTAAGAGTTGAATGAGAAATTGATCTCTAAAATCATCCCTTAATATGTTGGTTATAGAATTGTAATAAAATTAGTTCATTTTGGAAAAAGAACTCTTTAATAAGTTCATATACACAAATGTTGGGCTTGATGTTGGGCCCCAAGAGGCATACAAGTTTTGTGAAGGGGAGGACTTAACCAAACTTGAACTTGGATCAAAAACACACGTGCGCCTTAGCTGGGCCTAGTGGGGTCATATAGACCAACTTGTCTGTCATATTTTTAGGCTAAAATTATTTTAAATTTTGTAATTTAAAGGTTTAACTAGTGACTTTCACTACTAGTTTTTATAAAAACCTTTACGCTATGTTTAGATAAGAAATTTCTATGTGAAATTTGCCTTTGAGATGGAATTTATATGATTTTTATAGGGGTTTTGTCCATCTCATCCTTATAACGATGCCTTTATTTTTGTCATTTGTAAGGCCGTATAAAAAATGCCCGTTCTTTAGGCAGAGATAATGAAGATTAGTACGAAGTGTAAGATGTCTTAATTGGTTCTCCACAAGTGAAAACATTTTGGTCATAAACATGGAACAGGGAAGTGATTATTTTTTCTACACTCAATATTTTGGATTGATTTTTGTTTTTGTTTTGTCTTTTTTTTTTTTTTTTGGGGGGGGGGGGGGGGGGGGGGGGGGGGGATGTAGTGCAACTTGTAACATGTGTTAATTCCACGTGTATATTTGTTTTCACGTTTTTGTATAATTTCAAATATTTATCTCCGTACTTTCTTCTTGAGACTCTTTATCTTTAAAATTTGCAAAGTGGTCTTCTCAATCACAGCCAGCATCGGCACCTTCAATCCACTTGGCTTCCATGCCTTGTTGAACAAAGGCATTCATGCCAGGTGCCAATGGCCCTAGCTTGTGCCTCACCTATACCCCACCCCTATCGACACATAACACCCATCACTTCGGTTCTTTTTTTTTTTTTTTTTGTCATACCGCGTTGTATACCAACAAAATAAAATAATGCCAGTAGTAGTATTTCAAAATTTGCTTGGAATGTTAACTAGAAAGGGGGAAAAAGATGCTTGAAATTGAATGAACATCTAGCATCTTCTGTATAGTTTGCAAGGAGGGTTCTACTTGAATTTGCCCATTAATGCCCCATTAATTTTAAAAACGCCACTGTCGGATCATTTAGGGCAACGATTCACTTAGATATAATATCAATTTTTTTCTTGATAATATAAGAATAAATAACACAATATAAAGCATAAAATTTCATCAAGTCAGGGGAAAAAAGGAAAAAGAAAAAGAGATTACATAGGAAGTTTCTAAATTTGCCCCACCCTGGAGTGTGCCTTATGTTCAACATATGAAACTTCTTGCAAGTTCAATCAGTTCCATTAATTGATAGATCGCCAATTTCTCATGTGTTGTAACTTTATTTATCCACAACCACATACATGCCAAAGAGGAAAAATGCTCCATAGAAGAAAAAAATCCAATTCAAAAACTATAATATAGGCAAAAAATTGGACATCAAGATCTTTTCCTAGTTGAATGATAGTAGGATCTATTTAATACTTCACCTTTGAAATTTTTTGCTTTAGAGTTTAGATTCTATTTGGTTTGTGGATTTTATCAAGGAAAAAAAATAAAATATAACGAATTCTACCATTTTTTTTTATTTGGTTGCAATGAAAAATTGGAAGAAAAAGAATAATTAGAATAATTTTAGCTTTATATAAAATTGGAAGAAAAAGAATAATTAGTAAGTCTCTCTATCTTATTTTTATGCTAAAAAAATACTAACCTTAAATACTAGCTTCATTAAAAGAAATGCAATTAATACAAGTATTTCTATACCAAGGACCAAATAGCAAACAAGTTTCGTATCAAGAACTACTTCTCAATTGCAAGTGAGACAATGCCAGCTGTACCTAAGGAAATTTCTATTGTTGCAGATGCTATCATCATGACACTTAATGGAAGTCATCAACTCTTGTACATAATACACTTACAAAAAGAAAAGAAACCATTTTTGGAATTCGTTTTCCTGCATTCCCAAACTCATTTTAAACTTCAATTCAAAAATTCTTCCCCATGATCAATAATGTCGGCCTTTTATTATTGTTTCAGTCTACTATATGGGTTCGTGCCTCCATGAAAATTGTTAATGAAGATCAACCCTTTTAGTATAAAGCATGCTGTAATTGCAAAAAGTCAACAAGTGCTCCTCTAACAGAAACCTTCACTTGCAATGACTGCCAATTTGCAAATGCTATTTCTACTGTAAGGTAAAACACTATCCACAATATATCTACAATCCATTCTCCCTATCTAATTTGTTTGTTCTTAATGTTTATTCTCACAAACATTATTCAATTATTTATCCTTAATTACTCCATCTATAGTTACATACATATATAATATAGCTATTAAAAAGGACCAATAAACTTGCCTCTAGAAATAATAGGATGTCTTTCAACACCCAACATTTTTTTCCCTTATTTTTCACTCATTTACGCTATTGACCTCTACAAAAAAATAACTACACAAGCTAACCAAATCTCATTTTATGTTTAACACTGTAATCAGTGTGATTGGTTGCATATTCTTCATCTCACGGCGTTTTGTTTGCCATTAACAATTCCATACACATTTCAAAGCATCTATTTTTCATTTTTCTCCACAATGTGACAACTTTTCATTTTCATCTTCCTTTTATTATCTCTACTATTGATGTTATTTTGAGATTGATCTATATTTACAATATCCACACACAAGTTTTCACCATTTGCTATGCTTTTTGACAGTTGACCTATTTTCTGAAATTAAACGGTGAATTGCCTTGCAAATTGATATCTTTCATGTATGCAATTATGTATGCACTATGCATATTTTCTTGCACATATTCAGATTGCACAATTTAATACCAAATCCATAACATCAGTCAAGGCTAATTTGAATTTTTTCTATTCAAAAGAATTCATTTATACCTTTAAAATTATGTAAATACACGAAAATTGTTTAGTTTGCATTTGGATAACTAATCAAATAGGTCTAACTCTGGTAGTATACATATAGGTGCACTACACAAGTCAAGGTTACTGATCCAATAAGCAAAATAACAGCTTTTTTATATGGAAAAAATGTTGAAGCTCTCCTGTGTTGTATTGTAGCTGACTTGGTTCAAGCTACTACCAATGTATGTTCTTCCCATTATTACTCAAATAGTTTTTTTCTTCTTGCAAATTTATCACTGTTCAGCATTCATAACATCTTAAAGGTAGATAGTTCAATTTTTTCAAACAATAGGAAAGTAAAAAAGACATCAACAAGCAAGATATCAATAATTCCTTAAGTCATAAGGACTTATAACAATGGCATTCAACTTCGAGCATATCATTTTGCAAGCAAAAAATAAAAAAATAACCCTGCCATGTTGCCAATGTGTCCCAATCATGTGTCAGCAATCTTGGTACGATGTATTGACCATATCGAGTAGAAGAAATTAAAATAATATTTACCGACATCTTCCAATTGTCTTCGATACATATCATAGACTTGCCTAAGCAGTTTAGAGGATTGTTAGTGCTTCCTAGCTTCCTTGATGGTACATTCTTCTACACCTAGGTAGTAGGGAGCCTTTTGGATGGATATGTTACTGTTTAGTGTTTGGAGCATCTAAAGCTACATTTTTGTGTTGCTTCATGCTATTAGCCCTATTATGTTTTTGTTTTGCTTGGTTTTACTACTTCCTCATCTAGCTTGGGCGTCAATAGTCTCATGATAGCCTGAATTTTAATCTTTTGTTTTCCATCCAAGAGGTGACCTGGCAATTCACTTGTCTGTATGTAGGAATTGGTGACATGCATAAGTACTAAGTGGGTGTAATATACACACTAAGTATGGCATACTTCAGGTTCATAATTTGTTTCTTTACATGCCTATGCCAAGTCTTGCTTCACCTAATTGACTTTGGTAAACTTGGTGTCTTAACTATTGTCCCAAAGCCATATATAATGTGTATATCTTTGCTAAATCCTACTTTACGGCCCATTCACACAGGTCAGTTTCTTTCAATCAGATTTTGAATTAAAACCGTTTTTAAAATTCTCTATTGCTGTGACTTTAGTATTAAGTGAACATGGCCTGATGACCATAGATATGAAAGTGGCTGATTGAATGATTGCAAAATTTCTTATAGTTACGCATTATCACAATCCAATTATAAAAGGATTGGATTTTTTTCTTTTTTCTTTTTTGGGTAGTTGTTTCCATACTTTAGGTTAAGCTTGGATTGTGAAATTACAGCGTCCTCTACATCATGACTTATGATATATTTGGTTTGTACTGTTGAGATCCTCAGGGCATGCTTAACAACAAATGTAACTCCTCTTTTTAGCTTGAGTTGGGTACACCAAGTTAAGATTGCTTCCCCCCTCCCACCCCCACTATTTTTTTTTTTTAAAAATTATTTTTTTGTACTAAACTTTAGGTGGCCATAGAGTTCCCAATCAATAGTTCAACAAGAACTATGAAATTTCAGTGTAGGTATCTAGCTTGGGTGCAAAAGTGACTACTTAACCTAGCTCCCTCAGTGGTTGTCCTATATAAATATGAAATTCGACCTGTCAACCGAATTACATATTGCATTTGTACTACTAAATCAATTATTGAATGTGCTTTTTTAAACCATTTTCTGTTAAATAAAATTGTCTAATATGATAAACTACTAATATAAATTACATCAACAAGTACCAACATAATATAAAGACTAAAAAGGAAACTTTTACTTTTAAATCAGACATGATGCAATGAAGAGTGTGAATAATTAGCTCATCCTCTATTAAATTGAGGCATTTTCAATGCTCCATATTTACAACACAAACTTCTTGAAGCCCCTATTCTACCAACCAAATTAATAGAAAAAATAAAGAAAGAAAAAAACTTAAGGAGCACAAACTACCTATGGACTCAGGCAGTATGGGCCCAATTCTTGTGGGCAGCCTTTTGAAGCCCTATTATTGGGTCTCTAATTAGGGGGTACGAATATGACACTCACCCACAAGAATGAACTGTTTTTATTTTTGGCAGGGCCACTATTGGCAACTCAAGACTTGCTTTGTATTCCAAATTTTTGTTTTCTTGTTTTTTCTCAAGATTTCACTAGATTCCGTCTATTTAAGCAAAGTTTCATGTATACATATTTCAACACATGATTCAAGTAATTTGTAAAGAAACTTCCATGTGATCTATCAACCTCTTTCCATACACACATTGCCTAATTCTCACATCACTTTTTACTGGCTTAGTATTCATTTAGAAAAATATTTCATTATCAAAATTAAACAAAAACTTATTTTTTAACACGAAATCATTTATTTTTCAGCTTGCAGCCACCTTCATTGAAAGTACCTATGAATTGGCTCTTAAAAATTAATACTTGCTGAAAATTCATGCTTGCCAGCAGAGTTATCAAGGAACAACCGTCAAGAAGTACAACATCCATTATTCATAAATCATGTCGTTCTTAAAGATGCCATAGTTTGAAGAAGCAACTGAGCAAATGAGTACTTTTACAAATGACGATAAGAAGAATAGCTCCTGCCAACATCCATCACCTCTTGCAAAGGTTGAGCAACAAGATTGCCAACCTACAAAAGCATTGCCTTCTACTGTCGTCCATGACAATAAAGAACAAATCTGCATTGAAGAAGCCTCAAATTCTCTCCAACCCAACAATTCTGCAGACACCTTGCAGACTCCTTCATCCTCTTAAAGTTCTCATCCCAAAAACACCCTTTTAAGACACTAATCAACTCACTTATTTTGGATCTTTCTGCTACACTTTTTTCTTTTTTGTTTTTTGAAATTGAATGTTGGTGAACATGTAAAGGGAACATACTCAAAACAATATAACTTGTTCCCTTACTCTATTCACATAAGAACTGATGAAGCATTTTTTTAGATCCAAAATTGATATACTACTGGACAGATTGCCTTCTCATTTGTCCCTGAACTATGTAGACTTCATCCAGTAGTACATCAGTTTTGCACACTATAGTTTCCTTTTGTCCTAATATCATTACTTTATATGATGCATACTTTGTTATACTATTTCAACAAACACTTGTTTTGTTACACTTTTGAGTTGTATATTCTTTTTTTTATTTCTTTGGCACAGAACAAGTTATATTCCGAGTTGCACATCCTCCTTTACGCACAATCATTGTGCACAAATTGTTGTTGCCCTGTTCACAACCATACTCTATTTTCGTTTCAAAATATAGACCATTAACACAAAACCATATAAAAAAGTGAGAAAAAAAAATGCAACTCATAAATTTTTTTAGGAAAAAAAAACAAAAAAAAAACACAACTCTATTAACTACCTCTTGAAATACATCGGGCACGTGCCTCGCACGTGGCCCCTCAGCCTAGTGAAAGAAAACAAGAAAATAGAGGCATGAAGGCCAATATGACTGTGGTGAATGTGAATATATAAATATATATAATTGCGAAACTTTCTTCGTTGTAGAGGAAAAGGGGCAGAGGATTAAACCTAATCCGCCGATGCACAACCAATCACAATCTCATCCAAATCTCTCCACACATTTTGCTCTATAATCTATCTATCTATATCTATCTATACTACCTATAAAAAGATGAATATGAGAAAAACTTTTGATTGACTAATATACCCTTATTTTAATTTTTAAATACACAATTACCCTTTTGCATATATAGGAAATATAGCAATATAAAACACATACCTTAATAAGAATTCTAAGGAAACTATAATTCTTATAATAATTAAATAAAGCCAAATCCAAATAGGAATTTGAAGGAAACGGAAACTATAATGCTATCTTAGAAAAACTTTTGATCAACTATATTGCCCCTAATAAAATAAATAAAGACAGTATGAAAATGCTGCCATGTCATGAGCACCCCTTATTATGAGTTTCCATGAACTCTCCCTATATTTATACAATTCGTAGCATCACCAAGTTCATTTTGTGAACTTTAATTTTTCTCAACCTCGAAATTTTAATATAATAACATCACCAATACTATATCTTATTGTAACATATATTTCTCAAACTTAATAATGGTCTGAAACTTTCATTTTTGTGCTTCGACCTCATTTAAGTATTTATTTTTGAAGTCATTTTTTATTTATAAGTTGGTTTTTGTGTTGAAAAATCTATTTTAAAAAAGAAGAAACCAAAATAAAAAGTAATTCACGTGCAACGCATGTATGCACCAACTAGTAACATAAAACGGCCAACCCTCACCAACACGTGTGGAGCACATGGATCTTCTATTATTCTATATTATTTATAATAAGTTGGTTTTTGTGTTGAAAAATCTATTTTAAAAAAGAATAAACCAAAATAAAAAGTAATTCACGTGCAACACACGTGTGCACCAACTAGTAACGTAAAACGGCCAACCCTCACCAACACGTGTGGAGCACATGGATCTTCTATTATTCTATATTATTTATAATAAGTTGGTTTTTGTGTTGACAAATCTATTTTAAAAAAGAAGAAACCAAAATAAAAAGTAATTCACGTGCAACACACGTGTGCACCAACTGGTAACGTAAAACGGCCAACCCTCACCAACACGTGTGGAGCACATGGATCTTCTATTATTCTATATTATTTAAAATAAGTTGGTTTTTGTGTTGACAAATCTATTTTAAAAAAGAAGAAACCAAAATAAAAAATAATTCACGTGCAACGCACGTATGCACCAACTAGTAACGTAAAACGGCCAACCCTCACCAATACGTGTGGAGCACATGGATCTTCTATTATTCTATATTATTTATAATAGTATTAAAAGACTTACAAGAAGCTATATATATGATTAATTAATCTCTCTCGATTACTGAAATCTACGATAAAGTCATTTATTTATATAAATTCAATCTATATGTATGATAAAGACATCTCTCTCTCACTCTCTCTCTCTCTCTCTCTAACCTTCAGCATTTTTGTCTGCTATGAATTAAATTGATAGATAACGTAATCTGGTTTGGTTTCCTCATAGATCTCATATAATAATAATAATAATAATAATAATTACAGGTTGTACTCTTTCAATCGTTGTCGTGAATGAACATCTACGAAAATGACACTACCAAATTCCTTCTTTCTCATTCGGGGGTCTAACATTTGAGGCAGGGGACCATGAAAAGGCATCCTTAATTGTAGGGTCATAATTAAAAATTGAGACAAAAAAAAAAAAAAAAAAAAAAAAAAAAAACTTATGTTAGGTAAAGGCTAGGAATCTCTTTCAGGACCCCATTTGTACCTATCTTGCGTGATTCTTTTTACCATCTGTGGTAAGCAATCTCTTTATAAGTCCATGGTTGGTGACAGGAATCACATGGTCTTATATTTAAATTTTTAAGCTAGTTGACCGACAATTTTTGGTAAAAAATGAAGACATTTGATTTAAGTTAAATTTTTTATTTTAATGGTGCATGCCGAATTGAATGTACAATTTTTCATTCCCAACTTAGCATACAAAAAAATGTACGTGGACCAATTGATTTGTGGAATGAAATATGGACCGACAGGATTGTCAAGCTTTACTTAATTTACGGGAGTAAGAGGTTAAATAATTGTCGTGTTTACGAGTTCTCTTTTCTTTCATTTTCATGCTAGTCCAGAAATGGACAACGACTTGACTATCATTACAAATTCTCATAGAAATAATTTTTTAACCCTAAGTTCAGACGTTTCATCCATAAACACCTTTAGCCGCTACTCGTACCCCTATTCCTTGATTATTGCATCAACTTTATAGCATTCATTTTCAATATTTCATGTATAATTTGGTGAAATCAAACATACCACTGAATTTTTTTTTGCTGATATATATATATATATATATATATATATATATATATATTTTAATAAAAGAAGTGATATAGGCCTTCTTTTCTTATTGCCTTGTTCGTCATATTTTTCATTTCCCTTGTTGAATCTTCTTTAATTTTACTATTATTATAAGAAACGAGATAGCCTTTATTTTTACCTATTTATTTTATTTTATTGAGGGTTGGGGTTGGGGGGGTGTGTTTTGGCTTTGACCAGCATTGGTGATAATGAGATGGAATACTAGAACCTTTTTTTTTTTCTTTGCATGTTCAAATTTTTAATGAGCATTAATTTATGGTGTTCTGATTCACACACTCTCCCTCTCTCTCTCAAAGATTCCCTTCTAAGAGGAATGATAAGTACAATCTATTAGAGGTTTGGACCAAATTTAAATGTGGATACATGTGTCTTTTAAGATGGGCACATATTGGAACGTGTCAATCTCCATGTGGAGATTCAAATCAAGTATTTATTCAGTCAAAACTATTAAGAGTTGAATGAGAAATTGATATCTAAAGTCATCCCTTGAAATGATGGTTGAAGAATTATAATAAAACTTGTTCATTTTGGAAAAAAGAGTAACTCTTTAATGAGTTCATGGCACATGTATTGGGTTTGATGTTGGGCCCCAAGAGGAATACGTGTTTTGCGAAGGAGAGGACCTAACCAAACTTGAACTTGGATCAAAAACACACGTGCTCCTTAGCTAGGCCTAGTGGGGTCATACATATAGACCAACTTGTCTGTCATATGTGTGTGTTTATATATATACATATTTTTATTTATTTATTTATTTATACACATATGTATATATATATACGAGAAATGATTCCTACACCGAAAGTATAACCCGACTTTGTTAGCGTAAACAATATTTTTACTTAATTGTCCTCATCTCTGCAAAACACGCTAACACCCTTTCCCCATAAAAAAGCAACAAGCTGACACCCTTTCCAAAAACAAAGCCTGATATCTTTATAGTAATAACATTCAGCCATAAAAAAAGCTCGTTGCCTTCTCCAACACATAACCGTCCTTTTGAATATACCCACTCTCTCTATCTCTCTCCTTCCTCATTTATTTATCATTTTCAGTCAACTTTTTTCTTTTCTCTCTCCTGAAGCATTAGCTTTATCCACATTTATTTCTCCTTGTCAGTCCACCTTTTCTCCCTCTCTTTCCCTCTCTTCTTTATCTCCCCCATACCTTATTGATTATCCCCTACAGAGACTAACACAATAAAAAGGACAAAAAACTGATACATGCTTTTAGTAGGAATTAAGAAGCGTATCAAATACGCCTCTAACTTTTTCTCTCTCTATCTCTCCCTCCTCTCCAACACTATATCCCTAACACCATCACTAGTTCTGTTCTCTCTCGCTCTCTACCCACATCTCCCTCTGCAATTTATCTCTTCCAAATATCTTTCTACTTCCTCCTCTCTCCACCTACCTTCTTTTATTCTTCCCCCGAATCGGAATAGCACTACTAATATGAAAATGCAACACAAATGATGGTGAGAATGTGGGTTTTTTCAAATATATTCCATCTCCATCGATTTTATAGATCTGAAACTTGGCAGATCAGACATCAATGGCGTTTTCAAAAATGAAAAGAGAGATGAGAGAAACAACTTGTCATTTCATGGAGGTGCAACTCTGTGAAGGTGCCAAAGCTGAAATCTATAGATTTGGAAGTTTTTTGTAAACTTAGCTAGGTTTTTGTGTAAACTTAGCTAGGTTTTTGTCAACTTAGCTAGGTTTTTCATATAAAAAAAAATATAGATTTTTTAATTTAAAATCCAGTGTTATACTTCTTCTTCTTCATCCTAAATTTTTTGTAAACTTAACTAGGTTTTTGTGTAAACTTAGCTAGATTTTTGTAAACTTAGCTAGATTTATGTGTAAACTTAGTTAGATTTTTGTAAATTTAGCTAGATTTGTGTAAACTTAGCTAGATTTTTGTAAACTTAGCTAGGTTTTTCGTATAAAAAAATTTAGATTTTTTAATTTAAAATCTAGTGTTATACTTCTTCTTCTTCATCCTAGATTTTTTGTAGACTTAGCTAGGCTTATTTGTAAACTTAGCTAGGTTTTTTGTATAAAAAAACCAGATTTTTCAATTTAAAATCCAGACTTATACTTCTTCTTCTTCATCCTTTTTTTTTTTTTTTTTCCCTGTGTTGTTTGTTGGATCAAATCCCACAAAAATAAAGTCATTCGTTTAGGATGTAGTTGTGCCTTACTTTTCATTGTAGCAGGAGAGTGGGTGTGGGTTCGTTTGTGGGTATAGAGAGAAAACAGGTGGAGTTGCAGAAAGTGGAGAGAGAGCGTTTGATAATTGATTTTTGGGGTTGGGGAACAATGGGGTTGGAGTGAAAGAAAGGAAGCAAATGGGTAATTTTGTCAGATAATATTTAAATTCTGTTAGTTTTGACGGAGGCTGTTAGTGACCTGACGATTTCGTTGGATGAAGTCGTCCTGCATAGCTTCCCTCCTATATATATATATATATATTTATTTATTTATTTATTTATACACATATGTTAAAAATTGATTTATCCACTATCACGTGCCCCAGGACTATCTCTAAAATTGTTATGCTGTAACGAATTTTATAGCTTCAAAAATCTCTACATTTGTAATATATTGTGAAGAAATTTTCTCCACTAGCATGGGCTCGGTGACTAACTCTTAAATTTGGTAGTATGTTCAAATTTTATAGCCTTGGAGATCTCTATTTGTTGTGACTCATATATAAAATATATCGCAAATTGTGGTTGGATATTTTTCGTCATGAGCTCTAACAAGGTCGCTAAACCTAATTAGTATATTCCAGCTTCTACTTTGTATTAAGTTATTGCATAATTACCTTACGCGTCAACTAGCCGAAAAATCAAAACCAAAATGCTATGTGGGCTCCATCTTCTAATTGTCGGGCAAGTTGGTTGCCAGAAATGGCTGTACATGAAAAATTGGAAACTAAGTACAAATGTTTTTATTTTTTTTTTTTTTTTTTTTTTTGTGGCTGTGATTATCATTGTTGCGGATCCCAGAAACAGATTCCCAGTGTTCAGGACTTTGGGTCTCCCTGATCTGGCTAATGATATAAAGGAAAAAAGAAGAAAAAAAACAAAAGGAAAAAGACACATAGCCTGTTCAATTTGACAGTTTTTATTCCTTCGGAAGAGAACAAAGAAATCTAGGCTGCAAATATAGCCCTAACGTCTGTGCTTGAGCCCCTGCCGGCTGTGATGCCAATTAAACAAATTCTTAGTATTCAATACATGACAAATTCAATGGTCCCCAATTATTTTTTGGGTAGCCTAGAATTTCCCCAATTAATACAGCCTCATAAAGCCTTGATAACACCCAAAAATAGAGCAACACCCACCATCACACCAATTTTTTAGGCCCTTGCAGGTCTTTAATTATGGGGAAGAATAGTGCAGCAAAAAAACTATAAGAGAAAGAAGGGTGGGGAGGGGTTTTCACGTAATTTAAATTATAAAAAATAAAAAAGAGGAGAGAGAAAGAGAAAAGGGGAAAAGGTGAATTTGCGCATAGAGGGATGGATTAACAAAAATAGGGAGTGGAAATAGGGTAAGCCTACCCTATGTATATTTTATTATTATAACATATTATATTATATATGTTTATATATGTATATAGATAGAGAGAGAGAGAATTGGTGCAAATAAAACAAATCCATGGCAGGCACAACCCACGTAGCCGTCAGTCCATAATGAATAAAAATAAATATATACTCCGTTGTATATATATGGTGTGGGCCTATCCTATTTCCATTCTCTATTATTTTTTTTATTTTTTTTTTTTATAAATGAGTTCATGTTTAGGGACGGAACTAAGATTTCATCATGGGAGGGGTCAAAATATGAATTGAGATTTTTTTCCATTTAAGAATTAAATTATACTAAGATTTAAAACTAAATAAACATATCAAAAATAAAACTAACATTTTTTTAGTTTAATTATTATCACTTGTTATTTTAATCGTTAGATATATGACAAGGTAAATTGATATAGACAATTTAAATTATGTTTTATTTATTATTTTACCCTCTTTTATTATTTTCTGTAAATCAATATGACTCCATAGTGGCACAATCTTAGAAAATATATATCTATATATATATATATAGAGGGGGTAGGGAACATGAATATGACTTATAAAAAAGCTGGGTAGCCACTAGCCAGGGATCATATTAAATGATAGGGGACATGAATATGACTTATAAAAAAGCCAGAGTCCATGGCATGACTTATACCCTTAATAGTTCCATGCATGAATATGACTTGTAAAAATGCTGGATAGCCAGGGTCCATGATATGACTTATAATCTTAATACTTCCATGATATGACTTAACACTTCTGTACCTGCTCTTGTCAATTTGACGTTGTCTTTGGCCTCATGTCAATTTGACGCGTTCGGATTCAGTGCTGAGGTCTTGTTTTCTCGGCACCGTGCCAAGGTGCTCTGGATTTCGACATGTGGCAAAATGTTTCATCCAACGGTGGGAGAAACTCCACTTGATGAAACGACTCAACTCAGGTGCGTTTTGGCTCCCAAACGCAACATTAACGATTTAACGGCGCATCTCACCGTTGCCCCAAAATGGCCCCAAAACGCTGTGTTTTGCCCTCTGAGATCTCCCTGCCATTCTTGAAACCCAGAAGAACCCACCGCCGGCACCTGTGTTTCAGCCCCTCCAAACCCCAACTCCGGCTCCCTCTCCGATGAAACCATCCTTGCCGCACCGCCTCCCATACCATCTCCCAACGCTGCCCCCTTCACACCAGTACACCAAAACCATGGAGGTGGTAGATCTTAGAAAACAACCAAAAAAAGAAGGAAAAAAAAATCGGAAAAGGAGAAAGGAAGAAGCAGCAGCGACGTGCTAGAACCCACCACCGACGAGGCGTTGACCCACTGCTTCCCCCACGAACACTCGCCAACGCTGCCTCCTTCTTTAAGATCAAGACCCTTAAATTGTATTAAAAAAAAAAAATGCCAGATCGCTAGTGGTGCTATGGATCTACAAACGGATCTAACGGTAAGAGTAGATCCGCAAGTGGATCTGATGGGGCTCGCAGTCAAGGTGCTCGGTCGCGGCTGCGCCGGCAGCCCTACCTTTGTCGCGGCTTCTAGCAGATCGGCGGCTGCGCCAACATCCCTGCCTTTGTCGACTTTGTCAGTTTCGTGGCGAAAGGTGGCTTGGGCTGCCTCAGCCACATATTTGGCACTGGAGAGCAGGTCAGAGGAGGATGGTTGGTGGTGCTTGTGGTTGTTGGCTTTGTTATGGGAAGTTGGATCCATGTCTGTGTACAAAACTAGTAGAGATCTGGGATTAAAAGGAAGGGTTTAGAGGAACCCAGATGTCAAGAAAAGGAATCAATGGCTTTATTTTATTTTTATTTTGATGAATCAATGGCCGGAAAAAAGGATTTGGCCAGAGAGGGTGGGGTGGTGTGTACTGCCCACATGGCCGGGAAAATGCAAGGTTCCTTTCCGTCGAGAAAATCCCAGGCATGAAGAAAGGGAATGCCAGGGGCAGGAAAATTGGCCATTTTGGGTAACAGTGTGTTACTGCCGTTAATGTTGCGTTTGGGACTCCCAAACGCACTTGAATGGGGTCGTTTCATCAAGTGAAGTTTCTCCACCGTTGGATAGGTGTTTTGCCACGTGTTGAAATCCAAAGCAGCTTGGCACGGTGCCGAGAAGACAAGGCCTCAGCACTGAATCCGAACGCCAATTTGACGTTGTCTTTATCCCTTAATCGTTCCGTCCCAGCTCATATCAATTTGACGCTTTGACTTAAACTCCGTACTAGTTGAAACCATTGGCGATACCGGAAAACCAAATTATAGCTTTTTCAAAAATACTTATATAAATTATAAAAAAAAATATATTATCTTAATTTAGTTCTACTAAACAAAATCCTCATTTCATGATAAAAAATTAGAGACTAATTGCGAACAACTTCTTAATTGCTACCTCACATTTTGTTTTCACTCTTCTGTAATGTCAAAATAGGGAATTCTACAAAAGTACTTCAATTGGTTTAGGAAAAGGAAAAAAGTATATTATAGATTTCTCTTTTAAGGAGAAATCCTATACATCGCAAAGAATTTCCTCAAATGAAATTCGAAACAACTAAAAGGAATTTCTTCTACAATACATCGAAGCCCCAATTTGCAAAATTTTCTCCAATAAAATTTGAATCACATGCTAAATTGTAGTATTTTTTTAATAGAATGATTGATATGCATTTTAAAAAATGCAACAGGTAGCGTAGTTGCCCAATTTAGGAGCAAAGAAAACACAGGTGAATCAGAGTCAATCCAATCACTCATTCTGTGAAAATTGGGATACTATTTCTGTTTCAATTTCTTTCCAAATTACCTAAAAAACTCATCACAATGTTTTTTTAATAAAAAAATGTATTACTCTACAATATGAATTTATTTAATATATAAAATTAATCTCCAAGTACCACAATCTATTAGTGACATGAAGTAATTTACAACACTGAAATATTACAACACTAAAGATTCTAAAGATGCTATAGTAAAAAAGAAGAAAAAGGTAAATCAATGATCAGCCCATGATTACCCTGCACTAATGGGAAATAACTAAGAATGAGAAGAAGAATAAGTTATCCGTTCAGTGCATCTCATACATAGGTTATATATTGCTCACCAATCCCGAATCATACATATTTTCCTATAAAGTTATTGCAAAACCACTGCAAAGAAATTAGTCTAATATAAATTTGAAAAATGGAACAACTAAACTTTATTTATCCAAAATCTCAGAATTAAAAGAAAGTTAGAAAGGAGAAAAAAGGGGGGAGGGGTAGAGGGGGGGGGGGGAAGAAGTAAAAAAAACTTGTTACCCGACGTTCGAAGTATATTAAAAGCAAAAAATAAAGCATTATACCTAGTTAGAGCAAAAAAATTGACTTGAGAAGCAAAAAATTTGCTATTTCCTGGAACAACTTTCATCACCACAGCTACTTCCACCAAATATACCACAAAATCTCAATTTATGGTATCAAATGCCAACAATGGTATCTTCACCACGCAATGGTGAAAAATGCTGACCCACGATTGCCAATAACACTACCTCTAACCTACCACTCTATACCACCATACCTTATAATAATAATGCACCGTTGAACCAACATCATTACAACAATTTTGTAACCATATCCTTCAACATTGCCTTCTCCATTGTCAACACCATAGCTATATATTTACCATCACTATCTTTTTACCTATGCCTCCGCCTTTGTTTTCATCACAATTTACCACCCACATCACCACTACACCACCGCCACCACCACCTCTAACTCTAGCAACACCACCCTTTCATTTCCATCAAGGAACAGAAAAAATAAAAAAGATTTCCAACTCCAAAGAATTTAGCGAAAATCAAAGAGAATAAAAGACAATAAACCAAAATGAAAACATACTCCATTAAAGTGTGGTTCACGACCAGGAATAGGGAAAAATGAGGGGAAAAAAAATAGTTTCAATTATCTAGTACAAATGAAATTAACTTGAATGCTTGGCTAAATTGAGGAACTTAACTTTTACTTTTAAAGAAATGAAATTACATGCTTCCAGACAAAATAATGCTAGGAAGCTTTTTACCTTTGTAGAGAAAAGAAACTCCTCAAATCTCACTAACCTATCAAAACAACACAAAATTTTCTTTCAAATTCAAATTGGAATGATCCATATCTCCTATTAATTAAGATCATAGCCGGGATAAAGAACTCATATTATTCAATTGATATATAGAATGGGGCTAAACAATCTTGGAAAAAAAACTAATTACAAATTATAGTTGGGATTTGAAGAATTAAATGAAAAACTCGAGAGATGGTAAGAGAGCAATGTTTCGTAATATAAGTTCCACAAATTAAAGGGAAAAATGAAATTACATCAACATAAATAATATAATACATAGATAATAAAAATAAATAAATAAAATATAAAATGACGATAGTCACCTTTACTAAATTGTGCTATAATTGTCTTAGTAAAGGTGAGTATTGTCTTCCTTTTTTTTTTTTTTCTTTTGTTCATTATCTATGTAAACAATAAAATGTTTGTCACGGGTGTTAACTAATAAAGAACTTATATAAAAGAAGACCACATTAATTTTATCTAAATAACTTATATAAGCAATAAAATATTATTATCCATTGATGATCCTGTTATGCAGATTCCTATTCCACAACTTATATGACAAACCTATTTAGGTTTCAATGTCACTCTCTGTAAATCAAAAATAGGCACGGACGTTGATTCTGCGGTCCATCAAACATAAAAAGAAAAGGGTTTGTTTTATGGGCACACGATTGATTGATTCATATTTGTCCACGTGTACTAAGTCCTCCTTTCCTGTAATCATAAAACATGTTTTTACATATGTCGCTCTCTGCAAATCCAAAAAGTCATGCACGTTGATTCTTCGATCCGTCAGACAAAAAAACAGAAGGAAGGAAGGAAAAGTACAAAGCAAAAGGTTTATTTCGTGGGCCATGATTGATTGAGACATATTTGTACACGTGTAATAAGTTTATCAAAAAGGAAAATAAAAAAGCCCCTTCAATTCTATCCTTCTCCTATAAAGGGAACAGTTATTGCAACCCCATTCTTATAATCTCAATTCCTTTCTTTTTTATTTTTAAGATTTTATGAAAAATATAAAAGGTTTTTACAAAAACCAGTAGCTTGGTCTACTAGAAAACATCATTTCAAACAACTTTATAGAAAAAAGTTTTTCCAAAATCTATCGTTTGGATAGATTTTTTGACACAAAATTGAAATAAAGGCTAAAATGGCTAAAAAGTATATTTAAACGATAAATTTGGAAAAAACTTTTTTCTACAAAGTTGTTCAAAATGATGTTTTCTAGTGGACATCACAGACGGTTTTCATAAAAATCTTTTATATTTTGCATAAAACCTCAAAAACCTAAAGGATAAGGGGTGGGGTGATAAGAACGGGGGTTGCAATAGCCGTTCCCTACTATAAATACTATAGCCTCGAAGCCTTTCTAACCCATCCCACATTCCCACTCTTTCTCGTTCTTTACCCCCTTTGTGTTCTTCTAGGTGACCCATCCCTCTCTCTCTCTCTCTCTCTCTCTCTCCAGCTTTTTACCATCACCAGTGGATAGCAATTCTAGCTCTTTCAAAAGGACAATCACTTCGATCCCCTTCCGAGCCCCGGTGCAAGATATGCGGGAAAACCTTCGAAACCTGGAGGGCCTTGGGAGGGCACAAGCCGGTTCATCGTGACAGGAATCCGTCAAGAAGAGCGTCGAACGTAAATGGAGAAAACAAGAACTCGCCCACTGCTCGACCCCATTTCCCGGCGAATGTCCAGCCGCCACCTGTTGATGCATCCAATCCTGGAACTGGGTTCAACCATGCTGCTCCTCCACCTTAGGTCCAGCCGCCATCTGTTGATGCACCCATTCCTGGAACTGGGGCATAATTTCAAGAATTGGGTTATGTTTTTCTAAATGTCTATCTTCATAAATAAAGTTCTAGCTGTCTTTATGAGAAGACTAGCATTATGAAAAATTTGTAATGACCGGCCTTTAGTGTTTTCGATCAATAAATATATGGTGTGTTAATATATGGTGTGTTTTGTCAGGTTGGTTCTTCTTGAATATCTTTGATGAGTGTTTATACAATTCAAGCTCCCAAGGAAATTAAAATGGTAATATTTTCTTCTGGTCTAATATGCAATGAATAATAGCTAGAGCCACAAAATTAAGTAGTACTTTCAATTTGGAAGTGAGGGCCGCCTTAGTCATTGTGGACCCAATAGATAGCCTTTATTTTTATCTTTTTATTTTATTTTATTGAGGGTTGGGGGGGGGGGGGGGGGGTGGTTTTGGCTTTGACCAGCATTGGTGATAATGAGATGGAATATTAGAACCATTTTTTTTTTCCTTGCATGTTCAAATTTTCAATGAACATCAATTTGTGATGTACTGATTCACACACTCTCTCTCTCTCTCTCAAAGATTCCCTTCTAAGAGTAATGATAAGTACAATCTATTAGAGGTTTGGACCAAATTTAAATGTGGATCTATGTGTCTTTTAAGATGGGCACATATTGGAATGTGTTAATCTCCATGTGGAGATTCAAATCAAGTATTTATTTGGTCAAAACTATTAAGAGTTGAATGATAAATTAATCTCTCAAGTCATCCCTTGAAATATTGGTTGAAAAATTGTAATAAAACTTGGTCATTTTGGAAAAAGAACTCTTTAATGAGTTCATATACACATATATTGGGCTTGATGTCTGGCCCCACGAGGCATACAAGTTTTGTGAAGGGGAGGACCTAACCAAACTTAAACTTGGATATAAAACCCATGTGCACCTTAGCTGGGCCTAGTGGGGTCATATAGACCATCTTGTATGTCATATTTTTAGGCCGAGATTATTTTAAAATTTGTAATTTAAAGGTTTAACTAGTGACTTTCACTACTAGTTTTCATAAAAACCTTTATGTTATGTTTGGATAAGGAATTTTTATGTGAAATTTGTCTTTGAAATCGAATTTATAAAATTTTTATAGGAATTTTGTACATCTCATCTTTATAAAAGTTTTACAAATTCTATTTCAAAAACAAATTCCACCTAGAAATTCCTCATCCAAACATAGCATTAATATTTTTTATAAAACCTTGAGAAACCAAATATGATTGGGGGTTGAGGGGCTGACAATAACAAGCCCAAAAAAAAAAAAGGGGGGGGGGGGGGGTAGTTATTGCAAACCCTCAACTTTATTTGTACCCACCATTTATTTTAAACTTTTCAAGGTTTTATGAAAAATATAAAATAGTTTTATGAAAACTTAACGCGTTATCCACTAGAAAACATAATTTTGAACAATTTTGTAAAAGAAAGTTTTTCTAAAATCAGTCGTTTAAGTAGACTTTTCAGCATTTATAATTTTCGTTTCTGTAAAAATGACATAGAGGCTGTAAATGGCCAAAACGTTTTTTTAAATGACAGATTTTAGAAAAAAATTTATTCTACAAAGTTAATCAGAATAATGTTTTTTAATTAACCATGCAGCTAGTTTTCATTAAAAAATAAATAAAAAAAGACACACTTTTATATTTTTTCATTAAACTTTGAAAAGTAAAAAGAAGTGGGGTTTACAAATAAGGTTGAGGGGTTGCAATAGCCGCCCTAAAAAAAAGGGGAAGGCCCCTATTGGCATCCCAGCCAATACTTGCTTGGCACCTCCCAACCTCCTGTGATTTTTTTAAACTTATGAAAAATATAAAAGGTTTTTATAAAAATTGGTCACGTAGTCATTTAGCAAACATCATTTTGAAAAACTTTGTATAAGAAAGTTTTTCCAAAATTTGTCTTTTAAGGTGGACATTTTTGCCATTTATAGTCTCTTTTTTCTATAAAAATCCAAAAGGTCTACAAAAAAAGATTATTTTTTGAAAAACTTTCTTCTACTAAAATTTTTTCAAAATGATGTTTTCTAAAGGATCTGTCGACCAGTTTTCATTAAACCTTTTATACTTTTCATAAAATCTTGAAAAACCACAAGGTTTGGGAGGTAAAAACCAAGTCTTGGGGTGAGGAGAGGCCCCTAAAAAAAAAATCATTCAAGCAAGCCTAACTGCAACCCAACAAACCCGGCAATCCGAGAGAAATCGAGCTTAATAAATATGGCGTTGGTCATGGCAAAAGACCATGGGCAGATGCTCAGATTGGGCTAGCCATGGGCCAGGGCTTTACCCCTGAATCAGGTTGAGCTTGAGCGGACCGCCCCTAACCCCACCAATCATAGGCCGATCGATCTCAGAAAATATAATAGCCCGGGTTGGTCATGAGTAAAAGGCCAGAAAATATATATGCATGGCCGGGGCTTTACCCTGAATCTGGATGAGCGTGGGCCGACCACTCCCAACCCGCTGCGGCGCTCCTCCCTTCGCTCACTTTCTTGCCTCTTTCTCTTCTGGACAATGCCAAAGCCCATTTTCGTTGACTTCCGACCGATGGTCACCTTCTGTAATGTCCGTCGGACGACCTCAGCTTATAAACTCAAATCGGCGACCTCCAACGAGATCGTCTGATCAATGGCCACCTCCTATCGGGTCCACAACTTTCAATCACTTCGATGGACATTCAATCGACAAGCTCCGATCGAATTTTTTATGCCTCTCTCGGTGATCTCTTCATCTCTTTCTATAATTATCTTATTCACTTAATCTTAATACCCATTTTTAATTAAATAAATTTATCTATATATATATAATTAAGGATTATGATCAACATACACAATTTTTTACACAAATTCTTACACAAGATTTTAGATAACATATCTCCAATTTATATTTTGTAAAACCCACCGTTGGATTAGAAAATCTTTTCACATAGGTCATGTATACAAAAAATTAAGTTGATCTAAGAATTTTTTTTTTTTTAATCAGCAAAACAAGATTTTATTAATGGAAAGAAACAATTAAAAACATAGCAACTGCAACCAAAATCCCCCAAACTCTAAGCTAACAGCCCGCAATACAGAGCAAACCATAAAGACCAATTCCTCGGCCAGGACAAACGACAATGGAAACCACATAATTCACAAAGCTGAGCAACAAAAATCAGAAAAATCAGAAAATTACAGAACATAGCAAGTCCAAATCGGATGAGCGGCCCAAGACTCATCTAAGAAGAAACCAAAACAAAACAACTAGAGTAACCATCAGCCCTATACCGCAAGACAACTATCCTTTTAGCCCATCAGCAACTATCCAACCAAAAGGACAGACCATTAACAACACAGCAACCACTAATCCGAATATCAAACAGAGCCAATCTTCCATACCCAGACCTACACTCTGCTCCAACAAGAAGCTACAAAACCAACACCAATCAAAGAAACTAACCTAAATGCCACCAGCAGCAAATATACCCGAACAGAGCAAGATATTGCCACCAAGACATCATAGCCAAGGAATAAAAGGTGCCAATCTGCCAATGCCATCTTTTGCTAGCCAATCTGCTATGCAATTAGCTTCCCTGAACTCATGATTGATTACCACATTCCGCAAATGATTGATGAGGGAAAAAATTTCATTAAGAACAAACTGAAATTTCCAAACCTTGAAATTTCCCTGAACAAGAGTGGAATCTGATTCAATAAGAAGGTTCTTAGAAGAACCCAAACGGAAGTGGAGAAAAGCCTAAGAGCCCCTCTGACAGCCAATAATTCTGCAAAATTGGAATCCACAATGCCTACAGGAATAGAGAACAAGCAAATAACACCACGACTGACTGTCGTCACAAAGAACTCCACCAATTCCCCTAGGCCCTGGCTTTCCTTTGGCTGAACCATCAACATTGAATTTTAAAGTGGCGAGTGGAGGAGACTTCCATAAAGTGGGACGCTTAGGCCTCAACTTTGTAGACCGAAAGGCTCTAACACCATCAATACAAAGATAAAAAATCAGCTATAGAGTAGCCTAACTCGGATCTAAGTGCTTTAACCCAAAAGGCAGTTCTTCGCTTAGCCAACTCTGCCACGTCTTCCCAATTAGCACGAACATTATTAAACATCAAATTATTTCTTGCCAGCCAAATGGACCAAACAACAGCAAAAAATAAAGTATCCCATATAATCTTATACACCCCCCCTTCCCAGTGAAAAACCAACCAGCAAAAAGCTCCTTTAATGAGCAGGGGCAGCACCACGGCCATCCCCACTAGTGAAGACAAGAAGACCAGATCAACCAAGACCCATTGCAACGTATAAAAAGGTAATCAATATCTTCCTCAAACAAACCACAGAAGGGGCAAAGAATGTCTGCAGAAGGGGGAAGCACATTACGTAAATGGAGTTGAACTTTAGATGGAATCCTACCTTTAATAGCCATACAGTAGAAAACTTCCACTTTAGGAGGGACTAGACCTTTCCAAACAAGGCTGCAAGCATCATCAGAGGAAGGGGAGGATCTGTCCACAACAGCATGATAACAAGATTTTACAGAATAAATACCAGAAGGAGAAAACTTCCATATAAATTTGTCAGCAAAATGCTCACACAGCCTAACATCATCTAACTTTTTAAAGGAGCATTTGTAGAAGCTCCGATTCGCGAGCAAGATTAAAAACCGTTTTATCTATAAATGTGAGATTTTAGTGATTAAAAAGATAAGTTTTTAGATCAAATGGCAACAAGTCTTGGATCAACTTTATTTTTTGTGTGCATGACCAATGTAAGAAGTATTGGTCCCACAAATATCCTGGAAAACAAATTATTGGTTGGGAGAAAAAATTCAAATGAGATTGAATGACTGTGGTAGAGTTGGGATTTCTCCAAATAGTGGATTTTAGAACGTTGGGTGTAAAGATGGTGACATTTCTGTACAAAGAAAACTTCTTTAAAAAAGCTCTTCTATCCTTATCCACGAGAGAGTTGTTAGGACTTTCATAACAATTGTGATGACCTGAATTATTTATATATATAGAGGGATCATTAGCTGAACCCACCACTTGCATTTGCTTCAGATATATATATATATGTATAGAGGGATCATTAGCCGCACCCATAGCCGCACCCACCACTTGCGTTTGCTTTGGATATATATATATATGTATAGAGGAATCATTAGCTGCACCTACCACTGGCATCTGCTTTGGTTATATTTATATGTATAGAGGGATCGAGACAGAGAGTTAGAGAAAGAGCAACAGAGAGAGAGAAATCGAGGAAGAACAGAGGAGAAAAAAAACAGAGTGGTCTGGTAGAGGTTTTTGGCTGAGTTCGTGGAGCTCTCTTAGTGAGGTAAAATCCTCACCTCCTCTATCATTGATTTCATATATATATATATATATATATATATCACGTACTGTGTATATATATATATATATGTATATGCAATTTTATTTTCTTATGTTATTCTTAGAAAGGATGATCATATTTTATGTTTTTGGGACCAAGGAACACCATGGTAGTGTCAAATTTTAGAGAAATTGACTGTAGGTTGAAGTTTTAGAAATTTTAGAATTTTGGATCATGAAAACCCGAAACTTTAGGCTTAAAAACGAATATGATTTTATAAGATTCTGAATGAACAATTTATAGTCGCACGTAGTACTCTGCATGAGCTTCGATTCGACACTTGAATCACTGAAAACGGTTAAGAAACAAGGGAGATATTAATCGTCGAAGTTGGCCCGTTGAACACACGGTGTAACCCGGTTACACAATTCAACCCGCGGGAGGTTGAAGAAGACCCCATAGGTCTATGATCCTGTGTGGGTGCATCTGTGTACCTTACCGTGTTCTCACGCATTTAAAAGCCATACGATAATCATATGAACCCCAAATTTGACCGTTGGACTCGTCTTGGAAGGCCCTACCATGTGGGACCCTTAGTTGATCATTTTGACCAAGTTTGACTATAGTTTGACTTTTTGGCCAAATTAATATTTATTAAAAATTCCAAAAAATATCAGAAAATTCCAAAAATTACAGAAAATTCCCAGAAATTATAGAGAGTGTTTTAAAAATTATTTTGAAGATTTTGGGACCATAGTTTACTGTTAGAAGGCCAATAGTAATTTTTGAGTGTGTTATATTTATTTTGAAATTTACCTAAAGATTACTTATGCATAATTATCAGATTTTATCGGTCCTCGGGAGGACCCTAGGGAGCATTAACGCTGCATTCGCATTGTCAGTGTCTATCACGTGGTTTTGGGTTGGTAGTGCTCGCAATTGAGGTAGGAAATGTGGCTTCTTTACATTTAATATGGTGTTGTTCTATAAATGTGATTTTAAATGCTTTAATGATATTTTTGGATTTTCCCACTGATTTATAACCAAATATTTTTATTACTTGTTCAAAATTTAGGGAATCCTTCAATATATCATTTGATATGACTGTTTTATATTGTTCCTTAAAGATACATGGTTATATACTCGTTTAAATGTTATTGTGAAATATCTGTTAAATGTGTGGAATTTTCATGATACTTGGATCTTGGAAAAATGCTTTATAAATGTTGTTTACTTGGAAATGCTTTAGAAATGTTACTGAAATTCTAGAAATTTATCAAACATGTTTATGGATACTTTTGGACACTCGGATATTTATTTGAATGATGGAAAATGTTTTGGATATATGGACCTTGGGTCTTGGTATGCATCAAACGGGTGGGGGCATCACAATGAAGTGGTGTCCTGCGTTGAGAATACTCCGCGAATAGCAAGCAGGGTAAAGTGCCCTTGGGTGAAAGACCCTGAAACCCTCGAGGAAGAACGCCGCGTAGGTGTTGGTTATTTTCGTGTTTGGCTGAGCCGGGGGTTGACATGACGACGTAACCTATGATTAGCGACGGTTGATGCATGGTTTGATCCCATAGTCTTGGGAATTGGAGATACTATGAGAATTTTGGGAAATTAACTCAAAACCCACACAAAGTATTTAATTGTGACTGGTATTTGATTTTGAGTTATTAAATGATTTTAATTCATATACCATGTATCTGCACATATATTAATTGTATAGAATCCACACATATTTCCTATTGGGCTTTGCAGCTCATCCTATTATTATTTCAGATGATCAGGTGATGAGTAAGGGTTTGCCGATGGCGGATGCCTAGTGGCATAACCTGAGGTTGGAACTTGAAAGTGGCATACTAACATAGTCATGGATGAGGATAGATGCACGTGCATTACATAGAGACTATGTTATTTTGATGTATGGACATTTCTATTATTATTATTGTTATTACCATTATTACTTAATGAACCTTGAATAGTTTGAATCCAACCTATGTGCCAGGGATGTTGACATTATTTTGAGACCATATATTATTATGGGCATGATGTGTGAGCATAACATTTCATATTAATTATTTGGGTATTATTGATGAGCTGGCACCATTATTATTAAAAATATTAAATAAAAAAAAAAATACACGTGGATTTGACTAAGTCTTCCGCAACTTTTATACTCTGACTTATCCACGTGTACACCTTTTTACTTTGACTTTTATTCACGTGTCGACTCTCCGAGTCGGGGCGTGACAACAATCTCCTTTAAAGCCAGTAGATAATAATTTAAATTAAAGGACTAGATCATGCCACCTCATCATTTCCTCAACTCTCTATAGTCAAAATAGGTCAAAAGTAATTGTTGAGAGATTTACCTTATCTCATAGCCGTTAGTGGCTATTGACTTGGTAAACTCTCCCTAATGGTTCATTCTAGTCAAGTTAACCACACTGACTAGACATGATCTAATGTTTGTAGTGCATAATTAAATACAATGGAAATTATTTTATCCAACGGATTGAGGTTTTATATTTTCTGATTTAACCATCAACTGCGGCTTTAATATGATCGAGAGCTTGTAGCCACATAATCTAACAAGAAGGCTATCTGATCTAACGGTAGGTTTTGCAAAATTTAAATAGGAGATAAGTTATCTAAAAACTTATGTGAGAATTTGTGTAAAAAATTGTGTATGTTGATCTGACCCTATAATTCTATATTATGTCTAAATTTTATGTTATGATTTGTGACATTAACGGCTATTTTCCAGTTGCTTCTAATGCTTGTCATTCTTATAATTTATTCTTAATGATCAATTTTATCAGTTAATTTTATCAAAATTCATAAATGATAGATAAATAAATATATTTACCATCCTTGGAATGGAGATGAAAAAATGTTTGATTGGATACTCATATTGAGCCTTTTGGCACTGGCACCATGTAGAGTGATCAAAAAATTGTCTTAGATTGCAGCCACTGTTTTGCATAGCAGCGCGAACCACTAGCGCCCACTCGGACATCTAGGAAGTTGCACATTAGGAAGTCATAACCTAACAGTCCATTGTTGTAGCCCAGGGGCTTAAGCACTAGGTGGGTGTTGGGAACCCGCATAAAGTTACATTCAGTGTGTTTGTGCGTGCCATTCTTTTTGCATTTTGTATTACTGTCTCTGATATTTTCTAATTACCTTTTTGGTGTTCAAAAACTGATCACAGCCCATGACTACCTGACAACTACGCAGCCAAATTTTTTATGATATCATCTATAGAAAATTTAAGAAGTACTTGCAAATAAACATTGATGACAAATAAGGAAACACTGTAACACATATGTGAAGAATCATACTGTAAGAAATGAAGAGCATGATGTCCTAGAGGGTAGTGAAGTAATAAATGGAACTGAATTATGAGAGGTCCAGATGATCTTGCATTCAGCCTTGAGTGGCTTTAGAGCACGTGGCTCCATGTGCCTTAGTGTTTGCATGGTGGCACACAATGATTGTTCGGAGGTGCATTGACATAACTGTTGGGGTTTCTCAAGAAAATTATAAATATAAATCACGATAAAAAATTAATAAAGAAACAATGTTATTGATAGAGGCGAAGTGGTGGCCGAGTTGAGGTATTGGTATCTCAACTTTCTTTAAGACGATTCGTGTTGCTGTGGAAGTTAATCCGATGCAGCAGATTTACTAGCACGTCATCCTCAGAATACAACAGTCTAATCACTTACACTGTAGACTCAACGAATCTACATTATTCAAAGAGCAAAAAGAATATACCTTTTCTTCACTCGTATGAAATAGTATACATATAAAAGAACACTTAGAAAAAGTATGTGTATTTGTTATATCTCTTAGCTATCTATATCACTAGGCTCTTAGCCAACTCTTACCAACCAAAAAGATATATATATATATATATAAAATGTTATGTAACATACTTGCCTCATAATATCCTTACGGCTATAACAACCATTCTAACACTAATATATGCATAAGTAATATAATAAAGTGTATTAAAATGTATTTGTAGCTCATGCAATAACCAGCCAACACATACAATGGTTAGAATAGCAATAACTATTATAATATCTTTGTAATAACTCAATATCAATTACAAAGCCAACGGTCAAATTAAGTAATAATATATATTAAAATATATTATTTTTATTAAAATATTCCAACAAGCCCCCACTTATTTTAAGAAAAATAAAATACGCACACGTACCAGGTGAAACTAGACTATCATGTTTAATGAAGGTAGCAATGCCTTGAACCTCCACTTAGTGAGTCAACAATTCTTGTACCAAAGCCAGTAATGAATCAAGTCTTGAACTATGACTACTTTTGGGATATAAAAAATTACATCACACACATGACAATCTAAGTGTCAACTTGAGCTTTTTAAGCCAGTACGTTACGACCCTGTGCTTTATTCCAATTTCATGAGTGATTTAGAGAATAAGCCAAATTCTTATAGGAAGCAGCCCCACCTCCACACTCACATAGGTATAATCCGTCAAGGATGCTTCTGTACGTAACTATGACATCCCACTCGTAAGAGTTATAGATTTTATTAAGAGATAATTTCATCTTTATAATCGTTACGGAATTTATGCACCTACACCATAGGGATGGACCGAGAGTATAAACTCCAATTTATGCATCTCACCACCAATTAACTCTATAATTTGTTTTTCTCTTTGAACCTAGTTCTTGGAATCTCTAGTCCCCAGGTCGGATATCCTCATAGGCTAGTTTATATTCTATTGGCTTTAATCGTCTCATCCCCTCGATATAATCCAATCCATTTCTCTAACTATAGCCTGTGATCATTGTCTCAACATGATTTCATAATATATCACTCATATGAGACAACAGGTATGACTGCGTGGCTGTAAATAACCTTGAAAAGGAAATGTCATTGCCTTAAAACCTGTTTGATCAGATATCTCAATGTTTGAAAACAAAGTTTTCGTGAAGCTATTTTACATCTTGGTCAAATGTGGAGTTTAGCGATCATCCATAATATACGGAGTATAATTAAACATGTTGACCCTTGTACAACTGCCACTCGAGATCCTTTTGAATCAAGTTCATTGCCCTCAATCAAGCACTGATGTACTCTCTGGTTAGGATTTTGAAAGCATGCAGCTTCTTGCTTTTGAAACCTAAAAATAATCAATGCAACTTTTGCTTTCGAAAGCAAGAAAGTTGTTAATCTAACGAAAGTTTTTAAGCAAGAAAGTTGTTAGGATTTTGAAAGCAGTCTTTTTGAGCTCGCAAATTTTTTATTTGATTTTTGGTAAGCAAAAACAAATTTTATTATGTCGCTTATAATGAATTGCAAGAATTATTAACTCTAGTAGCAGATTGAAGGTTACTTTCTATATATGATTTTATTTTTTATTTCTTTTCCCTGTATGGGGTAGCTACCTAGTAAGAGATAACTGAATGAACCTTTAACAACGTACGTACATAGGAGGCATTACCAAAGAAATAGAGGTTATGAATTTATTTGACGTTCATACTATATCTTGCCATTCCTCAATTCCTCGTTACTACTGGCTTTCTTCATTGCACTAATGGGAAGAAAATAAAATCGCTTTTTTTTTTTTTAATGGAAAAAAATATAATAATCTCTCTGGCTTCTTGAATTGCATAAACACGTAGGAAACAACCAAGGATATTCAAGAGGTGTTATTCAACTAGACAAAACACCAGTCTGCATAGAGCTAGACAACTCAAAACCTAGAGTTTCACCCAAACCCCACCTCACCCTATAAAGATAAGACATACATGCGTATAGACCTACATATAGATCGAGATAGACCTAGAGAAGCAAATGGATAGTCTGAACCCAAAAGTACATCCATGAGAAGAAAGAATTTCAAGAATCAATGAAGGCTTCAATATTGGATCATCTTATATAAAGCTCTAGTTAGACCAACGCAATTGTAATTTTATGTTGCTCCTGATGTCCTGAATGGAAGGAAATTTTTGAAGCGTTTCTTTTAAGCAATTGCAAACCCATCCCTTTTAGGCACATCAAATTAAGTTTTTTGTTTTTTTTTTTGTTTTTTTTGTTGGTAAATTCAAATTAGGTGGATTATCTCCAAAACTTCATGAAAGTAATTTTGAAGCTCTTTTAAAATTTTTTAATTGCATTAATTAAGACTCACTTTATTACACATTTTCTGTGGCATTTTTCATTATTTTTCAATTAGAGTTCTTTAGGAAGCTTACCTTTATTATGCATGTTAACGTAGGAGTTGATAATCCATAGAGATTCTTTAAGATAATGGCATGGAATGCTAATAAGGCAAGTCCATTTCTCTACAACGCAAGTTAGTTTATGTGTTCCTTGTAACTGGCCCAATAACGGTTATTTATTTATTTATTTTAATGTATGTAACAAAAAATAAATAAAGAAATAAAAACACAAACTATACATTTTATAATTAAAAATAAAAAGAAAAAAAAAAGACTTACATATGAATTTTATAAATTTGTTGCATGCTGGCATGTGCCCTATGTTCAACATATGAAATTTGTCGCAATTTCTCATACAGTTCCATTAATTGATAGACCAAGCACTTGAGGTATCTCCAAATTTGCCATATGTTCTAAATTGACTACTTCGCAAGCACATGCTCAGCGACTTTCTCTAAATTTGTCGTATGTTGTAATGTATTTTATGGCTTTCCAAATCTCTAAATTTGGGAAAAAAAAATCTCTTAATTTGTCTTAATTTGAGCAATTGCTCACCTATGAGCTATTGCATAGTTACCTTCCACATCAACTACTTTAAAAGCATACCAAATACTATATCTATCTATTAAAAATATATATTTTAAAGTGTACCAATTACATTAAGTGTTGCATTATTGGGTTGTACCCCATGCATGTTTGCCTAAATTATACTGTATATATAACTCAACCATGCATGGGATATGATAAAAACACCCACACAATACACAAATGAGGAAGCTCATGTGAACGTTATGGCCCAAAAGGGGCCCACAAGTTAATTGACACCCAACTTTTAGAAGAGCAGAAATAGTATTCTACCTAATGACTGAGAAAAGAGAGAAACAAATACAGAGTAACTAAATAGTGCTCCTTTTATCTCATGAAGATTTATCATATTTCCCTTTTTTGGTTGTCCTAAAATGTTTAATCACTTTACAATCAAGGCATGAATCTTGTTTACTTTTCCCTCATACCCTCTCTTTTTTTTCCTTTTTTCTTTTTTTCTTTTTTTTTGTAAAAAATCTAATAGTCTTGCATTATATATAACATTTGCTAGAAGGGAAGTATCGAAAAGAAAAGTAAGAGTAAAAAATTGAGTGAAATGTCAATGCATTAACACATGAATTGCATAAAGTGATCAATCTTTGTGAGATGGAAACAATTAATACATGCAAGCCAAGCTAGTTGTGGTGAAGGTGAAAACAATTGTTATAATGTGAAATACAAAATTCTTCATATATTGTTTTTGTGGATTGAAAAATGGATCAATTAAAGAGAGATAAAAATCATCAACATAGGCATTACCAAAGAAATTAAGTTGGCGAATATAATTTGATGTTCATAATAGATCAGGCTAGGCCTCAATGTTACTACTTCGATTTGTTCATCGCATTGGCTACAAGAAAAGATAATCATTTTCCTGAAGGCTGCTTGCTTTCCTTTTTCCTTTTTCTTTTTTGGGTCGGCAAAAAGGGATAATTTTATTAATAGTAAAGACCAAATTAATACAAAAAGAGAAACACCCAGAAACTACAACCCCCAGATTAAAACAAAAAACACACAAAGACAAACAACCTCAAAGTAACAAAAACAAAGCATGAACATTGAAGACAAACTCCAAGGCAATGGATCCGTTACTCAGCCACTCAAAGCAACAGCGCCTAACATTTTTGTGGAAGAAGCTAAGACACCAAAAATGTTCAAGAAGATAAAAATGTTAGAAAAAGAACATATTAATTGTAGTTTGTAATAGTCTGTGTTTTGATTAATAAAAATGGTTTTCTTTTGCTGATTAAAAAAAAAAACTATAAAAAAAATACCATATTGTTATCAATATATCATAAAATTACCATCACATACATTTTATCCATAAAACCAACTGAAATATATGTACAACTCAAATTCATGAAATTAGAGGATAATAACCTTGAGAAACTAGAATTACTCGTACAAAAAATGCTAAAAACTTTGAAATCAAAACCCTAGTTTCAACTCCAAGTCCACCACATTTTCCTTTGGTTCAGACGGAATGCCTTCCTTTCTTGAGGGTTCACCTCCCTCAAAATTTCCTAGTGGCACCCATTCTTTAAAAAAATCCACCGTCATGGACCCTTGTCCATGTTCATCAGACCCCGGCTGGACCCCAGGTGCAGCACCATAGTTGAACCCACTTCCATAAATGGGTGTAACCGCATGTCCAGCCGCAAACCCTAGAACTGCAGGAGGTTGGTGGAGATTGACAAGGGAAGGTGGTGATTGAACAATATTCTTTGATATGGGCCAGATTTCCGTTGTTCGATTCGTGGTAAAAGATCGTTTTTGGGGTCTCTTGTCAACTCGATGGGCGCTTTGGTGGCCCCTTAAGGCGTGTCCAGATTTGAAGGATCTGGGGCACCGCATGCATGCATATGGCAAGGAAGCAGTTGTGGTTTCAGCTGCAGTGCTGGAATTGCCTTTCATAGTGATTGTTTTTTTTTTTCAAGGAAATGGTTGTGTAACAAAAGAGAAGAAGAGAACAGAATGGAGAACAAACTACTACTGTTTTTACGATGAAAACTAGGTAACAAAGCTGATATGAGATCAGAGACAGAGAGAAGCTAGTAGTAGAGAGAGATGGGTTAAGAGATCAGGTGCAATGAAGTGGGTATTTAAAGAAGGTTTGGGACTTCATGACGAACCATTTCTGCAGAAATGGACAAAATCGGAAAACTGAAGAGAGTAAATGACTGAGAACCGCTAGCCTTTTCACCAACTATGTTCTCGTAACCTCTCTTACTCTTTCGTCGTCTTCTTTCTTTCTTTTTTTTTTGCCCTTTTTCCTTTTCGGTGCGAACAGAGGCATCCAGAGATAAGGCTGCATCATGACTAACCCCAATAGGAAGATGAAAAATAGAACCTAACACCTTCTATTTCTTAAGAGGTGAGTCTCAAGAATCACGTAGCCATCAAATTTGGTCTTTGTACTTCAATGTCTCCGATCAACGACGGTAAAACAATTAATATACGGGAAAGACATTGATTTATGTAATTCAAGAAACAAAAATGGTATATTACCCAAGTTCAAAGTTAAGTCAATAAGTGATTGAGGGTGACCTTTTTATCTCACAAACAATCTCGGACGAACCACTTTTTGAGTTGAACCGAGTTCAAGTAGCTAGGTTGATTGTTTTAAGTATTAACATAAAAATCAAATCAAGAAGTATTCTACTGGAGTTTGGGCTCATAAATTAATTAACGACAGTATGAAAACGTAGCACCCAACATGGCATAGAAACGGGCAAATCCATAAGAAATCGAAACAAAATAACAAACCAAGAAAAAACTACGGAGTATGATATACAAACCACTAATTAAACGCTCAGATAGAGAGAAATAGCAGCAAAAATCCTCCATCTATAAGAAATTCTCCAACAAAAGCAAAAGATTAGTTCCAGAAACAAACCCTTCATTGGTTTATAGAGGAAATTAAAGCCTTCATTGTTTTTGTGGATTGAAAATTAATTCGATCAAGTAATTAATGAATGTCAAAAATCAATTTAGTTTTTTTTTTTTTTTTTTTTTTTTGTTTTTGGTAGGCAAAAATAAATTTATTGAAGAATAACAAAACCCAAGCGCGACCCCTGTGAACACTACCCCCCATAACACTCAACCGAAGACATTCAACACCCAGGATATCTCTTCAAAGTAAAAATAAATTAAAAATAAAAGACCCCAGACTGAAAAACAACCAAGAAAAGCAAAAGACCACGCTACCACCACCCCATCCCCCGTAACCATTACCCTTTATTGGGTAGTAACAAATATAATTGAATGAGATTATCGTTTCAACTTCTCATAACTATAATTATCCATGTGAGTATGGGACATCTGAATCAGGCTATTGAGGAATTAATCTGGATTGAAACCTCGGCGAGAGTAAGGTTTGGAATAACCCTAATTGTTAATCAAAACTAAAGTTAACGAATTCAAGACTCATAATAGATCAGGCCTCAATATTCCTCTTCATTGATTGCATTTACAAGAAGAAATTAAATACAATCATTAAATTTCCTAGCTGCTTGAGTTGCATAAACACTCATATTTCTCTTGGTTGTTCCTTTGATTTAGTGGGTGTGGTGGGGTCTGCTTCTCTAGGTGTTCTGTATCCTTCATTTTTATTTAATAAAAGTTATGTTGTGTATCAAAAAAAAAAAGAAGAAAAACACTCATATTTATATCAATACTAATTACCATTACATATTTTTCATAGCACTACGTACCAAGTCTCCATAAAGAGTCAACTCAAAGCCAGAAATTCCATCGGGAGAGAGAGAGATGGGTTAGAAGAAGGGAAAGGCAGAGTATTTAAAGAAGGTTGGAACTTAATGATATGTTCAATTTCAAATGAAGTTTGAGTTTTTTCTTAATGAATAAAGGATTTTACTATATGCAACCTTCCTTATAAATGGGTCATTTTAGTAACCAGAACAACACTACTTCAGCAGAAAAGGACAAAGGTAGAAAAGAAAGAGATCGGGAGTGAAAGCCAAGGGTTAATGGACGTACGGGTTCAAGTATTAGGGTTGCATCTCTAGAAAGAGATAGAGACCTAAAGATCGAGTTAGCTCCTCTGCGGTTTGAACACGTACAGTTTTTGCAGTGATACACGTGGCATCAATAAAAGCATGTACTATCACTAGTATTCTATGAATTTAATTATAGAAAGTACTAGAAATATTTTAGTAAATTTAGGACTTCTATATTTTGTCTATTTGGGTTTGAGTACCTACTTGACCTTGTGGTAGCATTTTCTAGTCCATTAGAGGTGGGACAATATGGGTTTAATTCTACCTATTGAATATTTATTATTAAAAAAATGAGGTTTAGTTTGGTAATTAATTTCTAAATTTTCCACACTGCCCTATGTTCAACATCTTAATGAAATCTGTCAAAAGTTAAACCAATTCCATTAATTGGTAGATCATCTTATGCATCTTTTATTTGTCGTATGTTGTCACTAAGATTTTTCCACAAAATTAAAGTAAACCAGTATCATTAATTGGTAGGACACGTACCTTACGTATCTTTTTATTTGTCGTATGTTGTAATGAGATTTTTCCACCATAAGTAGCACGTGCTTAGCGTCTACCTATAAATTAATTTGTCATATGTTGTAACGAATTTATAGTTATGCAAATCTCTAAATTTGTCGTATGTTGTAACAAATTTATAGCTTTTCAAATCTCTAAATTTGTCGTATGTTGTAATAGATTTATAGCTTTGCAAATCTCTAAATTTGTCGTATGTTGTAACAAATTTTATAGCACTGCAGATCTCTAAATTTGTCGTCTCATGAAATATGTCACAAATTGAGACTGGATAATTATTCCACCAAAGCTCCAATAAGATCAATAAATTAACCATAATTCATGCTTTTGCTTTTTAGTTAATTAACTATTGCAAATTTACCTTCCACATCAATTAGCAATTGTAAAAATATACCAATTGAATCCTATGTAGGCTCCAATCACATAATACAGAAAGTTATATTTTTGTAAAAACTAGAAGCACAATTGTTTGTGAAAAGTGAATTGTTCTTGTATCCCTATAAAGAGCCAACCAACTTAGAGAATGTAAAAGAAGCCTAAAATATTTGTTTGCGCCGCTTGTTCTGATGCTCATTACAGATATCTTGTATACTATACAATGTATCCTCCTTGATTAGCCAACAATAGAAATTAAAATAAGAAACTAGATAGTATATGCAAGCCAAATTGACTGTGGTCAACGTGAAAAATATATTTAAGCAGCTCTTCATCATTGGTTTTGTGGATTCAACCAGCTCTTACTATTTTATTTTTTTTTTTTTCCATGTGTTTGAGGTTGGTAGTAAGAGAGTTAAACTTTAGGTGACTTAATCTTTAAATCCAAGGACAAATTAAGCCTAATCGCAACATCATATGTTGGTTATACTTTTTAAATAAGAAGCTGAAGCTACTCCTAGTTTAATTTTATGCTTTAAATTTGGCTATAACAATTATATGTATTAAGTTCTACATGTATTGGACTCCATAGACCACATTAAAATGTTTCTAGCTTGTTTATGGTTCTATAAATGCCATAATCCCAATAATTAAAGCCCTATGTAGGTTAGAATTACATGACTAATTAAAATCATTGAGGCTTTAAGTTGACACAATGATAGTATGCCAAAATTTATTACAGGTAAGAGATTGGAGAGAGCCAAACAGCCATAGAGTAATTAATATCTTTACAACAAAAGATAAAAGGATAAATTAAATGAACCCCTTGAACTATAAGCCAATTTCACGAAACTAATTCCATGAATTTTAAAAGTAAAAAAATAATTAATTATTCCTTGAACTAGTAAATTGTGACAATTTTCTCCCAAATGGGTATTTGCAGTCAGAAAATAAGAAAGAAATAGATCATGTGATAATCATTAGACGTCAATTTAATGCCTAAACTATTTTTTTTTTTTTACAATTGGTTTATACATATTTGACAAAAACTAAATTATATAAATTTGAAAAAAAAAATCTAATCAATACAAAATAGGCATTAAATTGGATGGAATGATAAAAATGTCTCAATTTAATAGTTGAAGAAGTTATTTTTTTTGTTTTAAGATTTCATGAAACCGACTTATAATTCAAGAGAATTCCATATAAGTCACCTAAAATATAATCTAACACCCTTTAACTTTAAATTAATGACTGAAAGTACACTTACATAGACTCCTCAGTCCACCATGAGTGTGTCCTAGTCAAGTGAACCCTTAACCACAAACTTAGAACCTATATGGGGAAAAAAAAAAAATAGTACAAAAACGTACCCCTTCTCTCTCTTAATGACGTTCTCTACCCACCCAAACCAAGTGTATGATCGTCTGAGAACTCGTCATCTCTACCTTACTTGGCTGCTTATATATTTGATGAACATCACTCGCCACCTCATAGAAAAGTTCGCTTAAAATGAAAGCAAATCTGCCAACATTTACTAGTAAATAGTATTCCAAACATTGTAATAAATAATATTACCCTTTTTTTCCTTTTCCCACCTCATACAAAAGTTTGCCTAAAATGAAAGCAACTCTGGCTGCGTTCACTAATTATTAATATTCCAAATGTTGTAATTGTGATATTAATTTCATATATATATATATATATATATACGTATTACTTCTTTTTCCACTTTTCTTCTTCTTCTTTTTCTGATTTGAGAAGTGTATACATATAAGAATATCCCAAAATTTTAATTAAGCCTCACAAGCAAAGCCAACAAGCTATATTAAGCTACAAGGAGAGCCGGTAGACATCCATTTCTTGAACTAATGCATCCATCAATGCATTGAAATGAACCACTCATTAAACAACCATCAAGAGAAAGAGTAATTAGCTAAACAAAACACCATATTATATATATGCCATAGAGGCTAGTCATGCTTACACATTTTCATGGAGAGAGACACGAAAAGAAAAAAAAAAAAAAAACAAGGGGGAAAAGTTAGCTAGATGGATGGTAGCTTATAGTAGATAATACATTACTTGCTTATAATAACATATATGTATAAATATTGTTATTTATACATATATGTTCTTTTCATAGTTTATATATATAATATATTTTATATCTAGAGGAACTCTTCTATGGCGACAGCTTCAGAGTCAAGTCCATCCTTCTCTTCGAAGTGACTTCATTTTGATCCTCTCCTCTTTTTACACCCTTGCCCTTCCCATAATATGATCCAGCTGTTTTAGAAGATGCCTCCAGCAAGTACTCGACTTGTCCAACACTGGCCTTAACCTCCCTTTCTTGAACCAAATTCTTTCCACGAGACGAAGCCGATCTCTTATAGTTAGGCTGGGGATAAGGATGATAGTAGTGATTCCCATTAGGAGCGCTATCTTGGAACCCATAATGA